>VWZZ01004413.1:1271441-1596089 GCA_013399095.1 Psophia crepitans
CTCACCACAACTTCCTTTCAGGTAGTTGTAGAGGGCAATAAGGTCTGCCCTGAGCCTCCTCTTCTCCAGACTAAACAAGCCCAGTTCCTTCAGCTGCTCCTCATAAGACCTGTGCTCCAGCCCCTTCACCAGTTTCGTTGCCCTTCTCTGGACATGCTCCAGGGCCTCGATGTCTTTCTTGTGGTGAGGGGCCCAAAACTGGACACAGTACTCGAGGTGCGGCCTCACCAGGGCTGAGTACAGGGGGACGATCACCTCCCTGCTCCTGCTATATTGTTGTGCAAGGGTGCAGACACAACGAGCCATTGTTTCCTGATAGGGGATGAACATGAAAAAACACTGAGCAGCTTGCAAACACCTTATCAGAGCTGTAGGATGGAGTACCAGATTGCATAGTCCGGCTAGTGTGTAATCAAAGAGCCCATAAAGCAGAAGCAACAACAGCGCGATAACAAATAGCAACAAATATTATCTCTGTGAATCTGTTCTGCACGCTTTACAGCAGGGAGAGCTCCACTCTAGTTTTACAAAATAACCTGGCAGCTGTGCTATTTATATGTTCACCACCAAGTTTTCATTAATTTGAACGTGCTAACGGACATCCCATATTATTTTGGGAGACTAAATGTGAGATTTATTTAATTTCCTTAAATATCAAATACAGATCTTTACAAATAAACTTCTTTTTAAAAGAAGAAAAAAAGTATCAGTTTAACCAAATTCTGACAGAGCCACGTCTGATCGTATTTACAGCATTTATAGCTTTGGAAACCTACACACAACTCTGAGGAAACCTAAAGCCTGCCTGAGTACATTGAGTTAAATTCCTCTTGGTAATGCACAACTGTACCGCAGGTCTTTGCAAGAAAATGCTTTCAACTATATGTAAATATTCTACAATGTTTTAGAAACTCTCCAATTTAAAGGTGATGCTTAAAACAGGCTCTTTGTTAATTTTAATGTTTTAAATGCCATTTGCAGATCCTATCATTTCCCTTGGATTCCTTCCTTTTCCTAAAAACATCAGTGTTTCCAAACAGCCATATGAAGGCTTTTGAAACAGAGTCCTTGTGTTGCTTAAAAAAGTTCTTGAGTATGAACTACATGCATTTAAATCAAATTGCAGCTACAAACAACCCTTCTTCTCACCTCATCTTATTCCTTCGGATTTAATGGAAAACTGTCATAAAGGGTGGCAACAGAAAAAATACCTGCCACAAGAAATAAATCTGTTATACCTGGGAAAATCGATTCACCGAAGGAGGGAAAAACACAATGAAAACTTGAGAAGTTTATGGAATAAATCTGTAACTGATTTGGCTCTAATATTTAATCTCCTCCTGCTACCTTGTAGTGTGATACTGTGTCCGCCCTGCATAACTTGAACATGACAGTGGGGTTTTAGTAGCAAATTTATAACTTAATCAGGATATTACTGCAACGGTAGGACAAAGCCAGTGTCTTCCGAATGTTTCTGGTTCTAGCCAGAGGGACAGATGCTCGGGAAGGTAAATCAGACATCGTCTGACTGGTAACACATGACTGTGCCATTGATTTACACCACTGGAGAGACTGGCTCTAATCTGCACTGGAAAAAGCACCTTCAAAGCAAAACAACCCCCGCACACACCGTTTCCAGTTAAACACAATCCTGTTTCGTCCTGGGAGCCAGGATCAGGGATCACAGATCCATAGCGAGCAAGAAGAAGTGCCAGGAGAAACGCTCTCATCTTCGTTGCTTTAACACAATAAAACCCTTTACCCTCGCACCCCGCGATGGTGGTGCTGAGCTTGCTGACACACCAGGCTTCAAAGGAGGGCAAGGGGTGGCTGTGAAGAAGCTGACCTTGCAAAGAGGTTTGTTTATCGGCACGAACCGGTGCCCTCCTCCAGCCCAGCTGCCAACTGAGTCAAACAGCTTCTGTTCGAACCCATGAACTGCGGGAAACTGGAGAGCCCACGGGAGGGCTGCAGCGCCCCTCCGGAGATTTGACTTTCTTGAGTGACAGCTTGATGAACTCAGGCGTGAGGACTTGGCCCTTTGAAGAAGTAATTATGCTGCTACTCCAGAAAAAATAAAAACAACACTCTGGATTGTGCCATGCGTGTTTACACAATGCCAAAGAGACGAGCACGCGGGTATCTCAACAGGGAAGACACATTTCAAAGAGTTATTTATTCACCGGAGGTCCTGGACGGATGTTTGTTAGATCATGTAGAAGAATGGAAGCTCCTGAAATCCAGGATGCCATAACTTCAAATAGGAGCAGGCAGCAGAAGATTTATTTCTCTGGGCTACTGGGAGCTTGTCACTGTTTCAAGTACCATAATTACCATTTGGTCTCCTACCACTCGTGACTCCCCAGTGGCAGCCTCCTTTGTGACAACCCTGATGGTGATTATTTATGTCGTATAAACAACATATGTTGGCATAATTATCTTTCCCCACTTCTTAATTCACCAGTTTCTCAGTGAGCTTTGCAAATGCAGCAGGAACGGGAAGGAAAATGATCAGTGCTGAGCAAGCTAAGGGTTTTGTCTGAGATGTCGTCCTCCTCCTCCTCACCGAGGAAGAGCGAGTGTCTCTGCTCGCCACCGTGCTGCAGGGTACCTGGGGAAGCGCTGGCCCAGCCTCGTCCCTTAGGATGCTGTAGGTCCCCAGTCCTCCTCAGGACGTGATGCAGCACTAAAGCAGTAAAAATGTGATTATCTGGTTATTTTTAGAATAAAGCATTGACCTTCTGCCTTCCTGTGCTGAGTGCTTGCTCCGAGACAGGCAGCTCCCCTGTGCCAGCACCTTGCCTGTATCTCTTTCCTCTGTCCCCCTTGTTTTGTCTACTCTCTCCGTGACAATTGCCCGCATTTGTACAGTGCCTTGTTTTAATTCCAGACAAGACTATCAATGCTTGGGATAATCTGCTGCGTGCTCCTGTGACAAGCACGCTCTGCAGTGCCAGAGGGGCAGTGCTGGAGGTGCCAGAGAGATGCTCACCAGCCCTGGCCTTGCTGTACAACCTGGAGCAGAGTTCCTCAGCTGTGTTCCCGTTTGGCACCCCCTGTTTGCTTATTTTTGAGAGTAAGGCTGACTTTTAATACGGATAGATGGAGTGCTAAGCATGAGGGTGAACCTTGACCGAATCTCTGCTGGATACTGTAATATAAATTGCATTCTAATGTACAGTATGTTGTCTTACGTCCAAGTTGTAGGCAAATATTTGTATATAGACAAGTTGTCATTTTGTTTAGTACATGCACTCTAATTTCCAATAAAACCTCTAATAAAGAATTATAAAGTGAATTTATTGCTTCACTTCAAAGCAAGGACATGGTGCCACTTTGAAGAGGTATTTGGAGTGTTAAATCCATTTCTATGATGCCTTAAAATATTTTCTGTACTTATTTTTTAGTTATTTTAATATTGTTATGCCACTCTGTTAAAAGGCCATAAACTATTTTAAAGAGCAATAAAAGTAAACACAAATGCTAAAACCCCCATTCTTCTCTCTTCAGCCCACTGTGAGAGGAAGAGACAGAGGATTTAGGCATAACAAAATTCATGACAGCTGTGTAAATAAAATAAAAGAGCACACTGTTTTTCTGTTGATGATGATTCTTAACATCTTGCTATCTAGCAGGAGCCCAAGGCAAGCTATGGGAAGGAAGCAGAAACGATGCAGGAGAGCACGCAACAGAGGAGAGGCTTTGGACCCTTCCTGAAAATGGGAATTGAAATAAAAGAACAACAGGGGAAGCTTTCCAAAGCAAAGAGCCTTTGTACAGCAGCCTTCACCTGCTGCAGGCATGAACTAGCTGAAGGGTGTTATTACAACCAGTGTTAATAAGGATGTACTCCTCGCCAAGCCAGAGCAGGCTTTGGTAGGACCGATCCCCTGGAGATAACCTCCCTTCTCCTCCCTGGCTTTCATTTGCTTTCTGCAAAGCACGGAGTTGAGCTCGGTGCTGGGTACCTGCTTATGGTTCACTGAAGTTTCAGAAAAGAGGGCTTAAAGAAGACGTAACTCAATAAACTACATGGCTTTTATCAGCCCACCCATGAACTTCACTTGGTGTAGGAAGAGGAAAGTCTCGTCTAGCTGCAAAACTGAAGCTCAAGCGGGGATGAAAACGGTCAGAGGGAGTCTTTCAAAAATCCGAATAATGACTGTTGATGCTACTAAAAATAGAGAAACAAAAACACCTGCCAAAACGGGTTTATCTCAGGGAAACTGGATTTTCAGCATCGATGGTCTCTACAGAAATGTACAACAGTTCTCATAAAAGAAAATCATGGATTTTGAGCCAACATCTCTCCTTTCTGTAAAATATTCCTCACAAAAGTGTAGGGTTTTTCCCCCCACCCGGGCCAGCGCAGGGAGCACAGCACCTTCCCACGCTGCATCTGATCGCAAGCGATGGCAGCTCTCCCCAGCTCCCTCGGTCCAGGGCACCAAGGAGCTGGTAGAGCCGCTGTCAGCTCTCAGCCCTCCTGCCTTATTGAAAAAATAAGCAATCAGCATGGGTTATTCTATTAATAGCATCTTAAAATCTGAATTTGCAGCTATGTCTACAGGTAGGAGCTCACAACCTTGTTTACTGCTTGGGATGAGCACAAAGCCCCATAATACAGCTTGTGTTTAGGGCTCAGCAATAATTATACAACAAATCCTTCCAAACTGCCATGTCTGTTGGATTCTTGGGGAGATGTCAGGCATGCCATGGGGAGACTGCTTATTTTGCAAGGTGCTGGTACAAACTTTCCTTGCCTTGAAAACTGTTTTACCAATGAACTCTTACAAACGCAGTGCTTCACAGGTGACAGCCCTTGGGGTGATGGCAGAAGTGACAAGGAGTTTGCCTTCAAAAGCCAAGTTGTGAAATAAGGGTGGAATTAATTTGGGAGGACTAGGGTGAAGGCAATCTGAGTGTGAGCAAAATACGATTAATGATCAAGTTGATCCAACAGGTAATGAGCATCATAGAGGCTCCTTCAAGAGCTGGAGACCTCCTGGCTTATGTTAGAAAGGTTTCCCAGGTAGGGAAAGGTAGCAGGATCCTGCCCTCAGCGTATGCATTGAGCACCACAAGCCCTGATCAGCCTGGGGGCATCTGAAAGGACTGCCTTGCAGGGTCTCCACCACCCCATTGCACCCCAACCTGCCCCACACCAGGCAGGGCACACAACTCTCCTAACTCCTGATGAGTCTGCAATTGCAGCACGCACACCCACAAATCCATGTGATACACAGATACATGAGCAAAGCACTCGACAATGTTTTTCTGGAAGTGACTTCACTTGGTCTGAGACCTTAATGCAGGATTTGGTTGTATTTATTTATTTTTCCCTGTGATTTCTTGTCCTAGACAACATATTTGCAGCTGTGAAGCACTGATGACTCCCTTTGCTAAGCAGACTTTCTCCTGAGAGCCTTCTTTCAATGGTCTCCATTGTAACGACCTGGATTTTGCATTTCCGCCGTCGCGCTGACGAATGGAGTCCCAGGTCCTGCAGTCACTACAATGAGCGCGGGGCAGAAATCACAGCCAAATTCACCAGCGCAGCTCACTAGCCACTGATTTATTTCCCTCTGTGACCTCCACATGGCTGCGGTCCAGACGTGAGCCCACATACCGCTGGAATCCTACACATCATTTCGGGGTCTTTACTCATCATTTACTAGACCGTGCTCTCCGGGTTGTCAGTACGGTTTCCAGGAGGCTCTCATTGTGCTCAGCGGGGATTTGGCCACAGCTTTCCGGAAGGACAGGAATACTGAAAATACTAAAGTTCTCCAAGTTACTCACTTTGGTGTGTCTGTAAGGTCTGCATATGGAAAATTATTTGTCATTTCCTTGCAGACACTATTTTCAAAGGAGAGACATATCAGTTTGGCAACAGCGCAGCAGCGCGATTTCATAGTTTGTTTACCTCTCAGCCCAGCTCTGCTGTTTAAGTTCAGGAATCTGGCGCTGCCCCTTCTTCCTATCCTTTTTTGTTAATGAGCACACAGTTCTGGTCTAATAAGGCTTGTTCCCTGAATGAGATCCACTGAGGGGAATGAACACTGGTTATCAAGGGAAACGGGGGGTTGCAGTGCTGAGACCATCATCCAGTGGGGTGAAATTGTTTGAAAGCCACATTGCTGTCCAACAGTTAAAGAGATTAAGAGATGGGACTTAATCACAGCATTTCACTAGCAAGACACAGTTGTAACATTGCAGTGTAGAGGTATCAGAGAACATTGCTGTGGGAGAAGCTTTCTGGGGTAAAGAACCCATGAAAGTGGTTCTCTTCACTCCTGTTAGTGGAGTAAGTGAAGGAAGGGATATGAATAGGGTTTCTTTGTGAGCCACCAATTTTCTCCATTTCTCCTACTGTATATATCTATAATATAGTAGCTCTCATGCCTGGCACACAACTAACCCAACTAAGAAGGGGACGTTGCAAACCAAATCTGGACCTTATCACTGATCCTGATGATAGGCATCCACTGACACTCCTTTTCCTCAGACAGCCCATTGGTTTCAACCTCTAAAACCAAGTGTACAAGCACGCTCAAATTTCATAGAATCATAGAATATCCTGAGTTGGAAGGGACCCATAAGGATTATCAAGTCCAACTCCTGGCTCCACACAGGACCAGTACAATCACAGCAGATGACTGAGAGCCTTGCCCAGACACTGCTTGAACTCAGTCAAGCTCGGCGGTAACCACTGCCCTGGGGAGCCTCTTCCAGGACCCCACCACCCTCTGGGTGAAGAACCTTTTCCTGATCTCCAACCTAAACCTCCCCTGACGCAGCTCCATGCCATTCCCATGGGTTCTGCTGCTGGTCACCAGAGGGAGGAGATCAGCGCCTGCCCCTTCACTCCCCCTCATGAGGCCGCCATAGGCCGCCATGAGGTCTGCCTTCTCTTCTCTACACTGAACAAATCAAGGGGCTTCAGCCTCTCTTCATATGTCTTCCTCTCTAGACCCTTCACCATCTTAGTCACCCTCCTGTGGACAGAGATTTAGATTAGATATTAGGAAGAAATCCTTCCCTGTGAGGGTGGTGAGGCCCAGGCACAGGGTGCCCCGAGAAGCTGTGGCTGCCCCTGGATCCCTGGCAGTGTCCAAGGCCAGGTTGGATGGGGCTTTGGGCACCCTGGGCTGGTGGGGGGGTGTTACTGCCCATGGCAGGGGGTTGGAAGTAGATGGACTGTGAGGTCCCTTCCAACCCAAACCATTCTGTGACTCTACGATTCTATAATATAGTTCTATATATATACCTATAATTCTATATATAGTTTTAGGATGTTCTGAAGCAATAAGAACTTTCATTTTACCTTTATTTTTTAAGAGGCAGAATATTTTCTATGTTTTAATAAGAAGTAAAGTTACGAGAAGCCTGGTCTTGCGTGGGCTCGAGGGCACTTTGTTTCAATGGAGTTCAGCCCCGAGATGTATACTGAGCCCCAGATTTGCTTTGAAGAGAAGCTGAAGTGCCTGTAAATTCTGTCTGCAGAAGAACCATGGATGTAGTCAGACCCCTTGCAGGAGAAGTCAAATTACATCTTTGGAATGGGAAACAGACACTTCAGAGCTGAGACAGAAATTTATTAGAAATAAAGACATAAGACCACAAAGTCCAAGACTGTGAATGGAAGAAGTTAAATAACCTCCCTCAGCCCTGACAGGCCAACAACCTCCTCCACCAAAACATTAAAGATGTCTTTTCGCAAAATAAAAAAAAATTGTGATTTTAGGGCTTGAGAGAGGTCTGCCTTCAGGAATCCCTTTGTCCATTTGCCCAAAAGTCTCAGTATCAGTTACAGCCTGTGAAACACTCAAAGCTTTCTGTGGTCTTGTAGCCAGCAGATTCCCTCTCTCTGCTTCCAAGGATTATTTTTTCCCCATTAGAATACAAATTTTGGACAAATTCCCTTTCATCGTGCACAAGTGTAACAGATGATCTCTCACTGAATTATTTTAGAAATGCATTTATGGAGTCTGTTGTCTGGGATATAGAAGCTCCATCTTTTCTATGCTATATATTATCAAATATCATTAGCAGTGTCTGAAGCATGAAAGACTGACTTTGCAACTGAGAAAAACCTTCCACCAGCCAACCCAGACACGCTGTGTTGCATCTGCACTGTGCTCATGATCTGCCTTGTATCTCTCTCGAGTGCCTCTTGCACGTGCAGGACAGAAAGCTATTACAGATACCAGCTGAAGGAGCTGCTCCTGTAGCTCAGGTGACAAAAGCTTACACCTTTTGGTCACATAGACCCCATGTCTCCTTCTCACCAAAGACATGACCCTGGCCATTTGCAGCAGCAGACCCGGCGCTGTTGGTGCCGCATACTGCTGTGATGCTGCTTGCTGAGCTGGTGACATCTTTGGAAAAATGATGGCTTTCTGCAAAATGATTGTAATGGAAGAGAAAGATCCCAGCCATGTGTGTGCTCACCCTCCTGGTCTCTGGGTGCACAGGCTGGTTGTGTTCTGGCTTCTTTTGCTGGGAACTGATCCAAAAATGGTTTGTCTCCCATGTGTGTCATGTTTCCTTGGGAAAGGAGGGGGCCATGGGACATTTCCTGAGATCCCTTGGTGTAGACAACCTCCAGACATGTGCTAGGGACCTTGCCATGCCGAACCATTAGTGTCATATATGCTTCATTCGTTGTGTTGGAGTCAGACAAGGGTAAGTCGTTATGAGGATTTATTTACAAAGACAACAAAAAGAAATCGTGGTCCCAGTGCTGTAAAATGGGTAGCATACAAAATACACTGCCCTGAGCCAATGGAATACTTAAGCCAATAATTAGTGTTCTCTTTCTGTTTAAAATTGTGCATGTTCAGGGGTCTGGCCCTGGACACCGAACATCTTAGGCAATTCAGCCTCCTCAGCACTGCTCAGGACATTCTTTTTGGTTTACAAAGAATCTACATGAAGTAGTACATGATGATAAGCATTAATAGAAAGGACATTCCTCTCCTGTAACTCTCAAGAGAAACCATTAATTCCCTTTGCAGAAATGCGTGCAGTGTGAATTCCTGGAAGGGTGGGGCACAAGGGAGAAAGGACTGAGAGATGGAAACCTGGGGAAATGGCATCAAAAATAAAGGTAAGCTGTACATTGCACTATGCAGCCTTAGAGAAGCAATGTGTCTTGGTGAAAAAAAGCACTGGTCTGTCACTATTAGCAGCGTGTCCAACTTGATCATCCTGTCCACAGCTAATGGCACATGTACTGACCGCTGCAGATGCTCCTGGGCATGGTCACCCCATTTCCTTCCCCTCTCTTGTCCTCTGAGACCAACAGTGCTTGTTGGTCTCAGGCCTGTCTGTCATGCTGCTGCCCTCTCCTGTTGGATGGGCTGAGCATAACCATCCTTCTGTGGGTTGAGAGCGTGTGGAGAGCAAGGACCAGGCATGCCTGCAAACATGGCATGGTGGGAACAGGAACATTGCCCCTGCATCTATTTGTTGCTGTTGCAAGGAAAACCACTTCTGCAGGTCTTGCTCTCAGTGCTGGTCCTGAAGATGTAGATGTAGATGTGGGCTAACCCCAGGCTGCGGACACAAAGATCAGCACTGCAAGACTTCTTGCTGCGTGCCATCGCCCTGCGACAGCCAGTCCAACGGGGCACCGAGCCCAGTGCCACGAGCAGGAAGGGAGGAGAAGAGACAGAGATGTGAGGGATCAGAAAGGCAATTAACTATAGCCTCAGAGGCGAGTAAAATATTCCGTCTGCCTTTGTTTTAACATCATTGATCTAAACCAGAGACGCAATGATTTCCAGTGCAAAAGTTTATGGGCATAATCTCTGTTTGCTGGTGGAAATGGCTCTCCGTACTTCAGAGCGGGAGCATGTCGTGTTGGTGCAGTTTATCTTCTGGTGAGCTAAAGACTTCAAGGAGATCACTTTAACAAGGGGTTAGTAAACTTCACAGTTGTCTGCAATATTTTATTGGAGGTTGGAGAGACTGTTCAAACATCTGTTCGGACGAATAAACAAACAGCCTTGCCACGTCGGTTATAGCTGACTCACAGTTTTTGTGAAGGAGGTGATCAATGGACTTAAATTAGAGTTTGAAAGTGCAGGCTAGCTTCTAGTGCATGACTTATAAGGCAAATAAGAGCACAAGGAGGGCGCAGAGCCTCCGTGCGATCAAGTTCTGGCCCTCTCCATTGCATTCATACTTTAACATCGCATCCCAGAAGGGAGACTCGGTGGTGGTTCCTTTTCAGGATAAACATTCTGGGTCAGGAGCAATGATTAATACAGCAGAGATCTGGGAAAATATACCTCTGTAAACAATAATGTTTTATAGCTGTGAAAGGAACTGTGTGTACCAAGAATCCTCTGCCTGTATCCGAGCATACCCCACTCGCAGAAACTAATCAACAACAGGGAATTTCCTCACTTGGAGAAAAGCATTCAGATTTCATTTATCCAACACATTTCACTTAATCCATATTTCCCTGGAATGAAGAGAGAGAATCTAGACTGTGGTAGGAAATTAAATACAAGAGGAACCAAAAGAGGAGCCGGTGAGATTTCTTATGTGGATAACATAACGAAATACATTAGAAAACCTTAACTTTGGTTAAGGTTTAACCTTAACTTTGCTATCGGTCACTGAAGAGAACATTTTAAATATAGATCCTGCCTGCCACAAATTTTCAATGTAATGTTATTTTGAGAACGTTGCACAAATATGTATGTACAGCCACAGAAATACAGCCGTTTAACACTGAAAAACGTGTGTCACCCAAGTAAACAGCGGAATACGCAGGGTGCGAAGGCATTGGCGATGTTATCTGTTACCCGAGTGCCAGCCCTGCCAGCAGCTGGGAACACAAGCTCCACGGGGGGTTGAGGTCAACAGAAGAAGCCCATAGGGGTAACCTAATAGCGCAGTATAGGCAGGAATGATTTTTCACTGGACAAAGGGCAATTTCATGGTCATCTCTCTCGGAAAGCTGGTGGGATTTGGAAGCTGAACTGCTATTTGTGTCTTTGAAAACCTCTCCTGTAATATGTAGACAGAACGGCGACAGGTTTTTAAAAAAACAACCCAAACAGGCAAAGGCGGAACCTGCTTTAATATAATGCTGCCCAAGGATAGAAAAGTCTCTCATCTGAAAATTCTTAAATGTTCACCCATGGACCAACATACCTTCGATTAAACCACCCTCACCAGTGCCCAGGGCTGCAGGGGAGTCCCTTCAATGTTTGGTGATCCCTTGAGTGACATGCAACTTGGTTTGGGGTTCAGGACATGCCAGAAGCCACTAAGATAGTGACCAGGGATATACGTAGCCTATGTGTATGTGTCATTCATATAGAAAGTACAGCAACAAGCAAATCAGCCCTCTGAGCCCTTCAGGGGCTTACTATCCTTCTTGTAGTAAGGAACAAATGGTGTTACCAGAAAAACAAAAAAAAAACATTTCTCTTTGCCCACTTCCCTGGCAGAAGCCAGGTGTCCAAAGTCCTTTTTTTTTCCCTGTAGATAATCTATCTTTCAATTGATTTCATAACATGCAGTAATCTTATTATGCTAGGTAGGTTGTTTTTGCAAAGAAAACAGAGCTTTTATCTCTAAAAGACTGCTTCTTTCAGAGGAAGGCTGCTTTTTTCCTAAGGAAAAAATAAGGCTTGGGCTGTGGTGGCAAGTCTAGGAAGTTTAGGGACTGATTCATTCTTGTTGCCTTAGGTGCCAGGGGCATCAGGTATCCTGCAGCTCCCCATCGCACGTGGACATCACCTTCTTACCCCTTGCAGAAGGCTTTCCCCAGTGCTCAAGGACATGAAGGTGCCCCTTGTGTCATGGCTTTGCATCCTGGGTGAATATCAGCTGCTGGGTTTTAGATTATTATCCCAAATCTTTCTGAAAAATGAACAATTGGCTTAATAACAGGAAGTTGGGAGCTGGCAAATTACCGTTTTTGTAATCAGAACAGGAGGCTGACAGAAGGAGTTGTGTTTTGGCAGTGATAGCTAATTTCCACATGTCGTTAAAACAACGTGGCTTATTCATATATTTTTAAGGCTGTTTTTTGTTTAAAGGATAATAGAGCAGGTGCCCCCTTTTATGAGGTACTAATCCATTTTGGCTAAGCAGTTTGTGTTGGTGGAGGAAGCAGAGTTATTCAAAATGTCTGGGTAAACATGGTACCAGTCCTGTATTCCTCTGATACCAGGCTCTTACGGGAAAAGACATGAAACATGTCACTTCCGTGGCGTGTCTCTGGGCTCAGCTCCGAGTCGGCGCAGTGACTGTCCCGGGACCCCTTTCATCGTGCACGTCCCTTGCATTGTGTTTTTTCTCAGAAGAGGCTCAACATTTTGGCGTGGGTGTGACTGAAAAGTCACCAAAAGGATAAATATGGGATTATGCTATCAGGGTCCAGGCATGTACCCAGCCACTGTGCATTGCAATGGCTGGTTGGACCCGGCCCAGTCACCAACCCACGTCCCCTGTGTCCAAGAGTGTTGGTTGTGTGACCGATACTAGAAATTACATCATCAGTTGAGTTCTTTCTTACAGCTGAGGCAGTTTAGAGGCAATTCAGGTCTGCAGAGACCTTTCTCCTTTCTTTGTTGGTAAGGTAACCCATGAGGGCAGAAGAACAGGTCTTGTAGAAGGAAAAGTATAATAAAGCAGATTTCTTGAGTACGTTGTGACCTTTCCCAACAGCAATCCTCCCTGGTGGAAATCCTGTTATTCTTCCTACCTGACTACAACCCTTCCAGGCAGGGGGCTGAGAGACATGATGAGCAGCAAAAGCACTGCAGCACTCGCAGGGTGTTTTGCAAAGCCGGCTCAAAGGTCTGTGCAGACACAACAGTGATAAGAGAAGTGAGAGTGACCAAAAGCCTGCGTTACCAAAGGTGCAGGTCATAATGAACCCACAACAACATTCACACAGAGTTTCTGGAACACAATCTTTGAAGGGATAAGGCTGTATTTTGACTGAATTTGGCCTGAAGGCTGTTGTGGCAGATTTCTTTGCTACAGCCCCAGAACCAATGCTTTGGGCAGAAGCTTCTTGCTGCAAAATAGTAGGACTCAAGGCAGTGCTAACTGTGCAACAGAAAACACCAAAAAAAAAAAGAGAAAAAAAAATTGGCATAATGTTCATCCAAACAGGGACTTTATCCTTTGAGTTATGTTTAAAGATAAGTAGAGGCCAAGTGTGTGTCTTCTTCACTCACTTCTATATCATGATCTGAATCAAAAAGTTTGGACTGAGCAATTTAGGAGCAAGGAGGAAATCCTGAACAATCAAACTGTTCCAGTTTTATATACAAACTAGACAGCCTAGCACAGAAGGGAGCCTGGTCTCTGAGGTCCAGCACCTTTTGCTAGATGATATATTGACTGTTCGTACAATGCTGTAAAATATCCTGTCTGCTTTATCTTGGGTGGAGCAATAAAGGAAGGAAAGTCACAATAGCTCTCCTCCCTTTATCAAAATAGCCTGTGCCTATCTAAGAATCAAGGATAAATTAATAATAGAGATCCCTTGGGATTTGGGCTGCTGCTAGAAGCCAACGGGTGACATGTTGAATATGCATACTTGAATGTCATCCAAGCATTTAACACCCTCCAACTTGGACAACGTGTCTGTGCAGCATCCCTCCAACCAGTTCCTGTGCAGCCTCATAAAATAAGTAAACACAGCACTCTCTTCTTTGAAAGCCTCTCCTTCCTTTCACATTCATTTTTTATATCCCTAGCATCCGCTGCTGCTCTCCTCCCAGAGAAGATCCAGCGCCTTCCAGCCTGCAGCCTCCCAGAGTCCCCACTGCAGGTGGGGAACGGAACCTTCTGCGTGTCCTTGACGTAGACGCATTATGGCCCAGCCGCACAATGTCAGGTTACGCCAGCAGGGAATCTGTCCCTTTGTAGTCTGCATTTCTTGTTCTCAGCAGCTGAAGGATACCCCTGCTCAAAGGCTCATTTGCACTGGGTCACTTATTTACTCACATTTATTTTGCTGGAGCTGAATGATTATGCTCCACCGAGGGCTAATACTGGGCTAACCCAAATTATTTGTCACTCTTGGTGTTTTGATGAGAGAAGATAGAATATAAGGACACTCCTCATCTCATGTAGACTGNCCAACCTTAATGATTCTATTCTATTCTATTCTTTGTGTTTTGATGAGAGAAGATAGAATATAAGGACACTCCTCATCTCATGTAGACTGAAACACAACACAAGAGAGGAAAAGTTTCCTCTGCTTGAGGACAGTGGGTCTGGTTAAATAAAGAGTGCTCCACAAATTTCCTCTGCACAGGAGGGAGCACAGGGAAGAACCAGGCCCAGGAGGAGCGTCCCTTCCTGCAGTCTCCCCTGTGACCATGCTATTTTTTACCCCTTCTTCAGGATTATTTGCAGCTGACACCATCTGACCCCGATTCACCGTGAAGCTGTAACTTGCCCATTGCTCTCTCCTCTCTTTTTCAAGCAAAAGAGTGGAGGTGATCGAGCCCGGCATTCAGACAGCAACAGGCACACAGGGCTGTTAGTGTTTTAAGGGGTACAGCATCACAAGAAGGAGAGAGGAAAGAAATAATGCATATTTTCTCATGATTTATGCAACTGATATGAAATATTTGTTATACATTTCCTTTGGGATGTCTTTTGGTTCAAAACCTGTGATACCAGCTGATAGTGATTTACACATTTATTTTGAAACAGTGCAGACCAATGCTAATTGGAAGCACGTTCTGTTTGACTAAGCAGGTACAATAACTCTAAAATATTCATTACCATTTAACAGGCTTCTGCAACGATATTAATCAAAGTACTTTTTTCTAAGCTAAGAAAAAGTCTATGCAGCAGTTATCAGGTATGATAACGGGTAAAACAACTATCAGCCAGGACCAGCCAAGGAGATTTTTTTCTTTTCTAGGACTGTTTTCATTAAAAAAAAATCAAAAAGGTTTCAACTGGGGCTAGTAAATTTTTCATTGTCAGATGAAAACTTCTAGTGATTTCAGGAAATGTCAAATTTCCCCACCACCACAGAAAGCAGGCCTTTTTTTAAAAAAAAAAAAAAGAAAAAGTGCTTTAATTTATAAGCCTGGCTGGAAATTTGTGACTATTTTTTATACGCATTCTTTCTGTGCTCTCTGGCAATCATGTTGCATCTACAAATATTAGCTCTCTGTGCTGTGGCCCAACCACAACCACGTGAGGCCGAAGGAGAGTGCCGTATCCCTTACAGAGACGAAGAAACGGAGACGCAAGGTTATGGCAGCTGCTGCTACAAAGTCGGCGGAGCCAAAAGCCTGACAACGCTGCTCATCATCGTCGTTTGCATTCTACTACCCTTGCACGGTCACGCAAGCAAGGCTGAGCCTACTGACTGCAGCGTGGTGTACAAAGACACGTGAGGAGGCTTGTTATATCTCTTGGGAGAAGGTTTAATACTGTCTGTAGCACGTCTGTGGTGACTGTCGTTATGGAGAAAAATAATTAACATTCATGGCCAGGAAAGGCAAGTACAAGGACAACCCTTAAGATGGCACATTAACTGTCAAAAACTGTGACAGCACTATGCTAAATAGACAGGCAGCCCTTGAAATTTGAGAGTATTGACAACATAGATTTTTAAGATAGCAGAGATATGGCTTTTATCCTTCTTCTATTCATACAGAGAAATGGGCAGAAATTATATACATGAGTATGGATGATCACAGAATCATAGAATCACTAAGGTTGGAAAGGACCTCCAAGATCATCAAGCCCAACTGTCAACCCAACACCACCACGCCTACTAGATCATGTCCTGGAGTGCCACGTCTACACGTTTTTTGAATGTCTCCAGGAATCTTTTATGCAGGTGGAAATGGATTCAGAGAACAACTGACTAAGCATTACTGCATACAGTGACAGCCGCACGCAACGTCAGGCTGGCATGATGAAGGCAAGGAAATGACCAGCAGAATAAGACTTTTGGTGGCAGCTCTTACCATCTCATACCTGATGCCCCAAGCTGTTCATGTCTATTGAAATGACCCATCCCCGTCACAGAAATGGGATTGTCATGGTGGCATTCAACGTGGGGAATCATTTGCTATTTCGAAGCTAAAGCTGGGTTTTTTCCTATTGCCACATCTTGCCAAATACTTGGGGAAAAAAGTAAAAGGGTGTTTGGATCCTTCTCCAAATATAAGAAAAAAATGCAGTGGTTCCTTTTTTTTTTTTTTTTTTCTTTTTACCATCTAATTCCAGCCATGGGATGGTTTTGTATACCTGGCAATCATTGCTTTGCTATCTAATAAGTTGCTGTTGAGTGTTCACAATTACCTGGAAGCATTTCAATCATGCTCTTGCAGGAGAAGAGTTCAGCGAAGTTTCACTGGGGTACTCCAGCACAAAACTTTCCTACCTGGCTAAGTTACAAAATGGGCCTTTCCCCCATACTATGAGGAGATTTAATAAACCAGTGAAACTTCTAACCACACAGGTTGGAAGAAGCAGCCAACGCAGAGGGACTGAAGGGGAAGCCGGGGCAGAACGCGCCAGTGTAAACACGCATGCAGATATTAAGTAAATAGGGAAAAAACTATGCAGAGACATAATTAGATCCTCCATGAATCTATGACGAAGAATCCACTGAATGAAAAAACATCCAGGTTTCTTGGTACTGCTGGACTGGCTCAATGCCTCGGAGAACACAGAGCGATCTCTAGCGAGGGAAATTTCCATGAAACAGTGTCATGAGGACATCCTGCCCTCCCTCCACCATGGCTTTTTCTAAGGAAAGCAGTAGCTCAAACCAAATCCCAAACAATGTACACCTCAGAAACATAAATAAAAACGAGCAGGAGAAAGAAACCTTCGTAAATTTGGGAAAGCAGGGGAAGGAGCAGCCCAGCTGAAGTCACCACAGGACTTGAAGAAGCCCAGCCTGCTATTTGTCATTGCACCAGAGTAAATGCAACGAAACAGTCCCTGGGAGCAAGGGATTTGGCTGGCTAGAGCACAACAACGTGCCTGTTCCCCAAAATGGGAGGGTTTGTGTGAAATTCATCACCAGAGCGTAGTAACTTTCCATTCAAAAGCCAAGGAGGAGATTGACCGTGATGGCAAAAGTCCTTCCCGCAGAAGAAAGGCACTGTGCACTCCCAGACCTTTGGACGATGGATGCAAGTCCATGGGCTAGCGTGTCTATTTCCAGACACTACAAAAAGCCACTCCAGACAAAGGGCCCTCTCAACTTGACACAAGTGGTGGTGAGCATACAACCATAAGTGCAGCTGACATCACAAGAAAACAGTCTCTAGGAAGAACAGCATAGGCTCAAGTACTGTGCCTTTAAATAATAAGCTCTTCTCTTCCAGATGATTTTAATAAGCCCAGGCACATGTGTTGTAACCCCTTGATGCAGTACAATATGAATAACCAAATAAAAGATCTCTCCAGATTTTAAGATTTACTGTTTGCGATGGGAAAAGGCCAACCAGATGACATCATTATACTTCAAATATGAATTACTGCCAAGTTTGGTAATACTAAACTAGAGAAATTGATCCTCTATGTTTTCGCAGAAAAATGATTTTTGGCTTCGGTGGTGATTTTTTTCTCTTGTTATTTATGTAACTATAACGTTCATGTTTAGCAAACTTGAATTTTACTTAAAACTAGAGCCAGAGTACCGTATCTTACAGGTTATTTGTTTTCAGCCATCTGCTTAGCTGGAAATAATTGAGTTTGACAATTCATGGGTTAAAGAGTCAATGGATTGTGTTGGATAATTCACAAAGAGCCGAATTCTAGCTCAGGCAAAACTGTACTTGGCTTGGGTGGGAGTCTGCTTGATGAGGATGTCAGGGTCTTGGTCCCTGTCTGGAAGATGTTGCTTGCTTTGCCTCTAAGGAAGAAAAATCCATACGTATGTAGCAATAACACCCTTTTCATGTAAGACATCTGTATTTCTGGAAGTATGAAGCCATGATACTCCAGCAAGCATGATAATACTACATTACATTTATATGCCATCTTTCTTCAGGGACTCAGCATCTTCCCAGCTCTCATGGATATTTCAAACACCCCCTTACATGAGGTCCACTAAATGCTGTTCAGCCCACTGCAGAGCTAAACATATCGAGTCCCCGCGAGGTTAAGCCACTTGCCCAAGACTGCAAAGTGATTCACAGAGAGCGCTGAAACTGAAAACCACAGAGCTCTTTTTCCCACACCCCTGCACACCACTTCTTTCAGTCTGTTTGTTGATGGTGTGAGTAACAACAGTTGCAAAGTTTTGTACCGCAGACAATTCTGCTGATTTTTTTTTTCATTTTTTTTTTAAATTGAGTACTTACTAAAAATCTTCTTGTTTTCCTCTGCAGAAAAGGATTCTGAGATTTCATGTTACGGCAATGTTTGCAGATAAATCCATGCCCTCTGGGGCCAGGAAAATGCTCTATTTTTACAGCATACATAAGTTATTTTATTAATACATATAATTTATTAAAGTAGTCATATATACATGGAATTACATTGGACCTATTTTCTTCAGAGAGGAAGCTCCAAGCCTTACAACTGCTACTATTCTTAAAAATGTGCAGTATGGCACCTGTGAAATACACTTGGTTTACTGATTACAACAGCACAGGTCTTACTTAAAGCTCGGTGTCATGACTGCTTCAGAGTACGAGTTGTCTAGAGGAAATCACGCCCAGTGCCCTGATTTATCTGCCATGTTCAACCCTTAAATATCAGCCCCCCCATCCTTGCTGCCAATGCACAGTGCCACGAGCTGCTCTGCCCTACAGCTGGCACCGAGAGGTTAGACACACCAGGTCCTGCTGGTCTCCAAAGCCTGCAGACCACAAGCAGTGCCTCACGGCTGGTTTTTTCTTGCTGACATCTGTTGCCAATAGGTAAATCTCCTCATAGGGAACAAGGGTTTTCTCAGCGCCAACAAAGGATTGGTCTGAGATGACCTCCTTTGGAGGAACCATGAGCTCCATCTCATTATGGAGGTGTGACGGTAAGCGCCTGGTGGACGTGGCGACGGGAAGAGTGCCTGGAGCATGCCCACAGCCTGGGAACAGCAGTGAGAAGCAGACAACAAGGCCAGAATAAGCACAGGAACAGAGAAATTCCAAAAGGAAGTTTTGGGGGCCAAGGGCTGGTTGGGAACAGCACTTGGCTCTCAGAGCAAGAAGAGCCTTTCCGGCTCTTTGATTCCTGATGTGCAGGGGGAAGCAGGACTTCATAGCTTCCCATGGAAGAAAGAGCCCACATCCCCACCGGCTCTGACTCCAGCCAGGCATTCCTCTTCCCACCAGCCAAACCAGGAAAAAAAGAGGGGGGAGAAAACAAGAAGTGCTAAGCCCTGAATTTTGGCGAGCCAGTTCACCCAAACAAACGAAAAAAAAAAGTTGAAAGCCTCTCTGGTTACAGTGAAAACCACCGTTTGAACTGCGGGTAAGCTCAAGCCTAGAAAGCTTTTTGTAGGACCAGTTGTGAAGGGGTTTGGGGTGGGGCAGTTCGCACACCTCATCATGGACCAGCGCCTGGGCAGGAGCTGTGGCCAGTTTTAGTCACACCAGCTGGCATGGAGACAGCCAGGGCAGCTGCGTGTGATGCAGCATCACTCCTAGATCCTCTTGGCCTTAGAAGCTGGTTTGCCTGAAGCTCACAACTCAGGGGGTTTTGGGTTGCCCAAAGAGCTTTCTGTTGTCAAAACCAAACCTGTGGGGAAAGGTTCAGGGATGACCAGCTCTTGGGCATGGAAAAAAGTACAAATATTTGCTGATGCTTGTTTTAAAATGGATTTTTTTTCTGCCCAGCTACACAGACATGCTCCACAGATCTCACAGCGGATGGAGATTTGGGGTGGGGGAAGCAGAAAGTCTCTGCTCCTGCACTGCTTGCTGCACTCCTAGGTGTTCTGCTAGTTAAATTGTTGGTAGATATGGGAATCTGGCAAGCTAAGAGCCACATGCTTTAACCAGAGAGTGTGAATGCAGTTATGTATTTCACAGAACGCAGAATCTACTGTGGGCTTGGCAGAAATGTCCCCAGGAGTCAAAAGAGTAAGGAATATATAAAATCCTGAATTCATACATCCAAATGAACTGGAACACAATCGCAGAAAGTAGAAACTAAAGAATTAATACACAACATTTAGTAAAAGGTCCCTGCATTAAGAGACATCAGGGACACTTTTTCCCCCAAAAGCTTTATTTTTAACTCCACGTGTGGACGAAGGAGGCCGGGTTTGCTGACTTGGCACGCCATACTGGGAAAGGCCATCAGAGTCGAGAAGGACTAAGACCTTCCCAACAAGGAGGAGATGAAGCTGCTACAACAGAGCCCTCAGAGGAAAGCAATGTCCCTTTCCAATAGCATGTCCTTTATTCCTTGTGCCCGTAAATGGACCACATATATCCCAGTGCCCTCCGTGAAACCCATGATGTTGCCTTCAATTACTGCCCAAACCAAAACACAGCAGGGAAGATGAAGGAAGGAAAGGCAGGACAACCCAGCATCCCAAGCTGAAGTCCTCATACACCTAAATTCTGTCCGTGTCACAAAGGGAGGGTAAATCTTAGCTTAAATGAGTCAGAGACCACTGCGGGCGAGTGTTTACAACCAGGAGGATGCTCCGAGTTACCATTGCATTTGTGCTTATGACAGTTTTCGGATTAATTTTATTTTACAAATAATCATGGCTGGTTGCCCAACTTTGAACTTCGGTCAAGTGGCGTTCTGCATTTCAGCAGAAGCCTTGTACTTGCTGGTGTCCAACTAAAACATGTAATGTGGTCGGAAATGTGTTTTCCCTGTTTTAAGAGAAGCAGCAAAAGGAAACTTGGAGGAGTTTCTGGTCCCTTTTTTGGTCTCTCTATTGGATGACTTGAAAAATGAAAGAGAATCTGTTTCTGTGTGAATGTATCCCTTTGGATATTTTTGAAACACATTATTTAGAACTGTGCAAATAATAGATTATTTTTTTAAAAATTTGGCTGGTGAGCCAGAAAAATCAGGAAAAAGGTTCATTTCAGATTGAATAATCTATTTTGTGTGACTGCAAATGAATGATTCTGTTTCATTTTCACATTTGAACTGGTATTTTCTTAGCCTTTAGAAGAGAGTTGGAGTTGTTTTTTTCAGGGGAAAAAGAAAATCCTCAAATTGAACGGGGAAAAAAAATCTGTTTAAGAAAGGTAAACAAAATATGTGAAAGTTATTTCATTTTTTTCCCTGGTTGGCAGGTGAAACTGCCTGGAAGTTGCTTAAATTATCGTCTCAAAAGAATATTTTAACAAATTTTCTTTTCAGACGAAACTCCAGTAAATTTCCAATAATTGATCAGTATGAGGACATCCATGGGGTATCATTTCCCAGATAAATGTACCATCTTAGAATTAATAAAATAGTGCTAAACAATTTTTCAGTGCTGCCTTAACTATTGATGTCAACATGTTAAAACCACACAACACTAAGAGCTCAGTAGTGGACCTCCAGTAGAATCTCACCAGCTTGAAATAAAAACACAGCCTGAGTGCCAAACCGTTCTGCAATACAATTTCCATTTCAGGGCACGCACATCAGGTACACACGCAGCAACGTCTCCTCTCCTTTGAGGTGTGGAGCCGCAACTGAATGCAATGTATATTCGTAGCTCACCTTGATTGCCAAGTCGTCCCCTTGAGCCTCAACATGATCATCTAATGCCATCTGCATCACTCGTAGTTATTCCTGCTGTTGTCCAAGCAGTGTATTTTGGAGAAATACAGGGAAAATGGTATAGATCCTTCTAGTATTCTTGAAATCAAGAAATGACATGCACTGAGCTGCTACCAGCTTGCCAGGCTTGGAGGTCCTTGACACAAGCCATGACCCAGATGCCTCTTACTTTTCTCTGAAGACATCATAGCCCACAGTGGACTCTTCTGTATCCTTGCCATCAAGGTTAGGAGAAAGAATGAGTCCTCTTGACATTTTTAACGTGCTAGAATAGGATTTGGGGAAGCGAAGCAAGTTTTTGATGAAGCCCCGTCATTGTAACCCCATCACCAGGGGACTGTGTTTGAGGAATGAAAATACCACAAACTTTTCTCCAAATTGTCTCCATTCACGCACCAGCATCCAGATCCTTGTCAAAGTATCGATGTTCTGAAACATCATTTGCTTGCGTGAGGTTAGAGTTAAATCTTCCTAACACATTATTCCTGTCAGCAGTTGCACACAGCCAGAAATGAATATCTAGGGAGAGAGTGCATATGAAGAAACTAACCACAATTGGTGTTAATTTGAAAGTGTTAGATTTGAGGGTCCATGAGATTAAATGTCCCTGAATGTATCTCAGTCACGGCAGCAGGTCAACAGAGTGTTTTGTCTGAGGTGTGTGAACTTGAGGAATTTGAACTAAGAATCATGATGACACTAAGGCACTAAAACCCACATAAATGGCTACCAAAAAACCAAAATAAATCCTCCTCTTTTTCCACATTATTTCAGTACGTATTTTAATAGAATTTTGGATGAAATTCAGGTAATGCTTGGAAAGGTTTTGGGTGTTTTACTATCTTAACCATATGTCAGTACTTCAGTCCTTCCCTGTTAGATTTAGGTTGTCTACAAACCAGTAAGAAGTCTAATCAAGTGTGTCTGGAAAGGGACAAACCCACCAGTGTGTGACCGACACAGTCCCTTTTTAGCTCCTTTTTTTTTTTGTTGTTTTAACTTCCTGATGTGTTAATATGATTATTGTCCATGGAGTCTTTATTTTAGGGAAGTCTTGGAGTGGATTGAAAACACATTCTTCATCTTCTCTCTGAGAAAACATTTATGCTTATTTTATGGTTGGATAGTTGCTCAAATGCCCATGCAACACGTCCGAGGGGGGTTGGTGTGTGAGAAGAGCAAGCCAGCTGCTAGAGGAAAGTCACCCTAAGGGCAAGCTTCTCACTTCTCCCAGCAGCATTTTGGTGGGGTTCAGTGGAGCACCTGACAAACTGCTCCCATGCAAGCCAGCTGGACCAGCCAGCAGTGGCTGCAGGAGACTCATGGTGATGCTGGTGGTGCAAAGTGCTCTGGTCACCCATGGCTGACCACCCCTGGCCCACAGAGGTGGCTGGTACAACCCTTGCTTTGGCCACGGGCTGTGCAAATGGGTATGGAGAGGGCAGGGTGGGGGGCAGGATGCACAGCCCTCACGATCCCCAGGGTGGCTTTCCTATTTTGAGAAGAGTAGTCTCCTCTCAATTTCTTGTGTCTTCCTGGAGGATCCTGACACCATTTTCCTTTGCTTTAACTCTCTTTTTTAATTTACAATAAACTAATAATGCTACTATTTTTATTAAAATAACATTTCAGCCGCCCAAGGAGGCTATTTAAGAGGAGCTGGCGACATCCTCAATCTCACACAACCTTTTACCCTCACATCTGTGCATTTTCATCAGACGAATTAAGAGTGAGTGGAAATACACAATTACAAGTTTTTATGTATGAAACAACTGGTTGGATACCCACGTTACTGGGTCCTGTGCCAATTAGCTGAGGCATAGCAGAGTGGTTCCAGCTCATCCACACAGT
Organism: Psophia crepitans; assembly: GCA_013399095.1. Taxonomy (NCBI): domain Eukaryota; kingdom Metazoa; phylum Chordata; class Aves; order Gruiformes; family Psophiidae; genus Psophia; species Psophia crepitans. Next base: position 1,295,010 of record VWZZ01004413.1, read on the forward strand.
ACATGGCACTTCGTCGTCTCAGACTTTCCCCTCTAATAAGGGGTTGTGATTTGGTCACATAGTTTGGTCTCCGTTTGTAAACAGAACACACTGCAACGTGAAAATCTGGTTGTAATCTTCCCACAAGATTTTGGGGGCACGATATGTCACTCTTAAGTAAGGGGACTAGGAGAAAGTTTTCTGGCAAGTCATGCACATCTTTTAAATATCTTTTTGAAAACCACCTTGGCAATGACCCAGTGCTCCTGACAGCATCATGCTGAGGAGGACCTGAGCCCACCTGCCTTGGAATCAATGGCAGAGTCGCTGGGTCAGTGCACTGCATCCAAGTTTCAGCTAAAGCTGAAACTGCTTTGCTACTCCACACAGCTGGCATCTGCATTGCAAAGGATCCCACCCAACAGAGCCTCCACTCCCTCTCCCCCAGAAGTATTGCAATAAAAAAAATAAATCCATAATCCCCCACTAAAAAAACCCAAACACAACAAACAACCACTTGATAGGTCTTCTAGACCTCCATAGGATTTAAGTCATAGCATCACAGAATCACAGAATGGTTTGGGTTGGAAGGGCCCTCAAAGCCCATCTAGTTCCAACCCCCCTGCCATAGGCAAGGACACCCTCCCACTAGACCAGGGTGCCCAAAGCCCCATCCAGCCTGGCCTTGAACTCTTCCAGGGATGGGGCATCCACAGCTTCTCTGGGCACCCTGTTCTAGGGCCTCACCACCTTCACAGGGAAGAATTTCCTTCTAATATCTAATCTAAATCTCCCCTCTTTTAGTTTAAACCCATTCCCTCTTGTCCTGTCACCCCCTGTCCTTGTAAACAATCCTCTAATTGACCTCATTGCTACTGCTCATTTAACACTTTCTTGTGCAATTGGAGTCACATGGCTATCAAGAACCTCAACCTTGTCATTGCCAGTCCTCAGACACACTGTCTCTAAGGATGACACCATCAGGATGCTCAGGCTTGGCTGCTGGAAGCACTAGAAAGGGCTCAGCTGCTTCCTGCACGGTGACCACTACATCAGCAGAAAGTGTGTTTGAGACATGTTTCAGAGCAACTGCTTTACTCCAGGAGACAACAGAGCGTCTTCCAGTCTGCAAAGCACAATGCAATCCATCTGCTCTCTTTGACATCGCTTTGCTGCTTTTTGCAAGACATATTCCCTGATGTCTCTGTACTTGCCAAATACACTGCGGCTCATGTTCTTCCCAGGTACAGCAAAATTGCAAACTCCCCTCGGACATTACAGTGGTTCTCATATGTTGATGGTGTCCTGCTTCGGTAGCCTTAGAAGGGTTTGATGAATGTAGCTCTTGGTGTGAAGAGTAAAACAGATGTTTTGTTTTGTTGTGGGGTTTTTTCCCCAGCAAACAATGATGTTACTTCTACAGAATAAGACAATAAGAAAGCAAAATCCTTCCAAATCTCAGAGCACTAACCTGCAGCTTTAGCAGTGTGTGCTTTTCCGTTTAACCCACTAGGAGCCAGAAAAATAAACGTGTAAAGGAAACACAGGTAAAACTGGCAGATGTGATGAATACACCAGATCTTTGTCCATGGATTCACCTCCCTGCACTTTAAGCATGTGCGAGAAAGACTTGCACATGGTGGAGAGATTCATGGGGTTCCTCACACATCAATGGAGAGCAACAGGCATATTTAAGGTGTGACAGCTACTGCAGGGTGAGTGGTTGAGGTCCTGCAGGTGCTTATTTCTCCTGACTCGCTCTAAGGATGAGTTGCTCAGATTTTGACATTGGCATACACTGGGTCAGGTGAAACATGCTGTTTTCAGGTCAACAAGCAGGTTGTAGGCTAGGGAAAGTTTTCTGCCTGATCAGTCTAAATTTTGCTGAAGAAAGCATGTCACCTTTTCCAAACCACAGAAAATGATACGAGGACATAGTGGCATCTCTCCTTGATGACTGAGGTGATAACATAACATATGAAAAAAAAAAAAAGCAAAGTCTAAGCTTTGGTAGGAATAAAATACAGCAAACCAGTAAGTCATTGCCCTTCCTTGTACAGTATTGTGTACAGCTTTAACCTGTGTATGTGATCATACTGGTGACAGAAGATATATTGGTCTTTGGCTGCTAAACTGATTTAATGCATGAATCTGTAACAACATTGTTCTTTAAATTTATGACACCAAAGTAGAATGAAGCCTGAGTCTCAGATGTTTCAGATGTCATTTAACTTTCTGTGAGTAGGTTTCTTTGTTCTACTCCTGTAGTTCTTCACTACCTATCACTCCAAATGGGTCTAAAACAAGGAAATCTGAGGTGGAATCAGGGCTTCCTAATCCAATTTTAAGGTTCTATTTAATTGCTCCTCAGAGGCCCATCTAGTGATGATTTCTGCATTTTAACGTCTTTTGTTTTAGCATGAAACAAAGCTAAAATTGTGTTTCCTATCAGAACAGTTGCTGAAGCTGCCACATGGACATAGGGTGATGGTGAGAGGAGAAGGGACTTTGCCTTCTCAAGAACTGGAAGGGATATCAGAGTCTTGCAGCTAAGATGTGGTCCATCCAATAAAATCTCTGAGCTCCCTTTGCCTTATTGGCTTTCTTCGGCAAACGGGGGTGAGGGGTGGGGTGAGGGTAGAGCCCTTCTTTGCAATTTGTCTCAAGTTTCTTTTTCATTAGAGGAATGGATATGAAAATACTACCAAGAATAGATGTACATTTAAGCTCTCTCAAACAAGCAGTCATCTCAGATTTCCAAAAGAATACAGATAGCTGAGCTTTGCTGTATGAAAAGGGCCACATTTTCAGACAAAATTGTTTCAAATCCTCCTCTTAACCAGTTGCTTATTTCCACACTTAAAAACTCAAAAGTTTCTCAGATAAGCCAAGCAACTGAGTTATATTCCCAGGCAGGGAAGATGCTGTTATTGAATTATGTCTTGCCAAAGAGTGTCCAGTTTTGCAGTCTCTGGGCTAAATGAACGTGGATTTCAGTGGAAAATGACCTAGGTTCCTTCTCTCCCCAAGCTTTCTGTAGAGCTGTCCATTGGAAGACGTACTGCTGGGAAAATACTACAAAAAGGGTTCCCAGGAATACTCCTTTTAATGTCTTATTGAATGCACTGTAGCCGGCCTTATGTTCTTTTTAAGTTTCTCTTTCCAGTAATGAACACATTTACTGACAAGAACAATTCTAGAATCAACAAATTAATGGAAAGAAATTTTATAACGCAAGTATTCATATTGGAAACTTGGCACTAAATGGTGTTTTCCTTTGATCATGGAATGAAGTGGTATTATGCTCTCCTGTAAATCTAATGGCTAATAAAAAAAAAAAAGGCATTTGAATATTGATAAGAAAAACTGACAGATGATGAATTATTTGTGAAGAAATTTTTGTAGCAATTAAGAAAGGTGACGGTGTTATTAGATTGTTCCAGATAGGGAAAAAAAAAGGTAAAATTCAATGACTGAATGATTTGATTGGTGTTAGTTATATCTGATGAAGAGACCTTTTGGGGGCAGGAGCAGTGTGTGTCGTGCACACTCTGTGACACCACTGCAGCGGAAAGCAAGCAGACACGGGCAACAGACAACGTGTAGCTATGCTGAATGCAAAGGGATGGGAGCTTTAACCCACGGTGAACGCTGGCTCTTCAACAGCTTGGGTCCTGTATTAGTCAGTGTGCCTCTACTGATTCAGATGGAAATATGGCTATTTATGGTCATTATGACTAATCACATGAATAGGGAAAAAAAGATCCCACTAAACTAACCAAAAAAGCCAGCAGTGCAATCCAATTACTGCCATCATCATGAAGAACAAAAACTAAGACTTAACACCATAGAAACACTCTTAAAGGCAATCCAATTTCATTAATATGGACACAGTGATGAGTTCTGAAAAAAATAAAACTCTATAATTAAATTTGAACAGGGCTGAAGTATTTGAAAACCTGCCCCATCTATGCAGCATAACTAAAAATCTGGCAAAGCCACCGCTTAAACCAGCTTGGTTGCTGGAGAATATCAGTAGTTACGGAACTCAGCTGGTTAACTGCTATTCCTGCAAGGGTAATGAGAGACACAGCTATTTGGATTGATGGGAAACACCTCAATTAAAGGTTTTCTAGTTTAAGTTTTCTTTTGCAGGGCCAGTCAGATATCTGTATTAAATCAAGGATCAAAAATGGGGAAGAAAAAAAAAAGCCCAATACTTTCTCCAGATAAAAATACCGTGGCGACTTAGCTGGGCAGGTGGAAATCATCCACAGCAAAGATTGTTTGGCCACCGATGGCAAGACAAGAAATCTGGCAATACGTAACAGGGAGATGGCTGTTCTTGACTTGTCTTCAGATATCATCGAACTCTTCTGTGGGAAGCGTATCAGGCCGTTCAGCAACAGAAATGGCCCAGATCTCAGTTACAAACCCCACCAAAAACATAGCACGCTTCTTGACTGTGTGTGAAGAGCTGGTGAGGGAGTGCAGTGGTTGAGAGGGAGGATAAGGAACTATTCCAGGGGCGGTTTAAGCTTTCCTCCTTTTCCTATTTGAAAGCTGATTCTCTTTAGACACAACCAAAGTGAAAAGAGGTTAAGTCTATTAATTTCAAAGGGCATGTGTGCAAAGAGATACCGGAGAATGTATAACACGACTTGTGAGCTGCACTTCATACGTACGGTCAACTATTTTTCATGAAGGACTCATGAAACATGTCAAGATTTTTCAAGTGCTTCAGTTTTTTGCTAGAGTGGGAAATAATCTTGTAGCTTTATAGAGTGGCTTTTCAAACACTTATGCCTGATCTGAGAATCTGCCAATGTTTTCTCTCTTAGCAGATAAGTAGATACTTTTCTTCAGTACTTATCTTTCATATCTTTCCCCCGACCTAGTGGCATATGAAGTGGTGTGCAGAAAAATGTGAAGATAAAGGGGAAGAAAAAACACTTTTGTGCCAGACCAAAGGTACTCACTGCCCACCTTTCACTTTCCGAGCCTGACAACCAAAGGTGTAATTGCTTTTCTGCTCTTCCCTGCCCAGACTCTGCCCCCTGCCCGCCTGAGCTGACTGGCAATGCAAATCTCACAAACCTGGTTTTCCAATCATTTTTTTCTACTGTAAAGCCGGGACTCCTCCATCAGATGCTTTTAAATTGCTTTAGACTGCTCTTAAAATGTGTTCTGCAGTGCATGTGAGAGGAAAAGGGCACAATCCTGAAAAAAAATCATACATCATCCCAGTGTTTTCTCCGGAGGGAGTTGCGTACATGATGCAGAAAGCCTATGCATCATTTACACACTACTTAATTTCCTCAGATTTCACTAACACTACCTGAGACTTGAGCTGTAAGTCTTTTACTTCCCCCACGTCCTCCACTAGAGTATATTTTTCAGCAGAGTTTGGGGCTTGGTGGCAGTGGGCTCTTCAGAAGCGGAGTTAATTTCCCACGAAGAAACCAACAGCTATCAGGCTGATGTGGATGGCTGTGTTTCTTTTCAATATTTGGATAAACTCTGATTCAACTTACTTTTTTAGCTTTTTTACAGTATAATTATTTGGAAAACAGAACAACGTACATCACCAGGAACATTTGAAAACAGAGATTGAGCAATAAGAACATTATAGGACTTGCTTTCAAAAGAATGCATGCAGCAATTATTCCAGGCTGCATTAAATTACAAAAAATTGAGAAAAGCTGTGACCTAGATATTTCTTCTCTTGGAATATTTTTCTTTTCAAGCATCTACTTTTTTATTCTTTTTTTTTTTTTTTTCAGGGTCCATTTTGTAATGAAAGGAGTATTATTTTGTTGGTAGGGTTTTTATCTTTGCAAACCCATTATGTTGTATTAACAGGTTGCAGGGGATAGTTAAACACAACAGACATGTGTAGTCCCAGCAGAGCAGACCAACAGATTTTGAAACAAAGATACCGTGCAAAACATTGGAAGTTATACAAAACAGACAGGAGAGCTATTTAAGAGAGGAAATCTGATATGGATCCAGCACTGCAATTGAAAGACTGAAAAGCTCAAAGAGTAAAAATCGAGTATAAAATGTTATCTGTGCAGGAGGGATTAGCTATGAGCTGAATTATATTAAAACTCACTCTGTGTTAAAGAGACGTTCTGATACACATCTTTTTTTCATAGGAAAAATACAGTCACTTTTCACTCAAAAAGCAGCATCATACACAGCAAATAGAAGAATAGCTCCTGTATTGAGAAATGAATGGATTTTTTGGTGTAATTGAGTGCTGTAGAAAGGGAGAAAAGACTCAGACAAAATTTAGTATCCTGTCAAGAGCTTTCAAAATAGTCTGTAAAGCTGAATGAAAAATACCAAACACAAGGACGTTGTAATTGGAATAATTACTCTGATTCAGGATCCGTACTGGCTGGGAAAATTATGTGGTGAGTCATTTTTTTCATTTTTATTAATCTGCTCCTAAATAGTGTTTAGCAACATGGGCCAGTTCATCTGTGGAAGTCTTACAGGATTAATGACTGCTGACTTAATAATTTCAGTAAATTGTTATTTACTGAAATATTACTCATGTCTACAATAAAGTCAAGTACTTACCATCTATACACAAATTGCTTTACCTGAACTGGTTTATCAGATATCATTAATAATCCTCTTATAAGTTCTCCTGCATCCTGTTTAAAGTTTTGCAAATCCTTAATTGCATCATCACAGGTCAAAAGAAATTCTCTGGGACTTGATTGTCTCTTTGAAGTATTAACTGGGAGAAACACTACTCTCTGCATCAGTCCTACCAAGATCAAGGTCCAGCAGAAATATTGCCGTACATTTTAGATGAAGACATTCAGATGGGTGCTCTGATAGAGGCTTCAAGTCAGGCAACTCCTTGCCCAGAGCCACACTTGTTCTTGGCTACTGCCTCTGTGACTCAGGGCAGCCCACACTGCAGTTGCTACACACCATGGGCAGGGAAGTGATCTAGGGAGCTTCCCCACCTGCCTCTGTGGGCAAGAGGAGAAGAATGTAGAAGAGCTAATCCCTGAGGAATTAATCCTAAACTAGACGCACTGATTTCCTTACCACCTACCCTAGCATAAGGAAGCCCTTATCAGTGACTGGAAGAGAAATTGGTTGCAAAAAACAGATTACTGAAAGACACGCTTATGATTTACACAAAAATCCAGCCACTAAAACCACTTGTATTTACTAGAAATCATGGTTAAGGGGAAGAAGATGCCAAAGGACCAACAATGTTTGCAAGAGGAAGCATTGCTCTTATGCCACTAGGATCACCCCAAACATGGGAGGACATCTGCAAGTTACAGAATCACAGAATGGTTTGGGTTGGAAGGGACCTCAAAGATCACCTAGTTCCAACCCCCCCGCCATGGGCAGGGACACCCTACACTAGACCAGGGTGCCCAAAGCCCCATCCAACCTGGCCTTGGGCACTGCCAGGGATCCAGGGGCAGCCACAGCTTCTCGGGGCACCCTGTGCCAGGGCCTCAGCACCCTCACAGGGAAGGATTTCTTCCTAACGTCCAATCTGGATCTCCCCTTTTTTAGTTTAAACCCATTCCCCTTGTCCTGTGACTCGCTGTCCTTGTAACCAGCCCCTCTCCAGCTTTCCTGTGGGCCCCCTTCAGGTACTGGTAGGTGGCAATTAGGTCTCCCTGGAGCCTTCTCTTCTCCAGGCTGAACAACCCCAGCTCCCTCAGCCTGTCTCCATAGCAGAGGTGCTCCAGCCCTTGGATTAACTTTGTGCCCTCGTCTGGACTCGCTCCAGCAGCTCCATGTCTCTCCTGTCCTGGGGCCCCCCGAGCTGGAGGCAGCACTGCAGGGGGGTCTCGCAAGAGCAGAGCAGAGGGGCAGAATCCCCTCCCTGGCCCTGCTGGCCTCACTGTTTTTGATGCAGCCCAGGACACGGGTGACTTTCTGTGCTGCCAGTTCACCCTGCAAGTTGTTGAGCTACATGTGATTGTGACCTACCTGTGGCAAGTGGGAACCTGTCATGATTTTCACTGGAAGAAAAAAAAATGGTCCTATAAAGTCAATTTCTCAAGGTCAAAAGATCCAAGCCCTGCACCCACAGCTCCCCCAGAGCTTGACAACTGTAGATAGGAAATATTTTCCTATGTCCTGAATAATGGCTTTTCCCACTCAAAATACATTTTCAATATAAATATGTCCTATACGAACTGAAAGCACTTACATCTGAAAGAGCTATTCATGTCTATTAAGTCAGACAAATGATTGAAATTTAACATTAAAAGTGCAACTCCACACCTTGTACCGTTTATCGACAGGAAATTAGGAACAATTAGATCTCTGTAAAACAAGGCAAACCCACGACTGCTGCAGGTCAGACTCCAGGAAAACCCTGCAGAAAGCTCAACAGCAGACATTCTTTGCAGGTATGCTTCTTTACACTTACATCGTGCACATGGTTTCAGCGACCATCAGGTAATATGGACAAAACCAGATTTCCCCCACCAGCTGTAATAAATTCAATCCTCTCCCCCCCCCATTATAAACAAGCAGAAATGTTGCACAGAGCAGAGTCTGCTCTTGTACAGGCATTATTGGGCTCTGGAACGGAAAGAGGACTGGCAAAGACTGCTTGCAAGTGCAGATATGAAAGGAAGAGAATTAATTTCTGCAACTTGCTATGTGTATTTCTTGAGTTTTAATGCTTTCACATTCAGAAAGTTCACAATGAAACACCTTGTGTAAATATGGCAAGTCCCTGCCTGGAATTCTTGCAATGAGCTGTCAGCAGATAAACTTTTGCCTGTTACTTTCCGTAAACGGATAACCTTGAAAACAGCCCCCCCGCCATCAGATCTCATGATTTCTTTTTCAAAATGGACTGAAACGCTGGTTCCCACTAGGTACGTGTATGTCAGGTTAGAAACGAAGAACCATTTTCCAAAACGTTATGTCCAACTCCAACCAATTTTGAATAAAGCTTCATTAGGGTTCTGAGGGTTTAAAGTTTTTATATACATACGACAGACAAACAGATAGAGATTTTTTTTCTTCTGACTTCCAGTTCTGGCTAGCATTTGAGCCAAACATGCTAAAACACAGCAAAGAGGACTATTCTCTTGATATTCCCAGCTGTGGCCAGAAGAAATTGTGCCTGAAATTGCGTGAGAAAATTTCAAGAGAAATGAGCTTTGGCTAGCTCAGCTGTGAACATTTGGATGCTTATTTAAAGTGAAGTGACCCCAAACTGCAAGGCACTGGATGTTCACTCGTCAGTAATTTCTAATAGCTACGCTGAGACAGGGTGAAACAGCCAAGAAAGGGTTATGGGCTCCTTGCGTGCACAGAGGATTTAAGAGGCAAAGAAGGAAAGGGAAGGTCTCTGGGGTTTGTAAACCACGTTGGTTGGAGAAATTGTTTTTCTTTGGTGTTATGCAGGAGTTTTGATGTTTGAATAATACTCGATGTCCAAAGGCAGAGAGCGATGGCAGCCATCAGGGTGGCATGGTGTCCTTGTAGGCAAGTGAACAGCATCCATCACCGTGGTCTGGCCCCGCTTCTCCTCCATGCACAGAGGATGAGGCATTTGTGGAGGACAAGGTGGAAAAGGCATTCCTCCATCTCCAACAGGACACACAGGACAACCCTGTTCCCTCTCCTCTGCCACCCCCCTGCCCCTGAGGAGCTTCCTCCACCATGTGTTGGGCCACCTCCATGCAGCATTGTGTGAGGCTGGAGGGGTAGAGACAGACATTGAGTGATTCCCTTGGAAAAGCTTATTCTGGGGGCTGAAGGTGATGGAGGGTAAATGTGATGGATAAGGAGAATTTGTGGTCTGGGAAGTCAGGGAGCCTTTTCTGTCGCTGGTCCCTCAGACGAGTGCAGCTGAGATGAGTATGCATTTTTACAAGCAATTATTTTAAAGTGTGCCCAGAGGATGCAATAGTCAGGCTTTATTGGATATGTAATACACACTGTGACAGTATACAGCGCTATTGCAGGCCAAAATTACAATTCTGGGACCCTGCAGCCTGCAGCTGCTCAGTAAAACAAAGGAAATCCCACCGAAAGAAAAAAGAGAGGGGGGGTTAATATCCTTTTAAGCAAAATCCAAAACATAGATTATATGACTTCTCTCATTTCAAGGCTTTTCTGTGCCTTCAGGGGCAGCTGGAGGAAATGTGAAAGAGCATCTTCCCTAAAGCTTTCCCTAGCGAGGGCTGGAGAAAGTGTGTGTGCATGTGTGTGTGTGTGCATGTGTGTGTGTGTGCAGCCACCACAGGCACACCTCACCTTTGCACAGCTTGTGCCCAGGAGAGGCACTGGCATCGGAGGGGACAGAGCTGGTGGTGGACCTTGCACCGGTAGTATCAAGACTGTGATGTCCCTTTTAGTTCCTCAGGGTAGATCTCCAGCAGCATCACTGCCATCGTTCAGTCCCATGTGCTCATTAGCACGTCACTAGCCAAGGAGCCAGAAAGGAAGCATCTAGCAGGTTAAACGTCTGCCTAACTGGAAACAATGAGGATCATCTTTTGGGGTAGGCTTGCAGCTAGTCCTGGAAGTTGAGCAGAGCAGGACAGTGCTTTGGCAACAGAGGCAGCCAAGGACACAGGCTATGGGAGATCTGTCCCACCGCAGGAACCACACAGCATGTTTTCTCCTTCATGGTGGTTATTCTGCCCCTGTCCCTAACCTGTTTAGTAAGTGAAACACTGTTCTGCACTCTAAATCGTTTCCCATGAGTAACTTTTTTCTTAGTTTCTTTTCTTCTCTAAAAGCTATTTTGGTTTTGGGAAAGTTTGTTGTTGTATTCCAGAAATCAGGCTAAGAGTTTCCCTATTAGAACAGAGTGTGTCCAGATGTTGGCAGGACAACCTCAAGACAAATTAGGATCTGGCCAAGTACTCTTGCAACCAGACCGATGGACACAATGGGTGAGCAGGGTATGTGACAAGGATCTCACACTGGGCATGCAAAATATAAGAAGAAAGGAATGATGCACAGAAAGGGGGTGGTTAAGCATTCTTGAGTGCTGTGGGCAGGGGCAGCAGCTCCGTTGCAACTCGCATGAGATGCAGTGTTAGCACAGCCTCGAGAAGCCATGCTGTTGCTTTGGTGGCAAAGCTAAGTAAGGCACGGATCAGGTGGATGCTTTATTTCATCGTTGCTGTGCTGCTGGGATTGTGTTTCCAGATAGTAAATGTTGCTCAGCTGCTGGGCTTCAACTGTTCCTTACCTCTAAACCCTTCTTGGAAATGCAAATAAATGTGTAGACGTTTCTGAGCCATTTTCTCTGCAGCAGCAGCCCGCAGACCTCGCAGCGTTGCCTGCAGCCAGCTCCACATTACACACCTGAGAGTATCGGCAGCACAGAAGGGGGCGGCAGCCCTTCCTGCAGGGCTGCTGCAGTGCGCAGACCTGCTGTGCTCACCAGAGGCAACAGACACAGAAAGGGGATTTGGGGACCCGGTGAGAGTACAGAGCACTGGGACAGGCTGCCCAGAGAGGCTGTGGAGTCTCCTTCTCTGGAGACATTCAAAACCTGACTGGACACGTTCCTGAGTGATGTGCTCTAGGTGGCCCTGCCTTGGCAGGGGGGGTTGGACTAGATGATCTTTCGAGGTCCCTTCCAACCCTTGTGATTCTGTGATTCTGTGATTCTGAGCTGGTCTGTCCCTGGGACCATACACCTGTCTGCACCAGGCAGCACCGTGGGGGCACCATGGAGGACGTGCTAGGGCACAGCGCACTGAGGCTTTGCCCAGAGCTGGAAGAGGGGCCTCGTACCCTGCAGTGCAGAAAAGCATCCAAGGACTAACCAAAGCAGAGGTTTTTCAGACCTGTGAACTCAGATGCTGGACGCCGAGTTAGGAAGTCTGAAGTAATATATTAGGTCAAAAACTCTATTAACTCAAGCTGAGTAAAAACATCACTGTTAACCACCATCCAAAGTTTAACACAAAACTCCTTTGGCTCCCTGGTTCTAGCAATTTTATCAACATTTGATCTCCTTTGACATCAGAGCTGGCTTCTGTCTCTCGATCATTCTGTCTAGACTCGATGTTTACATTAGACCTACCCAGATTGGCACCATTCGCTTGGCAACCCCTTTGTGTGCGCGTGTGCATGCTTATAGCAGCTTTGTTTACGCACTTTCCCACTGAGTTTGTGACCAAAAATAAACACGGAATTAAATGTGAGCTATACTCAGTGGGACACTAAATGCGTTTTATAGGGTTTGCCTCTGAAGCAAAGGATATGAACTGATTTTCAGACATCTACAAAGGGCCGTAATCAAACCCAGATCATCAGACAAGAGCGATCGTTCGGGTGAGCTAAATTTCTTCTGCTCTTCACCATTGGAACAATTACCGAAACCTCAGTCATGTTCAATATGTAAAGTGGCAGCAAAATCCAAGCCTTAAAAAAATTTTCAAGACAGCTTTTTCTGTGTATAAAAACACCAGCCCAGGGCCAGTAAGAGTCAGTGAAGGGCTACAAGGTCCAGTGGACTTTGGATAAGAGCTGTAACGATGCTGGTAAAAGAGGTGTTCTGCAGCTCATGATGGCTGGAGGTAGTTAATCCACCTAGGAATCAGCAGGTGAAGTTCAGCTTCTTAAAATACCAAGGAAAAGGCTTTTTTTTTCTTTTTTTTTTTCAATGAGACTTCGCACAGCATCATAGATCTGAAAGCCAGGACCCACTGTTACAACTACCCAGCTGCCCTCCTGCAAAAGCCCTGACTGTAGTATTTCCAAAGGCAATTCAGATGTGCATGTCTGAGTCACAGTGTCCTCCACACAAACATCTGTCCTTGCTTCAAAGGGCCTGGAGGATTTCAGCCAGTCTTCTTCCTCTGCTGTTGCTGTTTGTTTGTCCTGGGCCAGAAGAACAGAAAATTAACCATAATTGTAAACCCAATATTTGGTCAACGTGACTATCCAGGTCTTGAAAAGAGGAAGCGATGTGAACGTTTGGGGTATGAGCAAAACTCAGCCAGGGAGCAAAAGAGTTCATGGGAAATGAAAATGTTTGCTTTCACCCCAAAGCTCCCAAAACGTTGCATTTTGTTCTGGGTTGTTAGTATTAATCACGCTAATCAAGTAAACTATCAAGATATTGTCTAGTCCTGGGTTCTTCTTTCTTCTAAGCGTCTCTTCCCGGTCATGTTCCCATGACACACGCTGGTTGCAGCTTGGCTGTTCAATTATTGAAAATGAGACTTCAGCACAGTACTAGGATGACAGTCTGTTCAGTCAGAAGGAAATAGCCCAGTGAACAGAGGCACTAGGTTTTCTGCTGCATCCAGTGCTGCCTTGAATGAATTTTGTGGTCAGGAGACAGCAAAAATACAAAATACTTTTATTTACTTAGAAAAGCAGTTGTTTTTACCGGGGCTGAGCTTTCTGAAATTGCACCAGATGCTGGAAAAGGTAGGGTTTGCAGCAGATCCCCATCATTTGGAAGGATTCCTGTGCTTCTCCATAGAGTTTTTATTGATTTTCTCAGACACATTTGTCCTTCTAGCCATCACATTCATATGACCTCCTGGGCTGATGGCAGATCTCCAGCAAGACAGCTTGAACAGCCCACAGTTACGTATGTATTCGTGGCTGAAAAAAAGAGCAGCTCCCGAGCCAATAAAATGAGTCCAAGACACAGCTGAGCTGATATGAAGTAATGCGTGGATGTCAATTTTCAGCCAATAGTGAAGTGTCAGGACATAATTGTTTGGCAAGCCCTTTGCCCTTTATGTGTCCAAAACAGCGTGTTGATGCCTTTGTACAGCGGAGGGCTTTGGATGTTACAGGAAGCATTCCTTGCTGCGTTCCGTCAGCTCCAAAAAAACTGCAAAACCCTCAGAAATTAGAAGTGAATCGCAGGTCATTTCTATTGCAAAATCTCAGCGATAACCCTTGATCATTCAAGTCTTTTCTTTCGCGTGTAATCGCATCCTACGAGCTGTGGTGTGATGTTCCACTTACGTATATGGAGTAAGAAACGATGACTCACACCTTTTCCAAGATGTTGTCAAGACAGCCCTTCCTATGTAACACGGTGAGATATAGTTGATTATGATGATAAGAGGTTCATGTATGTTTTAGCTCCTTGTGTAATTTCCAGACTGTATGCTGGAAATAAAACAACTAGAAAATCCCAGCGTGTCCAGTTGGTCTTAAAATGAAGCATATTATGGGCATCAGTGGAAAAAGTACAGGCCAAGTTTGTTACAAGCATAAACTTACAAACCTATAAAGGAAATTTAATGTCAAAATTAATGCAGACTCTGGAGAAAACCTTGCTGGTGTCAAGATATGCAGAACAACTGAATAAATTTTCTCAGAACCTTGCACAATCTTACATCTAATTAGAGCTGCCTGAGGCAGAACCTGTCAATACAGAGATGGAAATCTCAGGCTGGGGACAGGCTGCTGATGCTCACAGTGCTCGTGAGCTCATGGACCATTTTTCCATGGCACTACGGCATTTATTTCACAGGCATTAATTAAGATCCAAAATAAGGCTGGAAAATCATTTTTCTGCAGAATCAGGTTGGAGGCAGGTAGAGTTGACAAGTGATTTTGCGATGGAAACCTGACAGCTGTCGTACACAAACACCCTTTTCTATTCAGTTGGATGCTAATTTGAGTGAGTAGAGGGGATATTAGGGGAAATGAGGAAGCGTGGTAGATTAAGCATTATGATTCCAGGAACAGCTATTCCCAGGTTATCTATTTTAGGCTAGCCAGGCTTCCCAAGAAGCCTTGACAGAGTTTCCTAGCCATGATGAGCCGTCACTCTCCTGCACAGCAAAGCATGGGGTCATTTTTGTCCCAACTTATTGCTACCACAAGCTCTTGCAGAAACCTCCGTTGGAGACTTCTTATGCAGATTAGCAGCAGCTTTTCTTCAGTAAGGGCCCTGGTGTTTGTACGATAGCAGTCACCATGACAATCTCCTGTGGCCATGAAGTCCACAAGCTAACTATAGGATGGCTTGAGGGGCTATTTCCTGGTATTCTTTCACTTTCCACCAGCTGTTGTTGTTATTATTTAACTCATTATTAGTTTCAAGTATGATGTTGCATCAAGCTGTTCTTATTAAAGAAAATTAATTGCCTGTCTGGCCTTCACTTGGATGAAAGCTCATTTCTCTCTGGGGAGTTTTCAGCATTAGTCCATGTCCGGCAGCAAAAGCTGTGATTTTAGCACCCTCCAAAACACTGGATTACAGTGAAAGTGGAAATTGGGTTGTGAAGCAAAATTTGAAGTATTTCCCACAGGAGTTCTTCGTACGGAGAGTCAGCAGGATGGTCACTGATGTGTACAAGAAATTCTAGTAAAATAAACACAACCTCCAAACTTCCTGGGCTCTAAATTGTCCTGCTAAATTTGATTATCACTCAAGTGATTTAGAAAGCAAGACGTTCTCTGCCTTATAAGAGTTTATTCACAACGTCAGCTAAAAGTGATAGACGCTGCAGTAATTCAAACCAGAGGGTGGGGGAAAAAGGAGTTATGAAAACTTGGCTTAGACTGGAGACCAGAGAAGAAGTTGAAGGAAGAGCAGCATTTTTGAGGGAAAGGCGAATTGAAGGAATGAAGTTTTGAAATTCCTGTCTTTCCTGCCTTCCCAGTAAGCAGGACAATCCAGCATTTGCTGGCTTCATGGGGAACAAAGCAGAGCCTGAAATTTTAAGCTTCGCTGGTCCCACTGGCTGTGTCTCCATAGCTGCTCAGCCCAAGCTCCTGCTCTTGTGTACACACAAAAAAGTCTCTGGTTTGTAAAAAAAAAGCAGAAGCAGTGGACCATGCTGGCACTCTACACCGGACCCCCTGGATGTCAGGAAGGACCACGGCTTGAGTGCTGAGCAGAAAGGAGGGTCTCCTTGCTACGCTCTGTTCATGGGAAAGGCAAATAGCTGCTGCACGCCGGTTCTCACGGCGGTGAGTTAAACCACCTGCGGATCCGCTCGGCACTGCCCCTTCTGCTGACCTCTCTCCTTAATGCAATCTCTCTTCCAAAATATGCACATCCTGTGCCTACTGCAGATGGCTAACTTATGAATGGGAATGAACTTTCCAAGCAGATGCTGACATCCCAGTTGATGAGATGACACAGCCTGCGAGCAACCATCACAACAA
Source organism: Psophia crepitans (assembly GCA_013399095.1). Taxonomy (NCBI): domain Eukaryota; kingdom Metazoa; phylum Chordata; class Aves; order Gruiformes; family Psophiidae; genus Psophia; species Psophia crepitans. The sequence goes on from VWZZ01004413.1 coordinate 1,311,117, forward strand.
AGAAGTGGCAGGAAAAGATGGCATCCCTCCTGCATGGGATCTGCTGAGCCACACACCTCTGCACCAAACCCCATATAAGACTCCTAAAAAGCCTCAAATAATTAACAGCATGAAGTTAACCGTTTTTCAAACATTTCATGGCATACATCCAAACTGTAAATGAGTATCTGTTAGAATTTTACTTGGAGAAGAAAAACAAAAAAGATTTAGTTTTGGCTAATGCTCTTACATATTTCCTTACCTATCTACCTATCCAAGAACTTTTGCCATTCAGTACCCCAGTCTGGGCTCAGCGCCACCACAGTTACATCCCAGCTGCCCATCCTCAGCTTCAAAGAAACTTTGAAATGAATCAGAAAAAGTGGTGGAGGTTCTCAACATTTTATATAGCTGGAATAGAAGTGGGAACAGAGTCATATATATGATTTCCTTTCATCTTAGTAAAAAATAAGAGATTGAGAGTAGATCTAGGGAGGTTCCTGCTGTGCAGGAGGCAGAGAAATGTTTGTAAAAGCCTGTGCAGCACTGAGCCTGTGCCCTGTCGCCCTAAGATTTCCAACAGCAGCTCCAACAGCTCCAACCCAAGAGTAACAACAAGAAACTCATGCTGCAGCAAGGAAATAAAGGCCTGTTGGACATAAATATCCACCAACGTCAGCAATAATCTTGAGAGTCGGATCAATTCAGTCACAGTCCCAGGAAGCGGGTGAATTGGAGACCCTAGACCTTCACGTGCATAGGTTGGGTGGGGGTGTTAGACCTTCAAGAAGGGAGATGCACATTGATCCAGAACAAGACATGTGGGTCCCCTGTGCCCAACGTCAGAGATTTAAGGATCTCAGGGATCTCTTTGGGAATTTGTGTCTTGCTCAAGAGAAGCATTCATGCTTTTGGAGCATTTCTTCCAAATTTTCTATCTGGGACAAGAAAATGGACCACCTGATTAATCTGCCCTCAGAAACGTCTTCTATTAAGACACCCTGAAAGAGTCTAGCAGTGAAGATGGATTGGTACACAGCTACCAAACCAGGACATGCCCAGGTGAGCACAGCGTCTCAGAGGTCACCTGTCAGCCCCGGCAACAGCCGAGCCCTGACATTGCATTTCAACTGCTCTTCAGCATGTGAACTGCAGGAACCAAAGGCTGGCACTTGCAAAGGCAGCTTCATGTCTTTTATTGCAAAGGTCTGACTCCTTTTCCTGAAGCTTTTAAGTATGGCCCTTTGAGCATAATTGAATGTGGCAGAAGTAAAAACCAAGAGGCCTCTGTTTTAGTAAGAGACGTGACACTCATTGATTGTTAACCACAAAACACGGGCCTCTTCTCTTCTTTTTTTTTTTTCTTCCCACCTTAGTGTTAACTTCACAGTTTTTCTTCCTTTGAAGTAGCTTGAAGTTGCCAGAGCTTAAGAACCCAAAATGTCCTCATCAGCATGTTGGGGCACCCCTGCTTCAGGGAGTGGAGCCACCAGGAAAACTCTTGCATCCTGACAGTTTGGCATCACAGCACCACCAGACAAGCAGGAGGCTTGCTTTTACCTGCACCAAACATCTCATTTACATTTCCACTTCCTATAGCTCCTGTCCTCCCGCCACCCCATGCTGCTGCCCAGAAGCTGCAGCAGAATCTCCCTGGACCATGCGTATAAAACATTTCTTGCAGTTTTACAGTGGTGCCAATGAGCCTGGTCACCTTCATCTACAACTGCAACAGCCTTTTCAGACCAAAACTGCAAAAGTCTTTGAGAGGTTAAGTTTCTGTGCAGCTGAACTCATCTGACACCTACAGGAGAAATGACTTGAAGTGCTTATTGTGGTAAGTACCTACTTAATGCAAATCTGTGATTATAAGGATGAAGCAGACTGTAATGACTGTCTGTTGTCATGTCCTGCCTAACCCAAGCATGAACTTTGTCCTGTTGTCACCCAAGGCAGGCATGACCTGAACTAGTTTCTCTGTCTGTTCCCCAGGGTGTCTCTGAGTCATGCCTAGAGAAAAACAACCCAACCTTGGCTTCTAGTGATGGAGAGTCCCTCATGTCCCATCAAAATCAAACCATTGTGAGGTATTTTCTAGGTAACTACTTCCATCATTAAAATTTTTTATTGTCTTTCTAGCCCAGATTTGTCTGGATGTTGCTTACAGCCACTGTGTCTTGCTATATTTCCTTTCAACATGCAAAGGAGATCCCATTCCCAAATTTCTTTTCTCCAATCTCAAGTTGATTGCACAATCTTTTTGTTAAAGTAAAATTTAAGATAATTGGACAGTCTATAATGACAACAGGGGGAAATAAGCACATTTCCATACTACTGCGTTGTCCTCAGCAACGCCCAATCCAAACAGCAATGCTGTGGCAGCAGAGGAATTGTACAGAAGTGTGAGCCAGTATCCATCTACTCTTCTGATTCAATAATTGCCATTTCCTTAACTCTGAAACCATCATAAAATAAAACATTTCTTGGATGTTCTCTGACACATGAGCAAGAGTTTTTCAAAGTCTTTCCACCTTCATTAGTGGGCATTTTATCAAGTTCTGACTACTTTTGTAAGTGAAGCTGGGCTAAAATCTCCAAATCCTACAATAATTATTGCCTACGCAAGAGCAAAGCAGCCAGAAAAAAACAAAACAAAACCCAAAACAAATAAACATATGGAAAAGAAACAATAAAGCAAGTTTTCCCCAAGCAGCGTTCACTGATAACAATACAGCTTTGTGATTGCTTTCATTTTTTTTATGTATTTCCAAGACAAAACAAAGGGAAATATATGATGTATCCAAATTTCTGCCAAAAAAATAGTTCCCAGAATATACATTTAATGACAGAGTCACAGGAAGACATTTTTTCCCATCCTTTTTAAGTTCCCTGCCCACTGCAAAAAGGACATCAACGAGAAGAAATGCCACACAGAAGAGGTGGGTGTGAGGACACGTCTGTCTGAAGCGAAACAATTCTTTCTAGCTGAGCTGGCTTGAAAGGGCTCTGGTGAGCAGCCTGTCATCTACTGGAGATCACCCAAATCCCAGGTCTCACTGGGGCTCATCGAAATAGGCTGTTCCCTCATTAGGCTGACAAGAGAGGGCCAAATATCTGTCCCCAGAAAAATTTCTCATACCTGGTGAGATCATGATCTTTTTGGGGTGTTTTTTTGTTTTGTTTTCATTTGGGTGCTCTATCTATGGCCTTTGAAAAAAGTTGGAAATGAGAGTTTTATTTCTCTGGAGGGAGAATTTGCAGCAGGGTAGGTTATCTGGCAAAGCCAAGCCCAGGCTGCCTACGTAGCACTCGGTGGAAAACAGCAGTGATCCCTGGACGATGGGAGATTAAAAGGTGATTTGAAGTGAAGGAAGGACCACCCCTGATAAAGCACTTCCAGTTAAACTGAAGGAGAAATGTCTGCTATAAACAATATAATATATGTAAACTTCACTTGTACTTAGAACCAGGCTTGAAAAAAAAATAGTGGGAGAAGAAACACCAACAAATCAAAAGTGGCAGAGGATAAAAGGCGGATTTCAGAGAGGTCTGAACAAGAAGACAGGCTCCTATGGAAGACCAGACAGAGCACAGCCATCCATGAGCTCACAGTAACATCCTTCCAGCAAGGGAGGATTTAAAGAGCCAAATAAGTCCATGAAATTCACACAGGGCCTTCAGGGATGGAAGAAATATTACACTTGAAGAGACACATTCCCCAGTCAAGACCACAAAAGCCCTTAAAATTATCAGGCGAGTTGGTCCGGACTCTCTGGCAGGATTTCTGCAGAGCAGCAAGAGCTATGGTATAGTGGTCTCTGATAAATCACAAGCCACTGCTGCATTGCTGATGCAAAGAAACATCCTGAGATCCATCAGGGACCTGTCAGCATCTCACCCGAACAGAATCATGTTGAGATGTGATGCTGTGACACTGCGCATCTGACCAAGACTTGACCTTGGTAATGACCTCTGTATGGTGTTAGAGAGAGGGAACTGCTGGGAATTGTGCTCTTGATGGCGATTTCCTGGGGGGAAATTGGTTAAATCACTCTACTTTCTTGGTGGAGCCCAGTTATTCCTGGATGGGCTTCCTCACCAGTCACTATTTCTGATCTGCTTTCATTTAAGCACCAAAAGAGTGCTTCCTAAGTCATAGCAAATAGCCTTAAACTGAGTGATCACAGCTTGACTCACTTCAAATAAAACTATGGCTTTCAATATCAGAAAGGAAGTAGAGCTGGAGGAATGAGGGGCACTGAAGGACTCAGTGACTGCTATGATGAAGGGGGTTGGAATTTCTATTAGGAAACACATACACAAAAAAATGCCTTAAAATGTATCACCCTGGTAAAAGAGGGAGGACTCCTCACTGACCTGCATGGATATCTTAAGGTGGCAAAAGCGTAGGAGTCTTATTAAACGTGTAAAAAGGGACACAAACCAACAAAGGAAGCATCTTAGAGGCTGGGAAGGAGAAGGGTAAAATGTCAAGATTAGATTTTATTGAGGAAAAAAGCCTGAGGTGTTTTCCAGCCAGACAGCCAGAACGTGGAGAAGGAAAAAGGGTTGTGGTGCAGTGGAGTGGAGCAGAAACAGAGGAACTGAGGGTTACTCCAACCAGCCTGCCACCCTGCCTGTGGCGTTCAGCAAGGAGCTGCTGCAGAGCGAAGGCAGGGCAGCAAGCGAGACGAGGCTGTGGAAAGGATGGAGCTGAGAGGGAGTCACAGCCCTAGCGTCTCACAGGGATGTCCAGAGGGAAGGGGAAATCTCCATCCTGGGGTTTGCAAAGAACTTGAGAAACTGCAAATCGGGAGCGTGGATTTGTAACCCTCAGACGTGCAATAAGAGCATGTAGGGAAAGGGGCAAGGAGAAAAGAACGGTTTAGGCACTCGCAGGACACTGAATCTGAACCGACAGCATGGGGAGCTTTCACAAGCAGTTTTTCACCAAAAAAAAATTAGACATTGTGAATCAGACTCTGGCTCCACCCCTGTTTCTTCCAAGAAATGTTTCTTCCAGCTCTCTTCTGGCAGGACATGAGTAATTCTGACCACCCTCAGTGAAAGTTGTGTCCATGTGGGAAGAAGAAAGCCCCTGGCACATGCCGCTTTCCTGGGCATCGTCCGGGTAACATCCTTCCAGCCTGAGCTGCCATTCATTTTTAGCACATGACTAATAATGACTTGCAAAACTTGCTGCTGTTTTTTTCATCACAGCTGGTCTGGGGATACGGCTCTGACCCACAAAGCACTCCTACCATCATGACAAAAAATAATTAATGGGTAAAAAACCCCAAAAGATATAAGGTTATTGTCAGGGTGAGGGCAGGGGAATCACTGAGATGAGCCGTCTACAAAACAGCTTGAGAGAGTTGATTTCTTATCATGACATCATGAGTTATGCTGACTCAATTATGTTGAGTGATAATCATGACAAAAAATGCTCTATCTATGGCCTTAGGAGATGAAAACTGAGGGAGTGGGAAAAAAAAAAAGAAATAAAATTGTCACAGGCAAGAGAACAAAAAGCTTCAGAACACAGTAAGCCAACAGAGACGGGTTTAAGTTAGAGCGTTTGAGTGGAGTAGCAGAAAAAATAACTCCACAAAAGCAGGGCAAGGATTATTTTACAGCGTGTGCCGATATAAGCTGGGCACCTTGAGGGGGGGATTAGGGCTTGAAGGGGTCCTGGCAGAGCAAACCACCCAGAAAAGGTGCCTGCAGCTGTCCCCAGGCAGGGGGGCATTTAGGATTGGCACTCTGCATCTTCAACTTTTCTTCTCATCATATAGCGCTTGCCATAAATCCACCCAACATCCCTATAAAACCGGAGGGATTTTATGCCTCCTTAAGTGCTCAGAATCTCACAGTTCTGGTTGTCAGAAATCTGCCCTTTTTCTCCTAAATTTCTCTACTGTAAAGCTACACCTGGACATTAGGTGCCTTCCTGGTGCGGTCCCCTCTGAGGATTCTGCAGAGCTGTAACACCCCTTTGACCTCCCTTTGGCGTGGATAACCAAGCCAGCTTCTCTCAGTTCCTTCCCGTTAAATGGTCCTTCCTTCCCCTGGGGCTGTGGGGGCTGCTGAGCCTGTCCCAGGTGGGAAACCTGATGTCCCAAAGCTATCTCTGCCCTGGAATTAGGTGGCAGCTGTGCGCTGAGAAACCCACCTCTGAGAAAAGGGCTAAAAAACAACTAAAACCAGGCAAGAGAGCTAAGGAACGCTGGAATTAATGAGATGATTTGTGTAAACTTTAAATTGAGCAAGTTTCATGCAGAAGGCTCAAGTTAACGTTTTGCGGGCAGGGGGAGGCAAACTCAGGCACAACAGCAGCAGCTTCAAAGCAACACAGAGATGATTTCTTCCTCGCTGCCTCTGTGCCACCCTCCACCACGTGGAAAAGTCGGGCAAATGGATCTTTTCAGGCTTGCTGTACACTAAAATGAAGGGGAAAAAAAAAAAAAGGGTCAAAATATCTGAGCTTTCCCTGTCAGTTCTGGGCTGTTGGAAACAGTGGAGCGTTTGTGCCGGGCACACCAGCGCAGGCAGGCAAGGAGCGGAATGCCTGCCCTTGGCAAAGCTGCTGATCTGGGAGCTCAAATTTTACCTGTAGCCTGAGATTGCATATAAAAGGAAAAGACATTTATGGGTTTTGCAGGACGTTTGGTGCCTGAACGCACGTGGAGGGCTGAGGCACGGCACAGCCCGCTCCGGCCGCGCTCCCCCGCAGACCACCCACCACCGCCAGGTCCCCACTCACAGCCAGTGCTTGTTCTCCCTCCGGTGTCTTCAGGACACCCGGGCCCGGAGGGGGGCTGAGAGCAATGTGAAAGCTGGGCACGCATAAAGAGCTGCAGTTTTAGAAAACAGGAGATAGAGATTTTTGCGGTAGAGCTGTCAGAGAGTACGGCGTAACTATAAAGTCGAAATGAATAACCTGTCTGGCTTGGGAGCATGGAAAATGCGCTGAGGGCAGGAATTATGCAACGCAGCAAGATGTTTATCAGTTCCGGTTTTTTCACTTTTTTTTTCTTTTTTTTTTTTTCTGAAATTGCAAACTGAGAGCTGGAAAGGTGGGTGCTGGGGGCGAGAGAGAAAACAGGGACTCTTCGTTTCTTGGCTTGCCATTTCCAAAGCGTGACACGGAGACAGCGATACTGGGAACGATTGAAAAGGAGCCTGTAGTTTGCTCCCCTCTGACTGCTTTCAGGGAGGGTTCAGATGTGACAGCGGTGAGGGAAAAAGGGATAGACTCTCTCTCACCCAACAGCTCCTTGATTTTAACGCTAACGTAGTCAGGGCTCAGGGTGGGAACAGAGTGCTCAAGCGCATCTCTGCCACACTAGGCAACACGGGATATTGTTCCTGTCCCTGCACTCAGAAACACCTTAAAAAAATGCCTTTCATAGGGGATTAAAACCAAACCCAAACGGTGCTGCCTGTCCAAATCCAGAGGAGATGACAGCTCAGAGGTTCGGGTGAAGCCGGGAAAAGTTCGCAAGGAACACTTGTGGGTGGTAGAGTGATGTAACCCTTCAGGTAGCTCCCAGCATTTTAAGGTTAGCCATCCATTAACTTCCCATTAAAAAACCTGTCAATCTTCACACAAGCACTGCAACACCCAATTTCCCTACTGCCGACCCACGGGCTGCCCTCTGCATCCTGCTCCCCTGGGTGTGCAGCCGCTGCTCTGAATGTCAAGAGCCAAAAGCCACTTGCTCCTGGGAGAAATGACTCAACACCCGGACCAGAGACACATTCCAGCCTGCAGGAAAACAACTGAAACCTGGAGTGGTCTTGCAACATCCAGCCACTCAACAGAGTGAAGCAATCACCCGCATGAGCTGGTTTGCAGCTCAGTTAGCCAAAGTCTGTCTGCAGAGCCCAAGAGTAACCAGAACTAGAGTTTGCTCCTCCATGGTTTATGGAGTATCCAAACTCAGGGTAACATGGCCCTGGGTGGACACCGATGTCCCTTCCCACCCCACCAGCTCAGTGCAGGCAGCAGGCTGTGTGCTGGGCATCGCTAAAATACAGAAAGAGTCTGCTCAGGCTGTGGTAGGGGCAGAGAGAAGCAGCCCAAGCTTCCCTTTGCAGGGATGCAAAACTGCTGCCCTGGGAGATGGAACCATCTCCTTATCCTACGTCCTCTGTACTCGGAAACAACAGCTACAGGAGATTTGCATTTTTGGCACCTTAACAGTTGATATTTTTTTTTCTTTTTCTTTTGCAAGACTGGAAAATGTTTATACTCTAGGGAAAAGGTCAAAAACAACAAAAAACAGCGAAAGTGAGCATACATGTTTTTAGTGGCAAGGAGGGTAGTTTTTCAAATCTTTAAAAGAAAAAAATGTTGTAGTTATGGCGGTACATTTGTATATACAGAAAGAGTTGTGAGAAACTAACATTTCGGAGCTAAAAGCAGCTCAGCCTTAGCAGGTGTTTTATGATGTTGACGGAGCCAAGTGAGGAAAGCATCTATCCACTACAGATGCAATTATCTGTTTGAACTGAAAACAAGAACTTTGGAGAAAACAGCAAAATGCTTGACTTCCAAAATATTTAAGTTATTTTGAGCATTTAACCAGTAGGAGGGAGCAAAGCAGGGACAAAACTACTCATCTAGTGCTTCCAAATGTACATATACTATTCACGCTTTTCATAGCTGAACGGTTAACAACAAAGACAATTACATTCTTGCTACAGCTGATTAAACAGTTGATCCCATGGACCCCAGGCTTCTCGGACACGGCTGTTTGCTGTAAGCATAACCAGCAAAACAAAAACAAGGCTAAAGTGGAGATGTTCATCTCTCATGGCTCGAGTTCAGGACAGCAACCCCAGCCAAAATCATGCATAAACATGAAACACGTCCTGTTTATCCTAAAATTATTACGACTTAACCAGAACTTAATAGGGTTGGAAATGTGGATGTGTGGTTAAATTTGTGACTGAGCTAGGATTTGACTTGTCCCTCTGCTGCTGTCATCGAAGAGCTGAAGTTGCCAAGCCCCATGCACTGGAGTCCTGGGTCTTTCTGTGGTTTATGGGTTAACATCCCACTATCCAATCCATGTTTTCTTGGCTGTACCTAAAGCATCCCACCAGCCCAGCTGGGCAACTCTAGTTGATGTCTTAAGCATGCAAACAGCTGTCCGTTTGGAAAAGCTCTGATTCCCGTTGAGCCTCTGCCATAAACACATCACCCAAGAGTCCATTCCCCACCTACAGCTGCTCACCCGGGGCATCGTGAGTAATGCTGCACTGTGTATCTGACTTCTAGAGAAATAAGTCTCACTGAATTTTAACGATCTATCATCTCAGCAGGCATAGACTCATTCCTTGTTACGTTCCACAAATTCCTCTCAAAATTATTTTACATTCAGCTTTGGTTTTCCTTTTTGGAAGCACTGAATGTTGTCTCCTGAATGTGCTTTGGAAGAAACAATTGCATTTGTGTTGGCAGTTCTCATTTGAAGATATTACTAAATCTTCAGCCCTTTCCCTGTGGGATGACAAAAGTTGGATAAATACGAAGAAAGTTGGCTTCTGACCACTTTTTGCAAAAGAGGAAAAAAATGTGCTTTACTATGTGGCATAACAGATAGTATTTCCACATACTTAGACAGCAACCCTTTCTGTGGAAAAAAACCCAAACTGCAAGCTTTTCCCATTTTAGCCCAAGTAGAATACCCTCTCTGAAATAAAAAAGCTCAAAATGTTCTGAGTCCAGATTTGATATTCAATATTCATCAATCGCTTTTTTCTCTGTATCATTGTTATTACAGTGACTCTTAGACCTGAACATGGCTGACCTTTTTTGTACCCCTCCGTTGTACACGGACTATAAAAAAACCACTCCCCCACATTCCCATATTGATAAAGGAGTTCCAGTCCTGAAAATTTTACAAACTAAAGAACCCAGAGAAGCTGTGAGGAAGAGCTGTCATCACCACGGAGCTGGAGACCTGGAGCTGAAGCAAACAGTGCGTTGCAGGAAGCATGCAGCAGAATGGAGAGCACCATCAGAAGCACGAGCCTACAGCTGGTGTTCCTATTGAAGTATCTAATGTCTCACTGTGAGAGCAATGTTTTAACCTTGGAAGAATTTCCACATTACTTGGTGGTTTTAGTGAGGGAACTTTAGCAATGGCATAGAGGTTTGTTCTTGACCCTGTGCTCTCTCAGCTGAATAGCTGTTAGAGGTAGCATTGGTTCCTCCAAGGCTTGTTCTTAACCCTGAAAGAGGAGACCACCCATTTTAGAAGTGGCAAAAAATAACGTATTGCAAATATATCTGCACTAAGGATGCAATAGAAGCTTTTTTCCCAACCTATCTTCACACCCCTGGTGCAGCAGATCTGTTTCGATACTTAAAACACGGTGTAAGGCACCAAGAGAAGACACACGAGCATCCTGTAACATCAGTATGGATCATGGAACTTGAAGTCCACCCAGGCCTACTGCATGACACAAAGCTGAGATTTACAGCCAAAGATCTCATAGTCACCCACCACCCAAGGACGTGATTTGCAGGGTCTCGTGTGCTGGTGTTTCTCCATTGCTAAGTGCCTCTGAAGCTGCAACTTCATTTGGTATTTAATCAAGGGAAACCAACTAGAAAGATTCCCATTGACTCCAAAGGGCCATGCCCCAACACATGATGTATTAATGGAACAAACTACTCTGTTAAATCATCAGAAGTCATGGACAGACTCATTCCTCGCCCCCAAGCCCCTGTCCAGATGATACAGCTTCTCTTTAAGGGAGGAACAAGAGGAGTTAATCCTGGGACTAAAGACAGGGCTGCTGAAATGCAAATTTCACACTCCCTCCAAACAAACACCTCCGAACATGCAAAAAGGCAAAGTCAGAGCAAGGTCCCCAGGTCCAGACCAGAACGAGCCACCCCGATCCTGCGATGGTCCTTTAGCAGCCAAATCCTCCCCTACGTGCCCCAGAGGGATCTGGCTGCATAGGTAGTAAGGAATGTGAAAGCAAGAAAAGGCTGCCGTTGCTAATTAGAGGGCAGGAATGAAAGTGAAAGAGTAAGTGTACTCCATGAAGCTGGATTTTGCTGCCTGGGATACATCTCCATACACTCAGCCCGGCTCGGAGCTAGAGAGCCCTGCAGCTCTTGGAACCTTCTGCTGCAACTTTCCATCCAAAAACTCCACGTGGACTCACTTGTAAATGGCAAGAGATTAGGGAACTTCCCGTCATCATCACTTATTCATGAAAAGTTTGGAAAAATCTTGCTTTCCATGGAAAAAAAAAAAAAAGGATTGGATCTTGGCAGGGGGGGCAGAGAATAAAATGTTTATAGTGTGCATTACCTAAAAAAATAATTCATATGATGAATCTTTATCTTAAAAGTCCTGGACTAAAAACAAATAAATGAATCATTCAAATTATTGTGGAAACAGTCATGTTTCATGTTATTTATGTGTTTAATGTTCCTTTTAGGGTTAGGTTTTTTCTTCTTATAAAGAAAGGCAGTTTTCTTAGCATTGCCGTGAATACCAACGTCAAATTCTATTTTAACAGTGTTCAGTGATGCATGAATATCCCAAAGGCAGAATTTTAAAAACACTAAAACCATTTGTTAAGGAGTAACTAGACAAGCTGAACAGTTTTTCTTTTCCTGCAAACTTTACGAAATGTGGTTTCACATGGATAGCATCTGAGCCAAACCCCATGAAGATTAACAGGAATCTTTTAATTGGCTTTATCTGAACTTTGGATCAGAACCATAAAAGTCTTTTTAAACTAGCCTTTAGTCTTTGCGACCAAAGTTATTGGTAAGATTGCAGGAAGCCAATGTGTTTACTAAATGGCTTGTGTTTTTCCAACCAGTCAGTACGGTTCTACATTCCAGTTACCCTTCAGAGACGTTTAAGCCGCCACAGAAGGTGTGGGATGCCATTTGTAGCAACACGGCTGCAGTGATGGGGCTCCAGTAGGTGCTCCTAAGCAAGGGCAGGAGTTCTCCTATCTTTTTTTTTTTTTTAAAAAAAAGGGAAGAAATGAAGGGAACCCTGTTCTGAGAATGAAAAGCACCGTCTGAAGCCCGATCACGTCTTTTGGGAATAGCAGCTCTCCTTTCACCAAAACGGCGAGCTCATCTTTGCTGGGTCCTTCCTCAAACAGGTTACCCCGTGCAATTCTGTTCCGAACCTATTCCCCTCCAACGCTCTGCTGTGATATTTCTAGCCTCGTCCTTGTATGTTTAAATGTGAATGCAGAAACTGGCTTCTGTCGTGGTTTAACACCAGCTGGTAACTAAGCACCACACAGCCACTCGCTCGCCCCTCTGTGCCCAATGGGATGGGGAGGAGAATGGAAAAGAAAGTTCATGCATTGAGATAAAGACAGTTTAATAGGATAACAAAGGAAGAAAAATAATAATAATAATGATAATGTGATGCACAGATGCAGTTGCTCACCACATGCAGGAAAAACCCCAACCCAATGCCCAGTCTGTTTCCAAGCAGCGATCCCACCTCCCCGCTAGCTTCCCAGTTCTATCCGGAACATGATGTTTGGTGGGAGGGAGCATCCCTTTGGCCAGCCTGGGCCAGCTGTCCTGGCTGTGCTGTCCCAGCTTCTGGGGCACCTGGCAGGAGTGGGAAACTGAGGAGTCCTCGGCTTAGTGTAGACACTACAACCGCCCAGCAGCAACTGAAAATATCAGTGTGTTATCAACGTTATTCTCACACTAAATCCCAACCACAGCACTGTACCAGCTACTAGTAAGAAAATTAACTTTATCCCAGCTGAAACCAGGACAGTTTCCTTGTTATGCATCTTCTCAACTCCTTTTTTCCTTCCTTTATTTTTTTCCCTCGCTCTACATGATATACCATAGGTGCAGTATCAGCTCTGCTTATTTTAGCTGGTTTGAGCCACACTTTTTTTTTGCATTCATTTCTCAGCCCACAATAAAATAGGAAAAATTAGAATGTTGAATTAAAAAAACAACCCAAAATTCATGCCACTTGCCTTGGGCTCACTGCCAGAGTTGACTGGGTGTGAAGGACGGATGGATGGAGGGTTACCTCTCAGAGAAGGACAGAGGCAGAGAGTGCTGTGAGAGCACTCAGCTTTTCTATTAATACCTCTGAAGTATAACAGCATCTTTTCTTTATTTCCCCCAAATCCTCAGTTTATGCAACATCAGTGCCAAAGTGCAGGATGCTGACAGGTTAATCCTGGGAGGAGAGAGGCTCTCTGTGGGATGCTTGGCCAGCATCAGTGGACTAACATCAGCTACAGACCTAGCCTGTCCATTTCTTTGCTTAGATTAGGTCAACTCACCTAGATAAACCCTTTGAGTGAACAAGTGCATGCACAATTAGCATCATTAACCAGCTGTAAAACAAATGAGTAGCACAGTAAATTTCTCTCTTCGGATGCATACCAGAAAGACTACATATATGTGAATAAGCACATGCTGAGGATCCCTGGGAAACCACGTGTGACTGAGCTGTGGTCTTTGGGGTGGTGTGAATGTTAGCGGGAGCCTTGGGATTTGGCCATTCCTTTGTATCAAGGGTTTATTTTAGTATCAAAAGCGGGTAATGACAATACAAGAGATCTACCAGTCTATACCAGTGCTCTTCTGACTCAAGATGTGAACAGAAATTAGATTATCATTATGAGTAATAACAGGGTAGGGAAACACCAATAGCAGTGACAAGAATAACCCAAACTATGTCAGACCTGTTAAAGGCAAATGAAAAACAATTTGGGACCTAATTTGTTGAGAATAAAATGTCAACAGCATTTAGACCTGAGCCTCACCTGGCCTCAGGCTCAGCAAGGGACTTGGGCATAGGCCTAATTTCAAGCACACAATTCATGCATGTGTTTTAATGGGTGCATTTTGCAAGTTTAAAATTACATATATTTAAGAGCACCCCTGACTCAGGGTATATATCCCTGTATCTATGTTGCGGCTTTAAATTCTTCATAATTACATTATCCCTCCTGCTCTCTTCAGATATTTCCGCCTAAAGAGCATGTCAGAAAAGTCTCTCTTTCACAGTTTGTTAATCAGTGTATGATAACACAATCTTCATGGTGTTTTCCTTGGGAGCATGCCTTAGACTAAAATTATTTAATGATCTGAACATTAATTGAAGTTTAAGGTTTGTGGTTGCGTGCACTTGGGTCTCCCACTGAATATGAACCCAACAGAGGTGAAGACATCCATCCTTTTCTAGGATCAAGAGTCACATTACTAAGAAACAGTGAGATCCAGCAGGCTGGTGTCATTGTGGTCCTACTTCATACAAATTTCACATGGCATCTAGGTTTGTATAAACATTTTTTCCAAGGAAACTGGAGAAATTTAGTCTTGCTGCCTTCTTCTCACACGAACATACACAAGGCTGACACAGAGCGCCGATAAAATGGCCCAAAGTCACTTATTGCCTGAGGCAGAAGACCTTGATTTGCCCCGCAACACCCCAAACTGGGCTGTGGGGCTGGGTGCCTGCATCCCCAGCAAAACATGGTCCTGAAAGAGGACGTAATTATTTCCCTGCTGCTGTGATTCACCTGAGATGGTCCAAGGAAGCCCTGGTGGGACCTGGCAGGATTTTCCCCAAGCCCTAGTCAATCACCACAGGCTACATCTTTCCCACAGAGTTACCAGAAGAATTCTTAATTCCTTTACTACTGTTTTTGTTTCACAATTTTCTAAGGCAACACCAGGTTTTCAAAAATCCATTTAATAATAATAATAAAAAAAAGAGCAGTAAAAGTGTTTTAGGAAGTGGAGGTGATGGCTTACTGATTCTTTTCCATATAGCAGGAAGACGTGTGGTTCCAAAGAAAATCAAAATATAAACCAAAAAAAGCTTCAAAAAAAACTGTAAAAAGAAAATAAATTAAATAAAACAAAAATCCCAGTCTCCCCAATTAGTTAAACAAGGGAAATGAATGCCACCTGGACTGCAGCAGATATTGGACTGTTTGGATTTTCAAGAAGAGGAAAAGAAATTCACTTTTCTCTCCCCCTGTGTCCCCACTTTTCATCTGTCTTAATTTGTTCATATTATTTTGTCAGATGTCTGCCCAGCTCCAAGTCAAATAACCTTCCTCCTCCTGCAGGATAAAACAGATCCAAGCAAGGGAATACAGAGCACATATCTGAGCAATCTTGGGACTTGGGATGTATAAACCCAAGCTTAAGCCTCGCTCTCAGTTCTAGTCTGTAGGTCGTCCCTTTAAAAACCTGCTGAAATACTTTGAATAGCTGGAATTAGCCTTGTAAATACCCTTCTCCCTATGCCCCCAAAAAAACCAACTACAGAACGTAGGTTTCCACTGAAATACTGAATCATTTTGTTATTGCCTCATACTGCTCCTGCTTTTCAAAGAGCAGGTGGCCTTAGCGCCGATTAGTTAAACAAACACACAGAAAGGAAGAGTTAGTCTGGCAGAGGGGGGAATAAGAGCCAATATATCTTCTCGCTGAGGTCCGACGTGTGTGCCTGTGTACATACAGACAAAGCGCGCTCAGGAATTTTTCATCGTTTTGTGTTTTACATGGTGACAGGGATTTACCAGCTCAAGTGGGAAGTAAAAACAAAACCCCCTTCAGGAGCAAAGCCTGTCTGAAAGGCCAGAACAAATTCTGTCTTTCCCTCAGGAAGATTCTTGAGGATACAAAAAAAAGGAGGAAAAAGAAAAAAAGATAATAAGAATCCCAGGTATCAGGCAAGGTCAAGTGACAACCACTGAAGACACAAAGTCATTAGCAGGTGGGAGAAGGGATGCCTAATAGCCACTTTTGCTGATAATAGCTATTTTTGGGGGGGTATGAGGAGAATTTGCATCTAAAGCAGTAGGAGCCACTGCCTAAAGCACGTAGCAGGAGTTAGCCAGGTGCTAAGGATTTCAATTTCTTTTAAAGGAGTGGAGGAACTCACGCAGGGTCTTTTGGGGGGGGAGAGAGGGAAGGTGGGAAGGGGAAGGAGGTAGGGGAAAAGAAGAGAAAAAAGTAGAAAAAACCTCATGAGAAATATCCCAGTAGCAAGGAGCGAAGGCAGCTGAAAAAGTCAAGGATAACTAAAGAAGCACATGAAGCATGACCTTGAAACGAGACTAATGAAGTGAGCTTTTTGGGGGCTTGGACCACTGCCCAAGGAAACTGCCTCCTGCTATTTAATTCCTAATGAGTTCAGGGAACAAGGATTTTGCCCAGTCTTTGAAATAAACAGGATTGTGTTAAAGAAATACTCGAGACCATCATTAATTTCTACTTCTAGTGGAAACAAGCCATGAGACCCCACATCCTGGCTAATCACTTGGGTCAAAAAAGTAACACAATGCAAATTTCAGCGCTGTATATTACTTTGTAGGGACAAGTAATTCTACGTGTTCATTTCATGTATTGTGGGTCTTCAGAAGAGAAGGGTCAGTGCTAATTAATTATTGTATTCATTATATATACTGTAGGAATTCAGCATTTTAGTTTCATACTTTCCTTTGCTTCCTGTGCCAATTTTTCCATCCCCATAATTGCCCTTCCTGTTTATGCAATTCCATATGCACAGTGGCTACTAAAAGTCAGCTGTTAAAACTGTTTACTGTAAATATTTACACTGTGGCCATTAGTGAAATCCGTATCTCTGAATGGATGATGGATGGCAGCGGGTCTAATCCCAGAGACCCTGTGGGATAAACAGGGTAAAAAAAAAAATCATGTGTGGAGGCTGGGAATGCTGCTTCCCGCTCCCTTCAAGGCAGAAGGGAAAGTTCTATGCTTGGGACTTGCCCTGAAAAATGCTAAGAAACACAAGGTTATTTGCTGATGTCTGCAGTGCCAGAACATGTACCAGTTATTACTAAAAATATCTAAAAACTCAAAGACAGGAATAAAAGGGATAATGGGTCACTGCAGCGTGCAATCTAGTAAAGGCTGAATTATACACGGACCAGGCCAACAGTGCGTATTGTGCATCTCGGAGCATAGAGGGCAGGAAAAGCAAAATACAAAAAAACCCCAGTATTCATCATTTAACAGGGGTTGCAGTAATTAGGTCGACCCCTGCCTGACGCTGAGAAGTCCTGATGTGCGCTGTGCTCCCCGGCACCCAGGCACGTGGGTTCGGAAGGCGGCTGTGCTTGCGTGACCATGCCCTTTCCTCCACGGCATCTAGGCTGCCAGCAGGCAGCCTGCAGCTCCATGATGAATGATGGTCCATCACCTTCCAGAAAGGATGGCTCTCAAGTGTGCCTGTTCCGCACACTTTTTTTGTCCTGGATGTTTTTTTCAGAAGCAGTTGGCGTGGCAAAGCACACATTCTCATGAAAGAGAGACGCTGAAAAATAACAAAATGAAATCCCTTCCGAACAGCGAATTACTTGGAAACAGCAGAAATAAGCAGGTATTTGATGTTAATCAAATATTTGCCGCAATAACAGCCTGGGCTTTGTGCAGTGTTAGCAGGCGTTTCTCCACTCAGTGCTGTCAGATCAGCCTTCATAGAAGAGTCACCTAATGCAAACACGCCGACACCTCTGTCAGCCAAGTCTGAAATCCTAATTGCACAAATGAGACAATCAGGAAGGCAAAATTCTTTGGAAGCCTTCAAACAGACTGGTCAATGTATCTTAGAATAGAGATCGGCCTCACTCCGCAGCCCTCATCAGAGTTACGGGTCTTATTTACAAATGGGGATCGCACGAAATCTTAAAGAACATGGCTTTAGTCCTCTGGTTAAACCACAGCATGTGTTCAGATGTTGTTTTGCAGGGATGGACTATCCTGATGATCCAGCTGATATACGTCACGGAGCACGTCCTATGGGGAAATAGCTTGGCAGTTTACTCAGGATTTAAGACAGGACTTGTGCGCGTATGAAGAACGCTGTGTAACTTACGCCTGCACCATGTGATGGTTTGGGAGATGTTTCACACGTTATCAAATCTGTTTGAGATTCTGAACTCTGGTTTCTCTTTTGTCATTTTAATTCCCAGACAAACAGAAAATTGACAGGGAAACAACCAGACTAGTGACACTGATGAGTACCTGTTCATGGGGATTCATCCTTAACAACAGCATTTTGCTCTAGCAATTAGCCCAGAGGCCAAGCAAAAGCAGGCTGGGGGATAAAATCAGGCATGGGGATCTTCTGAGAGTCAAGAAACAAAGGAGTCTGGAGTGAAGAAAGGGAGAGGACCTTCCTTGAGCACTGTAAGGAGACAGAGATTAATCAGAAAATCGTAGAATGGTTTGGGTTGGAAGGGACCACAAGGATCATCTAGTTCCAAATCCCCCACCATGGGCAGGGACACCCTCCACTAGACCAAGCTGCCCAAAGCCCCATCCAACCTGGCCTTGAACACTGCCAGGGGCAGCCACAGCTTCTTGGGGCACCCTGTGCCCGGGCCTCAGCACCCTCACAGGGAAGGATTACTACCTCACGTCCAATCTGAATCCCCTGTCTTTTAGTTTATACCCATTCCCCCTCATCCTGTCAGTACACTCCCTGATAAACACCTCCTCACCAGCTTTCCTGTAGGTCCCCTTTAGATACTGCAAGGCCAGAATTAGGTCTCCCCACAGCATTCTCTTCTCCAGGCTGAACAAGCCCAGCTCCCTCAGCCTGTCTCCATAGCAGAGGGGCTCCAGCCCTCTGATCAGCTTTGTGGCCTCCTCTGGACTTGCTCCAGCAGTTCCATGTCTTTCCTGTCCTGGGTTCCCAGAGCTGGACACAGCACTCCAGGTGAGGTCTCACCAGAGCAGAGGGGGAGAATCCCCTCCCTCACCCTGCTGGCCACACTGGTTTTGATGCAGCCCAGGACACAGTTGGCTTTCTGGGCTGCCAGCGCACACTGCGCTGAGAATGAAGAGAGACCATGGTCCACATGAGATGTCGCTTGAGAACCAAAAAAAAAGAAAAGTATGTAGACAACATGGTCCCAAATTAGAATTATGGAAGAGTCTGAGGCAAGGAAGAGCTAATGTGGGCATTTGTGGCTGTAGGAGACTGTAACCCACAGGCTGTCCTCAAGGGTGGCAGCGGGGTGACCCAGGACCACTTAGCAGCACCATGCTGCAGTGCCAGGGACCAGTTTGCAAAGCTCAACACCTCCCCAACGAGAGGAGCCACATTTTGGTGTCACTCCAGCCCTGCTGACCTGTGCCAGATGTATATCGGTTACATCTTCCATGTACACACTGACACATCAGCAAATGGAACTACAAGAATTTCAGTTTTGGTGCAAACGCTGTTCGCTGCTGGCTGCAAATCCATAAACTTCCATTTTTGTCCTTGCTGCACAGGTGCCCCTCGATCAAAGGGAAAACAAGCCCTTTACTGAATCCGGCCTTTCATTTTACAGAAGCACCTCCCTTCCCACACCAAAATTAGTCTCAGCGCAGGTACTCTTCCATTCGTAGCTTACCTTTCTTTGTGGGAAAGTTTGGTTTTGGACAATGGTGTAAAGGCTCAGCCCAAATAGCCGCTGCCGCAAATGGTCTCTTAACGGCAGCCAGGGTGGGATTAGTCATTCCCAAGCGGGAAGGTTTGCTCCACGCGGCACCTGCCAAGCTCCACACAGCCCTTTGCTGCTTTTAACGGGAGATGGATGGGATCTGATGGTATCGTCTTTGATTTCTCTCTACAAGGAACTTTATTTCTGCTGGCACTGCCGGTGCTCAGGCTTAGGCGTGTTTATGACATGGTTTGATGTTAACGTGACTTTTCCGTGCCCCACCGCTGCACTCTTACTTCTTTTTTCCCCCACTCTGATCCACCTCCTCTCCCTTTTCCCCAGCTTTTGGTTTTATGGCGAAAAGAGTCATCACATGGAGCAACAGATGGAAGGATCGGAGCACAAAGCTCTGTGTCTTCTGTTTGACAGAGAGAGGACTCAAAACACTACAGGCAAAGCCATACCACCTACAGGGGGGTCTTACCAGTCCTCTCCCAGCTGCCCGCGCAGCCCATGAGTCACAGTGGGCACTGTGAAGGAGGGGGAGCTCCCTTTCCCCAGAGCAATTAATTAAATTGAAATTCATTAACTTCAACACAGCTGACCCAAAGCTTGTGTCGGACAGCGTTTTCAGGTCTGGCGGACTAACCCGACCGCAGGTGACACCCGATGTTCAGACACAGGTTTGAAGGCCAGAGAGCTGCATAAGCTCTTGGGGTTTTGCTGGAGCCACTTTGCTCATCGCAGAGGCTGGCGGGGAAACCGAGGGCAGCTTTCCGCAGCCTCGACTCACCCCTTTGGCACGTGCCTCAGTTTCCCTCCTCCCCAGAGGCAGCCACGGCTTATATTGGAGAGACAACCACGCTCCACTCCCCGTTACTGACTTTAGAGTCCTCTGTCAAGAGCGAGCCCCACAACAAGGTATTTGTACCTGGCTGCAACACAAGCTCGCTTTTTACCCGTGCCTGCTGCACGTACCGCACAGAGGTGTTGGGAGGATTAATTACTTAGCGTGTGCAGAGGACTTTGAAGATAAAATGTGCCAAGTAATTACTATGTGTTTTACTGATTTGGGCATGCACAGACATTTTTTTCTTAATGGTTTGTTGATTTTGTTGACTGGCAGTCCAGGACAAAGCTGCATTTCTTGTGAGGTTTCTTTTTTTAATATTATTTTTAATAGGCTTTTTAATCGCAGTATTTACTTTAGTCACCTCTTAAATAGCTAATTACTTGTGATCCTGTTTAGATTTGTGTTTAGCACAGACAACAATTACATCTTTTCTCTCACAGCCCACAGTTGCTGTATTACATGCTGGGCTCGATCTATTTTTTTTTTGCCCTGTAAAAAGGACTTTCTGACCATAAGAAGTTATTTTCCTGGTCATGCTCCATCAGGTGGAATGGATCTCAGTAAAGGCTCTCTAGCTTGCCCAGGACAAAGGGAACATGACAAAAGCTGTATTTGACAATGTATAAACATGATGGAGTCACCCTTCGTGGCACTAAAAGGTGCAAATGGGACGTCAGTAAACAGGAGGGAGGCCAAGACCACAGGGTAGGGAAAGAAAAATGTATTCAAAATACAGTGTCCTGATGATGAAAAGGTGCCAATAATGCCATCTTGGGTGGTCATTAGGCTTTAATTTCAGGAGAACAAGTAGTCCAGCAAGACAGCTGGTGACACTCACTCTCACCTGAGCTTTATGAAAAGCATGGATAGAAACACCAGCAGGGAGGCACAGCAGAGGGTGTTTCATCCAGGGTAACCTGACCAGCTTCATGAGGGCCTGCCCGGAAAAGAGGAGCCCAGCCAGCCACCCATGCACCTTCTCGCTGGTTTGATGTCTTCCGCGGTATTTAAACTACTATTTCCACTTCCACAAACACCCAATTAAAGAGAAAGGCCTCATTAGACAGAATTTGGCAGATCACTTCAATTTTACTTCCTCACTGCTTAATGCCAGCTTTAAGCTCCTCTGCAGCATACAGGCATTTGTAGAAAGGTCAAATCTACCTCAAAAATTGCTACCACCACCAGCCAGACAGGAAGGGTCTGCTTTCTTGTACACCCTTAACCTTTTTTTGCTGCATGAGGATTTCTAAGCTGAGGAGCTTAGACCAGATTGCATTTTTACCCATCCTTACTCTCAGCCTTTGAAAGGACACCTAGTCCTGCAGGCTGAAGACCTTCCCAAGAACAAAAAGTGGAAATTAGATCTCTTCTTGCTGAGACGACCTTTTTATTTACACTTATCTCCTCATTTCTTCTCCGTATGTTTTGTTTCCTTGAGACAGGCTGCTGAGGAAGCAGTTTCATTTAGAGGTGAAAAGGAGGGGGTCAAGATGAAGAGGTAAAAAGAAACTCCTACTATCTGCTACACTATCTAGTTATCCGTACTTGAGCCAGTCACCTCAGCTCTCATTTTCTGTGCTCCAGGACCTCAAAACAGGAGAAACAAACCCAACCAAACCCTCTTGGCCAGCTCAGCTTGATGAAGAAAAATAGGTTAAACGCCTTCCGCTATCTTCATGGTCCAGGAGGCTCAAGACACAACCTTGCTCGCGTTTGCTGAGCACAGAGGGTAAGGGAGACCCAGCACCACGGTGGGGCTGGCTGGCTCCTGCATACAATGGTACCTCTGCTCAGCTCTTCTCCCCCAGCCTTTGCAGGCAGAGGTTCTCCCTGCCCCAGGAGATGCTTTGCCCAGCACAACTCCTTCAAGATACAAGCTAAAACAGAGTTAGCAGATGGAAACACTGGATTTGCCTTGCTGCGATGCCATCCAGAGGCTGGACGGCTCCAAGGGGAGATCCTGCCGCACACAGAAAGAGAGCTGATACCTTATGGCTACTCCAGGGGGATCTCAGGGGCTCATTCAGCCCTGCCTCTGTATTTACCTTTCACAGGTTTTATGGCAGCAGCTGAATATTACAACAATTTTTTTTCTCCCCTACTCCCCTGGAATTCACAGCAGGTGGAGGATGCTTGCAGAAAAAAAACCAGGCTCCAGGGAAATCCCCCTCCACCTCTGCCTGTCCTGCCATCTCCAGCCAAGGTCAAGGCAATCCTGCTAATTATTATATTAAAATCTTCTCAAGCGCAGCAGCCCCTCCAGGAGTACTACAGTCGGGTTTAGCGGTGCCCTGCATCCCAAAGCTTTCAATGCAGGACAGCTTCAGGAGTATCATGTTTTTCCAGGCACCGTACTGAAAGTAACAGGAAAACAACTGTCTCATTGTTTAGAGCATCCCTAAATATTGCCAGTAAAGATCTGGTCAACTTTCCACAGTCTGCGGCTTTTGAGCTTTTTTTCCATCAGGGTGATTTATTTCATCAAAACAGCTCTCAGGCCACCAGCTGTTAAAGCACTTGTGGAAAGGGCCAACTCAATTCTCATTATTCACTGCAGGTTTCCCTTAATAGAATCAAACTGGTTAATAAGTGCTAATACCGGTAATACAGCCCTCTGTACTTTGACCTAAATTCTCCTCCGGCTCCCAGGGGGGTGGACACAGGAGGAACGCAGCGGTATTTCCTCCGGTACACAGACAGGCAGGATTAACCCATACATGCAACCCTCATCTGCCGTGTTTTGGGAGCACTTTGAGGTCTAGGCTCTGCTGTATCAGATACTGTGCAAAATCCTATCCAACATCCCTGATCCCAAACTGCCCGCGGTCCGTTAGCGTCCAAACAGTGCTTGGTCTCAGTCCCTGTTCTCCAGAATGACCTTTTCCTGCTGCATGCTTCCAGTTCAGAAAGTCAAAGCTGTTTTTATTTCATAAAAAGATAAGAAGCGGCACAAACAGTTTTCTATGCTCGGTAATTGCGCAGCCAGCTTGAGTACAAATATTGCTGTGAAATTAAGGAAAGTGCCTTTTGTTTCTCCAGGAGAATATAAAAAAAAAATATCAGATTGGTGTAAACACTGCAAACACCATTGTATTTTTGTCAGGTTTGTTTGGCAGGCCAGGTTCAAACGGAACAGTTCATTTAGTTATTTTCATTGCTATGTAATCCAAGTTGTAGTTTTAGGTATATGAACCACACGCGCTTCTCTAGGACATACACAGGACTGCAACAAAAGCAGCTCACACAAGAAGGTGTAGAGCAGAGTGAGATGGTTCAGGACAGGGATTTGGTGTCAAATAAGGCCATTTTACTCCAACTGGTCCCAGTCCCAGCAATAGCTCATGTTGTTGCCCCAAAAAATTGGCCCTGAAGTACTTCGAGTTAAAACAGGCATCATTAGGCTTCAGGGTTAACACTCCAGGGTACTGAGGGGGGGGAAGTTTACAATGATGAGCTGGTGCAGCGGTGTATGGCATTACCATGCTTCCTCCTCCCAGTTCAGGGAGAGGAGGAGTCACAGCGATCCTGTGCTGACCTCCCACACAGCTCAGCCTGAGCTCTCCAGAAGAGTTTTGGCAGCAAAAAGGAGGAAGGAAGGAATGCAGACTCCTCCAGTCACCAAGTTAATGGGTTTCAATGTGTAATTAGTGTCATTCTTGAAAACCCATGTCTTGTCACCACTCTAAATGTGTTTAGCTTCTGTTTCCTCATTACTTTGGGATCTCATTTTTCCACTAGATTAAGGAGATACTTTTTTTTCCCCCTAAAAAAACCCACCACCCTCTCCCATGGGAGGGTTCACAGATGATTAAGAGATGATTGGAAACCTCTTGGCCTGCTCTTTGCATGTTAAACATTTGCCTGAGGAAGGACAAATATCCACTATACAGTTTGGAAGTTTGACAACAGCTGATGTATTGAGCAGAGACTGACAAATCCTTGATTTGTATCTAGTCCCGGGTACCGCAGTTTAGGGCTACTTATGCATAATGACCGTGAAACAAATTAAAGACTAATTTTCCTGTATTAGCAATAGTAATTTGATGGAATTTCAGACTGCCCTGAGAAGCCCAGAGTCATATGCCCTGAGGGAGCTAATTTAGGAGATTAGTCAGCACATGCTCTTGGTATCATCATTGGGGAAACACAGAGACTTTGAGATGTAAAGTCATCTTTGAGTTAGCTGGTGGAGAGGAACGCTCTCTGTCCACTTCTGCTGTCCCTATCAGAGGAAACCTATTTCAGTTAATGCAATGAGAAAACATGACTTGACACCTCTGCCGCTAACCAAAATATGATTTTTATTTCTACTTTAACACCACTGCACTGGTATGCCAGGGTACACGGCCTCCTGCAGCCAAGGCAGTTTCTGAGGTGCCTATGCCTATCCTGCCACCTCCACCCCAGGCACAACATGCCATGGCGATGGGCTTCAGGCTGGGTAAGTTAAATAAATGCATTCAACTCTGCAAATACACAGATCCAGAGTTACGCATTGCATGTTTCTGCTCTCTTACCCTATTTTATTTAGATTTGATTTTTATTTGCAAGCCAGCACAATTGCAAAATTCTGAGGAGGAATGCACTTTCTTTCTGCTGCCTTGAGACAGACAGAAAGACTTAGGAAATGCCACAGAAATAAACTCCGCTAAGAAAATGCAAGAATTGAACAGTTCAGCTTTCAAGAGTCAGATAATGGCAAACAGAAGGTTGAACTTTTCCCCTCGTGTGCATATGCATCATGATTCATTGCATACTCCTCTTATGCTATTCCTCAACTATTGCAGCATGCCATAATTTGTCTCAAGAGGCAAACAGTAGTTTGCAGAGCTGCATACTCCTCTCCGAGCAGCAGGGCAAGGCTGAGTTCACAGCACATCTCCTTCACTATGCCCAAGGCACTGCAAATAACAGCAAGCTTGCTGGCATCGGGGAGAAGCAAGAACAGGGCTGCTCCCTAAAGGAAAACCCAGGAAAACCAAGCAACAACTCAGGAACAGCGCAAGGGACAGGTAATCCTGCCATGT
Source organism: Psophia crepitans (assembly GCA_013399095.1). NCBI lineage: Eukaryota > Metazoa > Chordata > Aves > Gruiformes > Psophiidae > Psophia > Psophia crepitans. Next base: position 1,336,434 of record VWZZ01004413.1, read on the forward strand.
AGCTCAGGCTGGGCTGAGCTCAAGTGGGCATCGAAGGTCCTAGGTGAGGCTGGTCAGGGAAATCAGGGTTTGTTAGTGCCCTCAGGGCCCCAAACTGGTGCATGGATGTCCCAGAGATGTGACCACTTGACTTGTGGCTTCAGGCATTGCAAACCCTGAAGCCCAGTCCCTGGGGTGCAGGCAAGGTTGGCTGCATTACATCAGCTCACGTGGCCTGCCCATGGCTAAGCTGAAAACCACACTGTGCACCACGCTGTGCAGGATTTGGCCTTGTGAGATGACAAGCAGTGGTAGGTTTGAGTCACTTCTGGCAACGACCAGCAAGGAGCTCATCAGCCCCAAAGCATGGCTCAGAAAAAGCCTCGCTAGAAAAGGGGAGCCTGAAGTCCTGGCTTTGTGTGCACCTACCCACATCACTGCTTCTCCCCAGCCAGTTCGGACCAGCAGAGCCTGGCAGACTGGTATTGCAAATACCTCTGAAAAAGGTCCCCAAGCAGACTTCTGAAAGAAGTCCAACCATGATGTCGATACCACTGAAGTCAGCACAATCCTGATCTCAGTCAAGTCCGCTGCCCGGGGAGCCTGCCTGTGCGCAGGACACGCGCTTCCCCAGTGCTGCACGCTGAGTAATCAGCTATTCCCATGCAGATGAGCCCCAGGAGAGGAGCAGCAACCAGCGCTGGGACTCGCAGTTCTGGGAAGCGCAGAGCTCCTCTTTCAGAAATATCTCACCGCAGGAGTAATACCACTCAAACCTTGCAAGTAATAAAAGGTAATGGGAAACAGATGCTGCTGTACCTTAGATTAGAATCTATGTTTAGATTTCCAAGATAATTTTTATCTCCGATACTTTGGCTAATGTAAGGCTGATATGATAAATGGATTTTCTACAGAGTCTGAAAACAGCGCGCCTGCTTCAAAACGCAACCTGATACGCAGTTGTCTCCGGCAGGGAGATGGAGAAAAGAAACAGAACCAGCCTGAACGAGGGGCAGGATGGAGGATGTGCGATGTGTATGAGGACAAATGACCCTGGACTGGTGCTGGAGAAGGAGTTGCATCTCCTCTCCCACCTGCCCTAACAACAGTGGGAAGGACTATCCCGTGGGGCTCCCTGGAGGGCAGGGGAGCCTCCCCAGCCCAGGATAGGAGCTCAGGGAGACCCTGGGAGAGCTGTCACTTCTGCAGGAAAGCAAAACCAGGGTCTTTAGCCCCTAAATGGGTTGAGCTCAAATACCCAGCACACCAACTTCAAATCAGCCACTCATGGAGAGAACAGGGTCCACGCTCCAGCAGCCATATTTCCCCTCGCCTGCAGTGCTAGGATGGGATATAGACCTCCCCCCACACCCACATCCTCCTTCACTTACCTGAACCCCATTTTCTGACTTTTTCCTCCATAAGTGGTCTGCCATCCTTCAATATCCCCGGTCCCCAGTACCATGCCCCTGTGAGGCCAGGCACAGTTTGCTACCATGCTGCGACTGCCTCTTCCCACCTCTTTTTCACTGTCCCATGGAAGCAATGGCCACAGACAGCGGACACAGTCTCCTCTTGGTGTGCAGCCAACAGGGCGCCAATGGGAAACACACACAGCAAAAAGAGACGCGGGGAAATGAAGATTTTATTTTTTCTAAATTATTATTATTATTATTTTCCAGCCTGAAAACTCTTGGCAAAATAAAAACTCATCAGTTCCTTCTAGCATTATAAGCAGAGATTATGTAATATTTACAGTGATATTAATGCAATCAATCAGCGTCAGCACGTGGAGATGTGGGAGCCAGCTATGCACACGAGAGAAGAGTGGGGAAAAGGAAAGCACAAAGCGGTCCCTGTGATGGCCAGGCAGGGATGCCAAATACTTTCACTGCTTTCCAAACTCATATGTTACAAAATAACACAATCTGCTTTGGCCCAGTTCATTAAAAATAATTAACTTGACTGCTCAGTGACTCCCCCCCAGACTTGAGATGCTCACTAGTGCCCAGGCATTCACATAAACACCTTTCCTCCTCCCATTCAAAGGAGAAGACTTTGCCCAGCCCTGCTCCAGCTCAGTCCCAAATGATGTCAAAGGACCCCTTGTTGGATCTTGGGTTACTAGAACAGTGAAAGCATCACAGATCAGGAACCTGCACTGAACACAAGGGCTTTTTGCCACTGCCCCATCCGCTTGCAACAAAACGCCAGCGGCTGAAGAGTCCATTCTTGGAGGTGTGTGCCTTGCAGTTCACGGGCAAGTGACTTCACAACCCTGAAAGACACATAAATAGCTACTTCTGCTGCTTTTTCTTTTTTAAGGGGAAATATTATGGTCCAGAGGGGGTTGTTACTAGAGCTTGATTTCTGCCCAAGCACTGGAGAAATTTGTGGCAGCAGGGAAAAGGTGTCAATTTGCTATACAAGGGTCAGAAGCGGGATCCGCAAATGATTCAAGCAAGGTTTCCAACCCAGCCCACACAGCTGCCACCAGTCAGGCTGAGAAGGGGTCAGCAGTTGGCCTGCAAGGAGCTGAGACCACTCTGAGAAGCAACAGCTGGGAATGTCATCTGGTCCCTGTCTACCAGGCTGGAAACACTGCAGGCATTGCTAAACCCTGTCTTGGAATAAACCTTTTCTACATTACTGCTATTGATGGTTGGACCCCAGCCTACAGTTTGGTAGAGGCCAGTCTTGGGATTCAGACCTTGATGTGGACTGTCTCAAGCTATGATGATGCTAGAACCAGGTATCATTGATATTCTGGCTAATGGGCCATTGTTGCTAGAAAAAAAAAGGCAAATCAGTTCAGAAGAAAGAGTCGGGGCACAAGTTCATAAAACCATGAATCCTACCTTCAAAAGAAGCCAGAAGGGATGAATTACCTTGTTTTCTTTATTTTTAAACCATGTAACTGTTGAAATACTGGGTTGGATGGTTCTCACATACCAGTAGAACTGCTCACTGCTTTCTGCTGGACCACTGAAGAATTTCACAGGCAAATCTGGCTAATCCAAGAAATTTAGGTCTGCTCTGGATGGGCCACTACCTCTGAACTCAACAATTACAGCTTCCAGAATTTACCTTTGCATGCTACCTAAAGGACAAAACCTTCATATCTTTAGAAATGTGAACATCACTTGAGAACCCTAGGCAAGCACTCTACTAGGATTAAGAAACTCAACTGATGGCAAGCTTGCAGATGCCCAACACCCTACTGCGTTGTCTTCAGAGGACTTGTTTGACCAAGAATTCCGTTTAACTTCTGGAAGGACTCCTCCTAGGTATGCTTCACTCAGAGAAGAAATCCAATATATTTTTAAAATCCATCAGTGCAGCAAAAGAACAGGAGGTACATACTATTTTTCCCATGTTCACATCTGTTATGCTAACCCAAAATACAAAATCATAAGCACGCTTGGGTCACGGTCAAAGAAGAGGTACCTACCAAGACAGACTTTTTCCCCTCTGTGGACCTGCCAAAAGCCACTGCAAAGAAACTCCCATAGCTTCAGACAGGTTTACTGACACCAGACTTGGTTGAAAGGGAAGGGACAGCTCAGCTCCTGACCCTGGTGCAGACAGAGATAAGGCTAGAGTAGATGACTCCTTTAACCCTGAGTTTGGAAAGATCTATTGGCCAAGCCCTGATTGAGAAATGCCTGTTCTCCAGAGGAAGATCAGCATGCAGGCAGCAGTGAAATTTCCAAGAGCAGACCTCCCCAACACAGTTTGGCAGTAAGAGCCAGTTGTCTCTGAACAGGCAGTCAACATGTGATCATTTTGGCCTCCTTCCCATTTAGGAGCATGACTCTTGGGGAAAGCTTAACATCAGATTCTGCCCTGGTCAGAGAGTGCAAAACTGTCAGAGCCAAGTTTGGTACATTTCTGACTCCTGAGCCATGCTCTCTCTTCCTCTCTGACCCAGGGAGTCTATTTGGGGCTGAATTCCTAGTGGCACAGGCAGAAATTCCTAGAATAAGACCCTTGTGCACAGATGGAAGAGCAAACTGCTTTGACCACTGAGCAACCACAACCACGAACCACTTCCATTAACTCCAACTTTTTGCTACAGCTTTAGGTTTCCCTGTAGATGCTTAGAAGCTTTCTTCTGGATGAAGTCTAGTGCCCTCTGGGAAAAAGGACCCTTTTTTTATTGTTGCAGGGACCTGTCCTTTGCACTATGGACCTGCCCACCAGATGCCCTAGAACCTTTGTCACTGCGCAGAGGAAAAAGAACATTTGACCCAGACAATTTTAATCATGTTGTATAAGCAACTAAATTAGGTGACTGATCTTCCTTTGATCTCTTTATAATCTCTGTGGAGAGATCTTTCTTCTGCTGAGCAATTCAGAGCAGGAATTAGCCTCATGTGCAGGGAAGAACCTTGTGGAGCAACCTTGCTCTGTCCCCTGTTAGAGCAAGGACAACTGCTAAGGACAACTCCTTAGCTGTTGAGCAGCCTAAGCAGAAAGCTAAGACACCTTAAGTAGATACCTGGAGGTGGATGAGATAAATACTTCTCTGGTACTCTACCTTTGTGTCTCCATCCCAGTGGGCAATGCCTCATCTGTGCTTTAAAATCCGGACAACACCTTTCTCAACACCAAACTGACCAAGAATTTATACTGTACAGAAAAGTGGCCTGAAAATCTTGTTCCAGGGAGTCAGAGAGGAGAGAAACAATCGCTTTCTTCCATCTGTGGTGATATTGACAGCTCGCTCTGTATGCTGTACAGAAGCCAAAATTACACAATGCCCTGACCATACACTTATGCACGCTTCTGATGCTTTAGCAACCTGGTTTCACAGCTAGAGGCTGGAGCCACGTATATTGAGAAATGAGCCTGTGAGTTGAACATATGCGATCAGCAAAGTCTCATTTTATTGTTGCCACTTATTTCCTAACAGGAGGAGAACGCAAATGGGGCTGTCTTCAGACAGGAATGATGGAGGGCAAAGCCCGGAATTGCTTTACACCTTCAGGCCACTTGCTGCCACTGGTCCGCAGTGCAAAGGTCCAGTTTTGACCTGCCCACTTAGGGCTAATGGAAGGAATCATTAACAACAAAAACACTACAACAAGGACCGGAGATGATGGCAATCACCCCACCACCATGCTGCAGGCTAATATGGAATAAGAACGACTAAGCTGCAGAAGAGCTCGGATTGAAAGATTGCTCAAGGAGAGCCTTTCACCCCAGCCCAGGAGGGCCGTGGGCTTGGCCAGCAGTCCCTGGCTAATGCCAAGTCCATCCTGTTTGATTATAAACACAGAGCAGCACTTGGCCACTGCTCTTCTCTGTATTTCCTTCTTTGCTGATAGTACACATTTTTAAAGGCGATGTTAATTGTCACACTAGATTTATTAGTATCAATATTATCCATCCTTTCCTTTCACCTCCGCCCCCTTCAGCTCAATTCATCATTTTTTTACAAGAGGACCACACCTTCTCCGCTTTCTGCGGGTGGCACTGCAAACATCACCTTCATCATCACCTATAGATCGAAAAGGAGGAGTGCATAGCAAGTTGTGGGTAAATGTCTGAACCCAGCTCCAACAGGCCAATTGTATTTTCTCCTGATAAATTCCGAACAACCCGAGGTGCCCGTAACATCGCATCTAGTTTGCAGCAGGGTGATGAGAACAAAGAGCTTTTGGGGTGGGATCCAAACCACATCCTCCTATCAAACCCCACCGAGCAAGTACGCTAAAACGGCTGAGCATGCGGCACGAAGCCGTATAAAGCTGCAAGGATAACAGCCCCTGCTTGGTGCCAGGCTTGAAGCGACAGGGAGTTTCACAGGAGGAAGGTTACGGGCCTCTAACAGGAGGTAAACTGTGTTTCTGCGCGCAGCAGAAAGTGTGTGCCTGGTGTCTGTGTGGATCCTTGCAAACTGCATCTTTAAATGTAAGCATCAGTGGTGCCAAACAATTACGATGTTTATAGAAACTGATGGGCTACATCTGTTTAAAATACTTCTCAGTGTTTAGACTGACAGAACAGAAAACATTCTGCAAGGAGTAAGCATAAATTGGATGGTTTGATAGATTTATTTTTTTTTTAAAGTGAGAAGAACTTGCGCTGAATTGATTAACTACTCAAATTCGTTAGCACTGTAAGCACTATAGAGCGAACGCACGCCATAGACCTGCCTTCCTGCATGGCAGAATTCACAAAACGTAAGAAAATTCTTCCAGAGGGTAAACCCTGTTTGGGGCTGGGATGCAGTCTCCTATCCCAGCACTGCCAGAGCCTTCCTGCTTGATCCTAAGCAAGACAAGGCTTTTTCCTCCACTGAGAAATCAGCCCTGTATGTCTTTACCTCACCTCCCAATCCATGCAATGCGGGTAATTCTTACTCCAACATAGTTACAGCCAGGGCAGAAGATCAAGCTGAGGTCCCAACCTGACCTACTTGCAAAAGGATAACTGGATCAGCTGCACCACACAGAGAAGCCTGACTGAAGTCATTGGCTTGATCTCACCTCCCTGAGGTGGCTCTTTATCTCCACCCCAACACTCTACTCCTTCCAGGGGGTTCTGCAGAATCAGTGGTCCCTCCTCATGCCAGCATCCTGCTGGCATCGTGGGACACACCTTCTTTGATCCAGGCAACTTTGGACACGAGCAAAACATCCAGACGATTTGGGAGTGAAAGAAGTAGAGATTTTGTAGATCATGACCATGAAAGCAAAGAGAGCAGAGCTATATGGTGCCATAGTCCGACAGCCCTCAATGACACAATGGCTCTTGAGGGACCTCAAGAAGCCAGTGCAAACCATAGCCAGCTCCAGAAAACCAGGTACTGCTTCAGCAATGGCCAGACCCCAGGGTATACTGGGCTTTGGCAAACATCTTCCCTCGGCCACAGCAGCTCTAAGCAGTGCATACAACACGGCAATACCCAAATTCTCACACATACCTATCGGCTTGCTTGAATGGCCACCCTTAGCTTGCTCTTCCTTGAATGTGGACTGCTGTGCTGTAGCGCTTTGCCACCTGACTAATCAAAGCAGCCTTCCTTCAGCAGCAGCTTGGAATCTTGCCCTAAATCTCCCCACAGGGCTCACTCTTGGGTGACAGTGTTTCGGAACAAAGAGCTCCATTCATCAAACAAGCCTTTGGAGTTCACTTTCTGATTTTTAACGTTAGCCTTAGAGGGGGGGATGTAAGTTCTACAGGCAAAGCACGGAGATACCCCAGAAGGGACACCCTGCTCTGGAACTAGTTATAACAGAGTCCCCTTGGGCATGGCTGCTGTGCTGGCAAGTGGGAAGGTCTCTCCTCTCAGTTGTACTGAAAACTAATATATGGCGGGGGAAAAAAAAGCTCTGGGGCTTTCCCATAGTTAATTGCCAGGATTATTATGGTATCTAGCTTAGTAAAAGACTTGCAGTTTCCATTCTTCTTTTCCTCCCACCCAGTCCGTTGTATTTTTAAGGCCACTTATGTCACACACACATGCAAAACTCCAGCACGAAAAGGCAGCCACATCAAACACATCTCAAATAAGCAGCTTCCATCTCTTCCAAGCCCTCATTCCCTTTTCTGTCTATGTGCTGTAAATTAGGATGCAAATTATGTAAATTAGAAGCACGTGCAGAGTGGAAGTCATTCTCCCTGGCACTGGCAGCAGGCGCTGCGTAAGCACCACAGACTTCAGAGCAGTATCATGATCATGGATGTCTCTGAAGCACTGTGTGTCTCAGAGCAGCTCCCTGAACCAATGTGGGGGGGCACAGAGGAGGTACCCCGGAGCAGCACGCTCCACAGATGAGCAAGAAGAGCTATTGCTTTTCCTGCTCAGCCCCACAATATCCAGAAGATCTCTGCTAAGCACCATATAGGTCAAGCTCAGGGCAGCCAGACTCACGCAGGAAGCTGGAGGAGGACCACATCTCCCATCAGGAAGCTCTCTGGGACACTGGGATGATGTTAGCGCTGCACTTTGCAGCTACAGCAGAAGCCCTGCACATGCCCAGCTCCACACCACTCATGCTATGTCCTGCTGGTCCTGACTTACACTTCTGCCCACAGTAGAGCATCCCATCCCCTTGGCAATGACACCATCTGCATGGGGCTCTGTGCTGTTCCAGCACTGCTGCTTCCCTCCCAGTCCCAGAGCAGAGCTGTGTAAAACAGACATTCTCATCACTTAACTTATGGCTGCCCTGAGGGAATCTACATGAGATTACCCAGTGCTCTTTAAATCCATCCCAGAACAACCTTCTCCAGTCACTGCCAAACAAAAGCTTTTCCAGCAGAGTTACATTCTTTTCTCTGTAAGAAACCCCCCTTTTTCAGACCAGCTCAGCTGTTACACTTGGGTACTAGCTGGTGGGAACACACACAAATAACCTGCAACGTCACCAAGACTAATAGAAAAAAAAGCTGTTAAATTCAAGGAGAGTAGAACAGAATTTTACACCTATTTTTCCCAGAAAGAAAAAGATCTGTTGAAGCCCAACTTCAGTCCATGCTGACGCAAAGCTCAACTGTTCTCATATCCCCTGTGGACGACACACAAACCCTCCTACAGGAGCACGCTGCTGCTCCACCGCGATCTAAGTGCAGACTGCATCCTTACAGCTCTACACTTCCAACCTGTTTCTCCTGTGCCCAAGCTGGCCTCTTACTGTATGCGTTGCTGCCACGGAGGTGACAACGCAGTGAGGTACTGGTCAGAGGCAGAGCCTGGTTTTGTACAGCACCTGCAATGCTAAGGAAAGCGCAGGGCAGGTAGGCACAACATCTACCAAGCATCATCGAGCAAGCAAATTCAAGAGATGGGGTATTTTTAGATTTTTATTCTCCTATCAAAAAAATTCAGCCATGGACATCTCAGTGCACTTTGTAGGGTGAGGCTATGCTATGTTTCCCCTTGGTTTGATGAGGGCTGAGGGATGCACTACTCTGCACCCAGTTTGCATCCATTATCACCAGTCCAGAGGATTGCCCAGGATCTCAAGGACTGAAGACTCCTGTGCTTTCACAGAAGCAACCCCCTGTCAGAGACGTTTTCGCTCTGTTCTCCATCTCTCTGATTCTCCCACCCATAACTGCAGCTTAACACCAGTCAAGTGAACCAAAGATGCTGATACCACATGAGAAGGTGTGTCCACGCCAGGTAAATAAGTGCTATGAATGCGCAGCACTTCATTGTTCCCCTTGAAGCGATAGCTGTTTACATCAGCCAAAGAGTTTGTTCTATCTACCAGGAGGGATAGGTGGATTTTAGGTGAAACCAACCTCACAGCCCTGCTGCCAGCTCTCAGTCCAGCTGTGTAACCACTGTCAGACATCTGGCATGATCCCACATACTGAAGCTTTTAAGTTTCCCTTGGTATCAGCCAGGAATGGTTAATGTCTCAGGCTCGTGAGGATGCCCAGCACGACTGCGTACCAGAGCAAGGTCAAGCCACCACTGTCCGTTACATGGCCACAATCCTGAGGATATCTCTAGCCACTCCTGAAGGAGCTCAGCAGCTTAGGAGACCAGCTCCATCTGAAGGGATATGGCATTGCCATCTGCAAGGAGACACATTGGGGACAGGGCTCCAAGATAACAAGTTGTCCCTACCCAGTCAGTTGTTGGATCTGCTGCACATTGATGTTTCTATACAAACAGACTTGGAAGCTGCTCACATCAGCATTTAGCTGGAGGAAATCCCAGCCGCGAGCCCACTGGGATCAGGGGAATCAAAGTGTTACTAATAAAGAGCCATTTCTCACCCTTCCAAATCCACACTCCAAACAGTAGGATGCAAGAGGATTTCTCTAAGCTGAGCTGCTCCAGCAGGAAATGGCACATTTAGCACTCCTTTCACGACTTTCTTCTCACTACATTTCCTTCATGCCCTCTCCCGAGCCCTGCTGATGGTAGCACCCCATCTCTGTAAGCGGATCCCTTCATCTTCAAGGGTGGGACCACACACTTCTGCCAAAGCAACCTGGGCACAGGGTGCCCACACACACCTTCTGCCTGGTCGGTCCCCGGCAGCATGGCCACAACCGTCTCTCCAACTCCGCTCTACAAATCCCAGTGGCACCAGATTAAGCCTTTAGCTGAGTTACTTCTTGAGGTTTACTCATCACAAATGTTGACAGTAAGGATCAGCTTTAAGTAACAAACCAGAAAACCAATTCCCTTCCATATATTCAAGAAAATCCTGTTGCTTCCTTCAGAAGAAAACATACTACACCACGTTATTACACAGGCACAAGAGGAAATCACTCTTCGGATTTGGAAAGTCGATATTAATCGGCTCAGACTGCAACAGAGGGCATGTTCATTTTGCAATTGAGTTACTTTCTCTGATACACCCTTGATTCTATTTTCCTGGCAAATTGTGATTGCTAATAAATTGCAATAACTTTGAGTTTACATTATGACTCACAGAAGATTACGTTGGGCAGTAATGACATTCCCAAAGTGGAGGGTCTCCCCAGTGAAATATCTGGCATATGGAAGCAATTCAGTATTTACAGGTTCAGAGGAAACCTATATATTACTGATGAAGAAACCATATTTTGATATGATAATAGGCAGCGCTGCAAGCCGACAGACATTATTGCTTACAGGGAAGAAAATATGAAGCTCTTAACATCTACTAGAAGTCAGGCTTCACCCAGAGCTTATTGAAGCCAATAGATTGAATCTTTCAGGTCCTCCTGGGGTTGAAGATCAAATCTTCCCCCTTTGCCGCAACAGGAACATGTTCTGGGTCAGCTCACTCTATCCCAGAACACTTTATCCTACAATAATATCCCCGTCTCCTACTTATTATACCCTGAAATCTGTTTATTTCCTCTAATATCTAACTCTCCCTCAGTGTCTCATTTTGAAACCCTCGGGGCAGCTGAAGTGGGAATTTTAATTTTATTGCTCTATTAGTCAAACTTTTTTTTTATTTAAAAAACCACTGTTTACACAGAGCAGCCTTCCTCCCTGATCCCCTCTGGTTTGTCTTCTACTTCTCAGGCATTTCCTAGCTCCTGTGCTCGGGCTCCACCTTGTCATGTAAATCCAATTTAATTTGCACAGTTCTGCTTGACTGGGGCTGTTTTCTAATAAATTCAAGCTCCATAAAAAATTCCAACCAGGTGATACACTCAGAGGCAGCAGCTCCTAATGCAGTATGTGGTAAGGATCTTCAAAACACACTCTAAGAGGAGGCAGGTGGCTTTCAGGGCTGATTGGTCTTTTACTTCTAATACTAACTTGTAATTACCAACAGCTAAACCTTGTTTTTTTCTATATGATCCATTGCTGCCTCAAAATCCATTTTGTCCTGGGGTTATTGACACAGTTGGAAAAGTGACTGTGTTTACTCTCTTTGAAAAAACAGTTTATCTTTCATGCATTAATTTCAAATCAAGACTGTGTCCATGCTCATATTGCAAGCTCTAATTCAACTCTCTTCACCAGTTTTTTTTGGTTGGGTTTTTTTGGTGGGATTTTTTTTTTTTGGTGGGGAGGTGTGTGGTTTTTTGGGTTAGTGGGGTTGGGGGTTTTTTTGTTTGTTTGTTTTGGGGTTTTTTGAGTTCTTAGTCCCTGTCCTTAGCAGGGAGTTATTTTCAGAAGCCTCTAGCACAGAGATGACTGCATGCAGGAAACAAGGATGAAGGATATTTGACTTTATGGTTTTACTGCTTCTGCTTCTCAGTGGGTAAAATTTTGTGAATAGTCAGTAGACTGAAGAGCAAACATCCTCTCTGCAAAAGGGAGACGGTTGAGTCTATAGAGCCCAGTATACACCCTGAGTTAGCACCAAGCAGGATCTGACCTGGGTGGTAACAGAAATAACTGCCTGGCCCAGCCTAACATGGGCCAGGAAATCAGAGTCCAAAACCACCCTTCTGCTATAAGCAGGGTCTGGGAGGCTTCAGAACAATATGAACAGAAAAAGGCCCTTCAGCTTCATGCCTCTCATTTCAGTGCAGGTTGGTGCCTCCCCACAAAACCCATTTTCAGCTGTGGCTCAGCCCTGAGTGCAGGTCAGGCAACGTACGTGGCTTGCGACCACCAAGCAACCGCCGCTCCGCCTTGCCTCTGAACTGGGTTTGATCCCCTGTGAAATACCTCCAAAACCAGCAGCATTACATACCTTGGGTACAAGAGGCCAGCTTGAGGTTTAGGTGGCATTTAATCGACTCTACTGTGCAAAAAAAAAAAAACCCACAGAAAAAAAGAGCCCCAGCTTTTATTCTGCTTGGTCAATAAAACAAAAAATGCTCCTCTAACAGCTTTGTAAATAAATACCGTGACAGTGCAGGTGATTTATTGGCACTTAACATTATGAGAGTGATAGAAAGCACTGCAATGGTTAAGTACCATGGTCATAGCCATTATAAACATTTTTTTAAAGGGGTTTATTACAGAGCTGTAAAAGTAAGCTCTAGGCTAGAAGTTGGCATGCGAGTTCTCTCTACCTTTGAAGTATTTATTGACATTAGAAATTTGGGAGGGAAAAAAAAAATCAATTTGGAAACTATGGTTTCATCAGACTTTGAACAGCAAGTGCAAAAAAGCAAGCAGGCAGATAAGGAAAGGGAGAAGGAAGAGAGGGAGCAGCACAGATAAGACAAACAACATTCAGCAAACCGTTTGCCGGGGAGCTCTTTTCGGTTCACCTTTTTCTGTCCATAAGTGACTCACAAAGCAGTGGTTTCTACAGAGTTTCTCCGTCTTTCAAAATATTTGCCCAGCCATTTCCATGCAGTTATTGGTGTGTAATTTACAGCTTTTCACAGCGGGGAAGGCAAGTCGCCCTGGGGTACGGCATGCCATTGAGCTGCTGGGAAAGCTGCAGCTCTCCCTCCGGCTCCCTGCTTTCACCAGAGGAGGAGGAATTTTTATCCAAGCAGCTCAGCCCTGCCAGGTTACACATTGGCAAGAGCAAGGGGTAAATCCCACCTGGACCGATTCTCCAGCCAGTGAGCTTCAGAAGTCTGGTCCAGGCAGGAGGGGGCTGCTTTTCCATTCCTACAAGTACGCACCAAACGCGGGTACCGCTCAGGTTCCACATCCTGAAGGGACCATTGTAAGCTTCCTACACAAGAGAGGCCACTCCATTTATTTTGTTAAACACATTTGGTTAAACGGCACCACAGCGTTGCTGCTGCTCATCAGTTACACGTGCAGCATCACTGTACCATGAAGAGGGCACATTGGAGCATCCCCAGGAAGACCTGTGCTCAGTGGTACCTTTAAAGCTAATTATAGAAGAGGGCTGCTTAGAAAACACATGGGAATGGGTTTGCCACCCAGGAGGACAGTAAGGGAACGTTAATTTCTCCATTAGCACCATCCAGGATCGCACTCCGAGCATGTTGTAGCTCACCATCTCATTTTGATGGCTTCTGAGCACTGACCTGCACTGGGTGCACCACTGAGCACTGTATCCACAAAGCCCAGTTCAGAGCAACAAGATGCTTTCTTCATCAATTATCTCATCCCTCCAGGACAAATCCTGCAGTGAAACCTACTCAGATGGGAGAAACAATGTGGAAAATCAGCTTGGAACATTTCAAACCAAACCAGTGAGGTTTGGTGAAGATGAACCACGCCTTGTGCAGGCAGCACAGGAGAGGAGACACCCCGATTTACACCAGCTGGCAGCCTGGCCTTACACCCGGGGAAGCTGATGCTATTTCTGTCTGCCCTTTTCACAGCCACATTCGCCACTGAAATCCTCCCGCATGCTGAATTATGGGCTGGATGGATGAGTCCAGCTTGGACCAGATGTTTATCTAATTTGCTTCCACATGTTTTTAAACATTTCACATGTAGGAAAACGATAAAAGCAAGAAGATTAAACATGGACGTCCAAAGTCTAATTAACATCTCCATTGGTAAGCTGGGTGTGTTATCTTTAAACCAGAGTGACACCAGCTTCCTCTGTAACGCACATGAGTCCCATGGGGAAGCAATCAGAAATAACGTATTGATGTTATTAAGAATCATTTGTTATCACTGTTATGAAGCTTGGGTGAATCAACTCATTAAGACCAACACCACCTCTGTGAATCAGTTAAACTCTCTTAAAGTCTTGACTAAGACTTCGATGGGACTGAGTGTAAAAACCTACCTATGGGTGAGATGCAATTAAGGAATTTTGACAAGGGCATTTGATCAACCCAAAAAATCCATGCATCAAACTGTCATCATCACCAAATGTGCATGCCTCAGATTTTCCAGTTCAGCGAGGTTATAGAACATTAGGGCTTTTTATATATTTAAAAGTGTGAGTTAAAATGTAATTATAACATAAAAAATGTAATAAAATAAAAAGCTTACATTTTATAAGCTCGCCACACTGGAAAATATTAGGCACAATAATCTTCTCTATAGCGGTCTCCATATTATGGTTCCAAGTTCCTCACACCTTGTAATATAATTAAGCATCCTCCTGAACACTTTGTCACACTCTGGTTCTTGCAGCCTATCATCAGAAACAGCTGATCAAGCTCTGACCTCTCCAACCATCCCAACGCTTGGTGGCTTGGAAATAGATTGCTCTGAGAGCAAATATGAGCAGTGAGCCCTAGGGGTAGCTTTGGCTCTATAAACTAACTGCATACGGAGAAAGAGAGAGAAGGGACAAAAATATTTTCTTCCCAGATGCAAATGTGCAGGCAGGTGCCAAAGGCTTCTAACTACATGACTTTGTATTTGGCCTGGTGACAAAATAAACCCCTGTGTAGGAAGATACAGTAGTTATAAGCAATAGGTTAGGGGTTTCAGTTTAAGCAAGGCCTAAATAAGTTCTTTATCAGAGGGAACAGTGTTAAAATATATATATATATTCTTTAATAAAATGTTGGCCCTGAGGTCATGTGTCTGAACTGTTTTCTTTTTCTTATGTTCTAACAGTACTTTCAGATGTTCATATCCTGCAGCTGCAGTTCCCATGTAAGCATGGTCCACACTGCCAATCCTGTGGCAAAGGGATATTAGCACCTCATGGCCACTTGTCACAAATTGGCTATTCTTTGGCTCAAAGGCTTGTGCAACTGTGAACATCTGGGCTGAAGAGGCTAGTGAAGTAAATCAAAACAAATGCACCTCCTGATAACGACAGGAAATTCTAGACAAGGTAGAGATTCTTTGGTTGAGTGATTGACAGACTGCAAGAGGTATGCATGTCAAAATCTCTCCAGTTATGAACCCAGGGTTTGACTAGAGGAGTGTAGAGCACATTTGGAACCTGGATAAGGCCACCTTATCCTCCCTATCTGTTGTCGTTCTTTCTTCCTGGCTCTGTTGGCTGGATTATCCAAGCAGATTGCCTCTCAGGACTCATGGTCTACAGTCATGACAAAATCAAGTCTTGAATTATCAGGGACTGTATGGGCCATAAGGTAGACCTGGGAACCAAGGGGTGAAGTGGAGAAGAGGACAAAGGTTGGGCTGTCCCATCCAGATAAGGAAGAGACTAAACAGGTCTGACAAAGCAGGGAATGTCCCAGTTGTGGTTCCCAGCTAAAACCCTTTATGTGTGCTGACACCATGCCATTCCTCCATAGGGTTTGGTTTTCTTTGTAACGAGATCCAGGAAGATGGTCAAAGAAGAGCTGCAAGAGGCTCCATTATGCCTTTACTTCTGGATGATGCCTTGTGCTGGTTGTGCAGTGGCTGCATTCCTTCTTGATTCAGCTCCAAGACAGGAGGGGCAACAAGAGGAAGGACCATCCCTATTGCATCTCTTGGGACAACTCACAGAGGATGGACACAACACTGCTAACTCAGTTGCAGCTGGTTGGGCTAAACTGGGTGGACCATGACAACTTAGGATGGATAAAAATAATCTGCAGCATGTCCAAGACTGACTTTTAGATGTTAGGGAGGGCCATAAGGAGTAATAGTCAGATTTTGGAAGACCAAGTGGAATGTTCCAGTTCTTCCCAAAATATACAGTGGAAATAGTTGGGCTCAGAGAGAACTACTATAGCCAGGAGAGCAAGAGAAACAGCAGTAAGTCCCAGCGCTGGCAGTGCTAGAGTGGTTGAGAGCTGACTCAGAAAGTGAATTATCTTTCATGCTGCCGATCATAATGTCCTCGCCTGGCCTTTGTTAATACGTTTCACTAGTGTACCGAACGCCAAATCCCCAGCTATGGGTCAAGCCAAAGAGAACAGGCTTGAACGTGGGGCAACTGGCAACAGAAAAATTTCTCCAGACACTTACTGTGGGCCAGAAGTGAGCCGATCTGTGATTATTATTGCAGGCTGGGAGGTGTGGTGTGCTCTGCTTCGCAGCTGCTGTTTCCATCTGCTTGCATGGGCTGGATGGGGGAATCAGGGGCACAAATTCAGGCAGGCCACTGTCTCCAGCCATCCAAGGCCTTTTGAGGATGGTTGCCTTCTGAATAGATCAACCTCCCAGTAGGACAGTCTTCCCAGCTTCTTTGTCCCTTTGCACAAGGGGTCACCATTTATTGATGCAGCATTTCTCACAAGGACATTATAGCACCAAGAACCACAGGACAGAACTGTTCATTTTTCCTTGTCTGCTTATTCGGTTTCACACAAACCATCATACGGAGTTTTAGTGTTTCATTCAAAAATTTGGACAGAAGACAGTGAACTGCTTCCAGGCTGGGCTGTAGTTGACTATGAATCCCTGCAGCATCTGTGCACATTTCTGGTGCCACCGTAAAACAATTAGCCACTAATAACCAAAATTTTACACCAGTTAAACTACAGTTGGCATCCCATCAAGGTGCCACCAACTCCATGGACCCATCAGGACACGGAGAAAGACAAAACCTCTCCTCAGGTCGATATCCACACATGTAAGACCAGTTGCATGAGACTACACAAATCACTCCTTCAATTTCTGAGAATTCAATCCAGGCATCAGCCAGAAGACCAGATGCTCTTTTCCTTTTGGCCTTTCCCATATCTAAATATGGGTTAACAAGAGGAATTTCAGACAGTTTATTACAAAGGAGGCACTGTGTTTTGAGGCATGTCCCACAGTACCACCCTTCTCATCAAATCAGGCCATCAGCTGAAGCAGGACCAGAGCTGGCTTTAAGGCCAGAGTCCAAATTCCCTTCCCACAGCAACCAAGCACAAAAGGAAAAAGAGAGTCAGCATGTGTCCAGGGAGCACACCCAAGTTCCACCGTGTGGGCATCACCATGGGATTACTCCAAAGAGACATGGTGGTGATGCTATATATGAAATAAGTACAGATTTTTCCCCACCCTCACTGTTCAATTTTTGATCATCAGGCAGGAAAGCATAAATAAAGTCTGCTTAGTGACATAGTCATTTTTCAAACAGGAAGTGACACCCAGCCATTAATTTGACATAGGGCAGTAAAATAATTTTATTCTGCTAGCAGAATTTTATAGGAATTAACCAGCTTTAAGATTTATGGACAACATATTGCTTTCACTGGGAAGGCTGGTGTAAAAAAAAAAGGAGCATCATCATTACTTATTGTAAAGGGATTTTTTGACCATGGAAACAGGCATTTAAACCTTTGCTTTTCTGTACCCCTCCCTCATTTTATTCTAATTTAAAAAAAAAAAAAAAAAAAAAGGGCAGAGAAAGGTATTTTAGGAGAAGCAGATGTTGTCAGAGACATGGAGAAATGGATGGGGTTTTAGTGGTGTGGGAACTTCTCCCAAAGAAAGAAGGAGCACATATGCTACAGCCAAAGAGATGGTGGAATAGTTCAAGTCTCAAAGGGTGTGTTATTATCTAGTTATCTGATGAACCTGGTCAGGCATTGGAACAGGCTGTCCAGGGAGGTGGTGGAGTCACCGTCCCTGGGGGTGTTTAAAGAAAGGTTGGATGTGGTACTTAGGGATGTGGTTTAGTGGGTAATAAGTGGTAGAGGGGCCGTTGGACTAGATGATCTGGAGGTCTCTTCCAACCTTAACGATTCTATGAGGTGGTCACAGAGGTCTTTGGGCCTGATGAATACAGGAGAAGGAAGGACTGAAAAGGCCATAGCCTGTCATAGCCATATGCTCCAATCCAGCCTCGCTCTTAGGCACAACCACCAAAGGCCAGGGGTGGACTGAGGCTCTAGATTGCACCCTCCTGGTCCCATTCTGCAAAACTTAATTAACACACAAAATAACACTTCAGGTAAGCAAACCCTTCACATGCATTATGACTCTCTCCCCAAGCACAAGTTGCAGCTCACACTCTAAATCATAGGCATATTAGAACAACACAAGCAGTTGTGTGTGCGAAGGGGAGCGTGCACAGAGGGGAAATCTGCCACATAGTCATCATGTACATTTTCCTTTCCTTCCCCAGATGGCAGCGCAGCAGGGCTATGCTATCCCTCACCCTCCTGCTGGCCACCACCTTGAACATTTCCCCTCCAGCTGGGGGAGAAATGGAGGGCAGGTGGAAGCATGTGGAGATCCTTATCACACTTCAGTCAGTAACACCACATCAACCAGCGTGCCTAACATATTGCACCACCCGGCTGAGATGAGCCAACTGACCCAAGCCTGTGCTTGCAGCCCTCACCAGCTCCCAGTAGCGTCACCCCACGCAGTGGCCAGCTCCTTACACCACCACCTTGCTCATTCATGCTCAACCACTGTCCTGCTCACTCAGCATTCACACTGATTTTCCAAGCACTACTTAAAATGTTGCAGGGAAGGCAGTGATCAAAGTACTAATGATCATCAGATTAAGAGTCCCTGGGAAAGGATGAGCTGTAGAAAAGGATGGCAGATCCCAGGACAGCCACCCTTGCTCCTTCCCACTGCCCGATGCACCCAGCTGCGAGCCACCTTCAGCATAAGGAGCTTCACAACCAACACATCCAAATTTGATTGCTACAGTGCCTGAATTATTAATTAATAATTATTATGGGCATAGCTGTGCATTAACAGGCTCAGGTGGCTTCTGGCTTACATCCTGTGACCTTGGAGCAAGGTGGAGCTGGTCCTGATGTGCAGACAGAGCCGAAAGCCTGCTGCCGTTCTCAGGTATTCATTGCCTCTGCGACACCACACAGCCTCGACTGAAATTCCTCCTTAAACCAACCCACAACAACAGGGCCTCTGCACCAAGGAGATTTATGTGCTCAACAGCGGGAGATTTTAGGGGAGCAGATGTAAAGAGAGAGGGTCAGGCAGGGTCACATTGGAAATACATGGCAGAAGAACTCAGCCCAGTTGAACTAAATTCTCACTCAATGGCAAAACCACGAGACTATCCTTCCTCTTAAAGGAGTTTTTCCATGCCCTAACAAGCCTGGTGAGGAACTTAATGACATCTGCACACTCTTGCCTGAGCAAGGACCTCATGATCTGGCTGGACGCCATGAAAAAAAAGATGTCCAAAAGTTATGAAAATAAAGGTATTTATCTTCATTGTTAGAAACAGAGACTGAGCCTTTTATTTCTCTCTCCTGGAGGATTAAGCTCACAGATTTACAAAGAACTGGTTGATTACCAAAATAAATACATCACCATGCCAATTTATAGGACACAAATGTAGGAAACCCATCCAACCAAATCAGGCAAAGTGTAATTCATGTGAGAGCCCTCAGCATGTGCAAAGGGCACAGTGCATGTGGAACAAAGTACATAGGGAAAACATGCTAGAAACCTCTATCTGCAGGAACAATTCCCAGCGCAGCATACAATGGAGCTATAAAATAAATGGCTTGGCTCTCCACTGGAAGCAAAGCCCAACTGTTCTCAATGAGAAGGAGGATCATGTATCTTTATAATGAGAATTCAGTCATTTTTAAAACGTTGGCTTTGCTCATATCACCACCAAATCTGTCTGCAGAGCTGACAGGCTGCAGACTTCACTTGGATTTCTAACGGTGATTATACATGGCAGTGATGGATACCACAGGGTTTTCGGGGGCTTAGGGTTTAGGACTGGCTTTTGTTTTTCAGTTGTTTGGGGTTTGGGATTGAGGGAACTGTTGGGGTATTTTTAGTGTCACTGTCCAATAAGGCTTAAAGAACTCTTTCCTCATTTTAATAGTTCTGATAATGCACAGAGATGAAAGCAGACCCTGAACAAGTTGTTCTTTATACTGGCAAAGCTGCCCCTTCTCCAGTGAAACCCCAGAGCAGTTTCTGCTTTCAGTGCTCAGTGAGATGGAGCAGAACATGTTTACTGAGGCTGAACATACCATTGCCCTCAGAGGTGTAAGCACCACCCTTTGCAGCAAAGGTGATCCTCAGAGCACTGAAACATCTGCTTGCTCAGTAAGAAAACAACCCCACAACCACATTAATGTTAAGGAGCATGGCATATCCAGGAGTTAAGGGAACTTTGCTCTCTGTGGCATGATTTCAACTTCTACAAGGTTGTTCTCTGCATATCCTGGTGAGAGCATCCCTGCATTTGTGACAAGAGACATTTGGGAAGCCGCAACCCACATATTAGCCTGATTTGCAGCTCTGTTAGGCAGACTGGAGCCTGGGCATGTGTGAAAGTGGTGGCTGGCCCGACTCGTGCTGCATCAGAGAGAAGTTTAATGCATCCAAATCAGTGCAATGATGACACGGATCAAGTTCACAGCACATTCTTTGCAAGTAGACAAGAAGCAGCTCAGAGAACTGGTTCAGATTAGTGCCAAGACCAAGTGTGCTCAACCCCACTGATCGGGCACACTGCTGGGCTGGGTCTCAGTGGAGAGGATCTCTCCCGAACTTCACAGCACCATGTAGCCCAAGGTGTGCCAGGTCTGCACAGGAGCTTCATAACACCTCGGGCTCCAGACTACTGCAGCCTTCAGAGCAACAGTACCTGGCCAGGTGGTGTAAAAGCAGCTCAGGAATATGTAGACCTCACCACAGTCTTTGCAGCGATAGGAACACACTAAGATGCTGTTCATTCTTCACGCAGGGGTGGAAGGCTGGGTGCAATGCTACTGAGACTCCCACCCATGCAGTGAACATCATCCTGCCACTACACTGAGGGAAAATTTAAAGGCAATAAGGACAAGTCCACACTCTGAAACAGAATAAAGGCAATTTCACTGTCCCTAGGGGCTGTTTAAGGAAAGGTTGGATGTGGTACTTAGGGACATGGTAATAGGTGGTAGTGGGACGGTTGGACTAGATGATCCTAGAGGTCTCTTCCAACCTTAATGATTCTATGATTCTAAAGCCATTGCTCCTCAGGGTCACTGCTGCAGCACAGCTGTCGCCCCCAGTACCCCAACTCACTGTTGCTGTGGCATAAACCAACTGCAAGTGTTTTACAACAAAAAGTGTGTCAAAGCCAAGCAGGGCTCTGGCTCACAGCATGCCAACCCCACTAACCCAGCGCTCCTTCCCCAGCTCCAGCCATCTGTGCTCAGCCCTTGAGGCCAAAATCAGATGAGCCTTCCCAGTTGCAGCTTTTGGACTAGACCAAAGTCTCTGTACATTGTGAGCTGTGAAATATATGAACTTCCAAGCTTTACATGAGCCTCAGTCTTCTGCGCAATATCATATGGCTTTTGGATTTGTCTGCCCTGTCCACCTCTCCCATGTGTTTCCGATAATTGCTTACTTATGGAGGGATTTCTCTTGTTTGCCCTTAGAAGGGACCTGCTGTTGTTCCCCCTTCTTAGATGAGGCTATGGACGTACACATCATTTTTATTGGTGTATTTTATTGCCCCTGCTTCTTTACAGCACACACCACTGGTTTCCCCAGCCTTCCCTTTCAGTCCGCTGTTTGCCATTGCCTCTGTTAGTTCTCCTCATTCCCCATCTTTCTCAGTCAAAACAGGGGCCCCTAATTAAGAGAATGCCTTATAAATCTTTCTGCATCCAAATAAGATCCAGAGCCTGGCTGGGGAGACAGATCTGGAGACAGTGGGTAGGTCTGGCATTCCTCACGTTGCACACAAGCTTTCTTTAGCATCGCTCTGCTTGGCATGTGAGCTTGGGTCTCGGCACCAGCAGCGTGCCCACTGCTTATAGCAAGTGGTTAGGAGAGGGATGGTCTGAAGACCACCCACTTGGACCCCAAACCTTGGATATGCAGAGCAAAGACCCCAAATGGGATGCTGACCCTGCAGGAGCAGCAGTCACCTCATTTAGGGCTTCCCTGTAGGACCCAGCAGTGTACACTGGTAGGAGATGTGGGTAGCAACCTCTCCCCAAAAAGATCTGGGAGATTCACAGTCTATCAGACACAGCCAACAGACCCTTGTGTCAGGAGGAGCTGCATTCAGGGCATGTCCTACTCAAAACCCCCAGAACCAACCCAAATGCTAGGATGGAGGTTCCTGCTAGAAAACCCTGTCTGGATACAGCTTTGGGCCCAGTTTCACACTGACTGGTGCGAGGCAGCTTCCAGCTCAGCACACCCATCCCATGCCTAGCCCATCACCCAAGCCCCCATAGAGACACCTAAGAAGTTTGCCCTAGTTTAGGGCTCCTGGGTTGCTCTCTGCTCTTTCCACTGATGCTGTGTGTGCCAGGGGAATGCAGGTCTTAACCCAGGCAGGATCACCCTGCTGAGACAGCAGCCTGTGACTTACCCATTGCATCACCCAAATCATGCGTCTAAAGCAGGCGGCCTGAATACAGCCCTCAAGACTCACAGTGATACCAACCACCGCACTGAAAACCTGCTCCTTGTGGAAAGTGGTACTGGAGGCACCATAACTCAAAAAGCACAAAGGATAATAGTGGCCTGAGACAAAAACCCCACCCCACTAAATCACGGTATTACTTTTGTCCGCGTTTGCCCACAGTCCTGACTTTTGATCAATACTGTGCTGGCCCAGGGACTTAAGCTCAGCCTCCAGTGGTGTCTCTGCATTACACTCGCACACAATAATTTCCTCGGTGTGCACATCACTGGAAACACAGCCGGTGCCAGAATTCCCCGATACCAAATCCCTCCTTGGGCCAGTGCCCGGCACTCTGAAAAGGCTGTCAACATCTGGCAGCAGTGATGCTGCACATCTGTGAGACCCTCAGAATTACAGGATGGAGAGAGAACTACCTACAGAATTACTTACGTTGATAATTAAGTCCCAAACAGCAGGACACTAGATGTACTCACCTTCCCTAACACTGTGATGCTTGAACTATCACACGACCCATGTGCAAGGCTGCTGCTGCTGCTAACAGCCCTTGGAGTAGGAAGACATGGAAGTTTTGCTCGCACTTGCAGCAGAAGTGCAGCTGGGGAGGCTAAGGAGGTAGGATAAATCTAAAGAAAACATCTTTAATTATCAAGGGACCGATTTTAAGTGTCTTACTCATGCGGAGCGGTAACAAAGCAGATCATTGCACTGGTTATTAGCATGACTCAGGGTACTAGGTTCAGGCCTTAACCACAACCAGGACCTCTAGGACCAAACCAAGGTCATATAAAGCTTCTCCAGCTTCCCACAAACATGGAAAACTCAGGCTTCACGAGACACAGCTTTTCTACCATACTCAGCAAGATACTTTGATGCTTCTAACATACCAGTTTTCTGGATGCCTGCTATAGGGGAGCACAGAAGAACAGCTTGTGTTTTTAATTCAGTTGGAATCATTCCTTATGCATAATTCCAGCATAATTTATACCCACCATACAAGATACCTTGCTGCAAACCATGTGACACTGTCTTTAATGCATTTTCTTTAAGTCATTTAGGTTTTTAATACTACTGAAGTCCTGGTTTCCTGGCAGGGGGGTCAGATTTAGCAAAACAAAAGAAAGGGCAAGAAGGACTGTAAGCCCTCCGCTACTCTCCCCATCATCACTGCATCAGCAGCACCCAGCCCACGCCATGGCTCTGCCCGGCAGCACACCCCGCACTGCCGTCTCAGCCTGGCCAGGTCGTTGCAGACACTCACTCCACCCGCATGAGAGGCCCCACTGAAACCAGTGAGGCTGATGTGGCACCTGATGCTGGCTGTTCGCTGCACTCAAGTTACAGGGATTGGCAACAGAAGTTTTATCAAGTCAACCAAAAGCCAGAGGTGTCAGAGTCAAGGGGAATTTTAAGAAAAAGGATCTACTTCAGCTGCTGTATTTGTGTACTAACAGCTCCTGCTTGGCTTGAGAGCTCTGAAAATTCAAAGAGGCATTGCTTTATGTACAGTTTTCTATTCTATTTACATTCTTTGTGCAAAATTTACACTTTGATAGGCAAGATTAGGAATCTCAATCACCTCAGCAGCCTGGGGAAATGTTTCCCCATGGTGATCCTGGACAGAAGACCATCTAGACCAACAGAACGCTGCTGATACAGGCTGTAACGTGGCAGAAGCCCCTGTAGACATTACGAGAGCCATCCTGCTGGATGCAATAGACACTACAGACAGACAACAACTTGCACAAAGAGCAACATTTGCAACCGTAACATGAGAGAGAAGGTGATGAGGCTTTCTGACACTTATCTCTTTGATCTGAGACCTTGGCTCATTCCAGTTATTTTCTAAGTCATCACAGATAAATACTCTTGTGCATTTTCAACGACCCCAATCAAAAGCTTTTCCAAAATCAGGAGCTCACAGGACCACGGTGCAGTAGCCTTCAAGAATACATTTTAGAGAGGGTGGGGCAGATTTTTGCTCTTTTGCTAGTGAATAAACCCTTTATGTGGACACCCAGCATTGAAACGATGAGAGAACTGGGTTCAAAAGTAGATTATTATTTATTTTTTTTTTGCTTTGTTTTGCTGTAAATCCTATTTATGGCTTAGGGTGCAGCCGATCCACCGTTAGCTTTTATTTCATTGATAATTCTGTGATTGTAGTTGAAACCTTGCAACTTAATGAGCTGATGTTATTACTCATACTGTGTGGCCATCTGGAACCAGTTTGGTCAGAGAGCCCAAAGCACCAAAAGCCACCTGTAATGCATTAAGCCTCAGCCCAGTACCAGCTCTGTGGATTTGAAAAGCCAGGCCCACATAAATACTAACCTGTGAGAATGTAATCGGAGAAGTGATATTTAAGAACTTAGAGTTTGCCAGAAATGCTCATTCTCAGGGGAATATATGCAGAGGCTTAAAGTTTGAAGCCAAGCGGGTTTTAGTTTCAACATTGTGAATCAAGAAAAATCATTGCATATGGATGTCGTTGGACTGTCCAAACCACTAGGTCTATCCAAACAGGCCAGGCTATGCCAGGGCTGTGCAAAACCAAAGCTCCCTCCTAGCACCTGAGCCTCACATTGCACATGTTGCTTATTACTGAGGTACCATCTCAAGACCCCACTCCAAAGGGGCTGAAGAAACAAGGAGTAAATGCTTCAAAATACTTTGCAGTCACAAAAACCACACAACTGCCACAATCACCAAATAAAAAAAAGGTAAAAAAGAATGTTGCTACAAAACTCTCATGTATGCAACAGATAACACTCAACAATCTGGAAAGGCAAAACCCAGCATCTAAATAACCCAACAAAACATCCTACTGAATATCGTGATCATATACAAGCTGCCTCTGGGCCAAGAAAAAGATGGAGCAACCACATTACCTGAAAGTCCCTGCTGTGTCCTCGGCAGACCCAACCTTGGTGGCCTTTTCCTGGGAAAACACATGAGCTGGAGCTACTAGTGGCTCTGGCACTGGTGCACCAAAAGGGTAGACTGTGAGGACAGAGCCATAAATTAGCACGGTTCCTCTCTGCTCGTTAGCCCATTGCTGATTTACACCAGCTGGGGGTGTGAGTCACTACTCAGATATCAGACATTTGGGTAAAACACAATTAAAGTAAAATACATTTTTTTTCTTTTGATTTTTTTCAAAATCCTTAAACTTTCCTTAAAGCCCCCGGTTCAGTTGAGGACACACAAAGCTCTGATGCTTCAAGGTAGGAGTGTAAATCCAAAGAAACAGAGATGGCTCAGGCCCTGCAACCATGTTAATTTCTTTTCTTCCCCTGTTTGTCCTGAACAAGTGGACTTTATAGAGCAAATATAAATGATTGTCTTTTCACACACATTGTCTTCTACTAAACTAACACTGGTCAGAGAACTCAACCAAATCTCCCTATTGTTCCTCTTCATTCAGTTGCAGATATTTCGTAGTGTAACCATCCCCAATCACAAGCCTTCAGAAACGGTTGCCTGAAAGCAGGACGTGGTTACCATGTCTCTTAATAACAAGAGAACGAGCCCTCTTCTGCCTGAACTGTCTCGTCCCCAAGATTTGGTTCTTTCTTTGCACTGTGTCAGAGCAGTGACATGAACTTCAGGGAAAGAGGTTCAGCACAGGGTAATTCAGAGCACAGCTGGTCTGCTCCAGCGCTGGGAATGCCGGAGCACGTGGAAGCAGGAAACCAAAGCCATAAAGCAGCATATTCTGTGCTGAGCAATGGTTACAACATGGTCCAGAGGGTCAGCCAGAATGGAGAATTTTCCTTTAAGTGAATAATTATTTATTTTTTTTTACATCTGTAAGAACTGTTGAAATGAGGAAATAAAAAGTACCACTTGCTTTTCCCAGGCTGCGCATGTATAATGCATGGACACCTCTTCAGAAACACTCTGTAGATGAGTGGACAATGGCTTCATTGGAAGAACAGAGAAGACTAAAACTCCTACTTTTGATGGTCTCCCCCACACCCACATCATGGTGTCATTTTCCATTGAGCTCCAAGACCTCTCCAGACCACAGTTAGACTTGGAGGCTGATCAAATGTACTGAGTCCAAACCTTCAGCTTCAGGAAGTCTGCTTCAACAAGAGGCCACTTTTTCAAAAATGCTTATTCCCACTGACTTCCACCTGAAACTTCTTGGAAAACAAGAGTGGAGCTCCAAAGTTATCCAGAACATCTCATTTTTGAAGTCTCCTTTATCTGAGGTATTTGGAAATAATTTCTAACATGGAACTGAAATGGTTGACTTTTTCTGCACAAGCAGTTACCATTTCTTCATGATCTCCCAGTAACATGGTGACTAATACAACCCACATCTGAACAGGGTGGGAGTAGAGCATGACATGGTAGAAGACATGTTGCAACAATCAGTGCCCATGGGAATCCTCAGGCCTGTCTGAAGACACAACTGGATGCATGAGCACTTTGTCTTAAAGGAGAGCCTTAAATGTCTCACAAGGTTCACGTAAGCATATAAACATGGTATTTGTGAGAAAATCACATTTTGTTCAGCATCTTGTGCATTTTACCCACTCAAGATACATTGCAAGGGCTCAGCACAGCCAGCATCATCCAGAGCTCAACTATCACATCCATCTGTCTTGCCTGGAATTAGTTTGTGTTTTATTTATTATTTTTAAATGCATTTTAGTGACAGAAATTAATCCTTTTTAGATGAAGGCTAGAAGTACCTTTTTCCCCTCCCCCACGTAATCCTGAAGTGCTTTGAAATTCTCAAACAGTCATAAAAAAAAAAAAAAGGCCGAGGAGAATTTTTTCTGATCTGGTTTTGATATAAGTGATGCAGTGTAATATAAAAGAGCGTCTACAGAAAGCCCACGATAACAGCGAAAATGTGAAGAGGTTTGATTTTAAACCCCAAAGTGTGGTGGATATATTAACCAGGAGTTGGGGAGAGGTCACACATTCCTCACATGTAGACACTTTCCAATCCCATCCCTGCCTGGAAAATGCCCCGATCTTTTCCTCCCCCCAACCCCATGGCCAGGTAGAGGCTACAACGGAGGCGGCACATGCTGGGGACCATGCCCATGGAGAAGAGGGTTGTCCCTTGGCCATGATGATCAAAGCCCCTGAGACCCACCGCAGAACATGGGGGGCAAAACCAGATTCTGAAAGAAGGGCTGAATTTGTATGCAGACATGCAAAAGTTGGATCTGGCAACTGCTTACTTTTCATTTATTTTCTTTGTTCTGCATCAGAATATATTGCAATACAAATATTTCTGACTCACAGACATAAACCCTTTTTTGTGGGACAGTAGATACTTATTTCTTCATGATCCTTCAGACTCCCTTTTTTTTTTAATTTCAACAGATTTTTCAATATTTTGTGGTGGGGTTTTGAGTAATTCAGAGCATAAAACTGTCTAAGGAATTTTTCCTTGTAATAGTTCTTCATGGGCTGACTTCCTGCAAACATACTTGAGTGAGAGCACCATCAAAAATACCAGTGTCTCCTAAGCTGTGTGAAGATTAGGATGGGAGGATAAAAACCCACAAAAATTTTGAAGGTTTCCCAAAAGCATTTAGAAAAGTTACTGAAAATTCCCCAGTATTTTCTGGGAATTTCATTTGTTTTTAACAAATCAGTGTTCTACCTTTTCCCTGAGATGTATTTGTGGTTTGGACTGTGACAGAAATCTCTCTTGCCAAAATTTTACTAGTCTGAGCATTTGTAACTCCATTTACATGGAGGCAGCAGGAAGAAATGCCATATCATCCCCTACGATTGCTGCATGCTGTTGGAAACCTTGAGCTTCCACTCTACTTTTGAACCTCCAGATAAGTCCTACTTCTTTCCAACTTTTTATTTCAGGTACTCTTCTCCCTCTGAAGCTTTTCATTTTGTCTTGACACCTTATGTGAAATGGGCATCCTGCCCATGCCTACATGCCACTTTCCCTGACCATGGCAGCATCCTACCAACCTCCTTTATTGCTATTCCACCCATGTTTCTTTGATATATAAGATCCCTGAGGCTGGGATGGAAAGATTTTTATTCCAAACTTCTTTCACACTTAATCAGCCTCAGAAAAAAATTAAAAAGAAAAAAAAAGAAAAATTGTGTTATAAAAAGAGGTAGGATTCTTGGGAAGCTCAGTTTGGAAAACATCGGTCACAACACCTTGAAAGCCTCCCTCCCACTGATAAATCTGACAATGAACAGTGCCACCAGCTCGCTGCTGGTGACAGCTCCTATTCCACATGGGCCCCTGCAGCGACGGCAGGGACAGAGCTCATTGCAGTCCTCTCTGAGCAGGTACTTGGCTTCCTTCAGGACGGGGATGCCCAAGCACAACCTACAGCAGATGTGTTCCTGTTGCAGCCAGCAGCCACCCTTAGCGTAGGATCCAAGCGAAGGTGCTGTTTGCCTTGCCATGCTATATCTCACATAAACCGCCTGGATTTGCTCTAGGAATAACAATAATGCTTTGCTGCTTTGTTTGTGTTTTATTCATTCGCAGCTAGGATTTCCAAGAGCTCAGAAGTGTGGGCACACCAACGCTGCTCTGCAGTCAGCCCAGCGTTTGGCTGTCAGAATAAAATTCAACCTACACTCAATGCCTGCAAGGGAAGAAAAATAAGGAAACTCATCTAGATCAACTGGCTCATTCAGTGTCCCGCAAGTTTTCATTCACAGCTTTTGCTGCCAGCGTTGCACCGTTACAAATCGAGTGGTTCAAAGCTTTGTTTCTCCAGAGGCTTATTTCTTCATATAAAATACACATTATTGCAATGCATCCCCGTGGCACCATGCCAGCCAAGATCAGCCATCTGCACAAGAAACTTGCTTGTGCTTAGCCAAAAACCAGGGGGGAAACGTTCATTCATGGACCACACAGTGTTAAGTAGAGGTACAAGGGCTCTATCAGTCCTGGACGCCTGCTCAGGGTCACCTCCAATCCGCAGCAGCATCTGGGCCATCTGCCTTAGCTCGAATCTGTCCCACGTACTGCTGCGAGTGCCCCCAGCTGTCCCAAAAGCCAAAGCAACCTCCCCCCGCTCCACACACGAGTGCAAAACCAAATTTCTGGGCTCAGGTCTCTACAGAGAGACCAAACGTGGCTCAGCTGCTCCCTGCAGCTGCCTGCTGCGGTCACACGATTTGCACCTTGCTCCCTTCCCTCGTGCAGTATATCACAACCTAGAAAACAAAACCACCATGACTTTATAAACAATATGGGAGGCAAAAAAACCCTGAAAATCAAAGCAGAGAGCTCACATGACATCACAGTTGGACTAGATGATCCTTGAGGTCTCTTCCAACCTTAACGATTCCATGATTCTATGATCCCACCCATGGTTTGCCCAATCGTTTTTGCAACACGTTACATCTAAACCGCCCAACGTGCATCTTCCTGCAGATGTGGAAACGTGCCTGTGCAGAGCAGCACCGGGGAGAAACCCCTTACGCAGGACAGACTGGGGGTGAGCAGGGCAGGGACTTCCACCCCCCTTCACTAAGCACATAAAATACTTGATTACGGATACAAAGCAACAGGAAATTACATCCCCACCGTAACAAAAACCAAACACTACCTTGCGGACCCATGAGAATTCACCCCATTCCTTCTCTGGGCTTGTTGCTGCTACGCACTATTGTTCATCTACCAGCAACCCCCACTCCCACTAGAAAAAAATAGTGTAACATTCGGAAAAAAACAGCATTCCACATACACAACCACATGTTTCTCTGTAAATATTTAGAGAACGTGTGAATCCTCAAGAGAACCAGGCAAAGTGGTGGGAGCGTCAGCTATCACTCCCATTGCTTTCCAAACCCCAAGCGCCAACAGTGATGGTCTTTCTCCGTCTTCTCTCCTGTAAGGAGCGTTTCTTCTTGCGGTAGCCCCCGTGCACCCCATCGCCGTGGCGCGGGGATGCTTGAAGCTGTGCGCCTGACACGTCGCGCTCCGCTTGACGCTTTATGGGACTTTTAAAACAGCAGGTGAGCAAGATGCAACCCCGGGTCAGTCAGTGGGGATGAGAGGCTCCATCCAGTCAAACGAAACAAAGCAAAACAAAAACGTTCCTTTTCACGGCTTGCAGCTGGTCATGAAAAGGCCGGAGCGTTGGAGCCCTCCCTAACCTTGGGGCTGCTGGGGTCTTCTGCGGGCGGCGGATGGGAGGGGAGCGGGAGTCCGGAGCAGCCCGCCTCTGTCTCCATGGAAGTGCTTATCAAGTGGAAGGAAGTTATAATAAAATTTACTGCAGTTCCACAAAGTACCACTGTTTGTGCGTTATTAATCACTTACACGGGTCCCCGTCAGAGGAAATGGCAGCCCCGACAGTGATTTATATGCTATTTAGATAACCTGAGGAGCGCGCGTTACGAGCTCTGCGCCCAGGCCGCCGTCCGCTGAGGGGTGCCCCCTCCTCCAAACACCCCGGGGGTCCCCTCGGACCCTCCCTTTTGCCTTCAAAGCCACCACGCGCCTTATCAGGGCCACCGCCAAAGCAGGCGCTTTCCAAGCGCGTCCGAACGAACGCAGCAGCTTTTCCCTTCGCTGGGAGATCAAAGAGTCCCTCCTGCCTGCAAACAAAAAATCTGGCTGGAAAACAAAGTGGCTGCGCCTCGCCTCGAGTCCCGAGGGACAGGGAGTGTGGGCAGAGCGCAATGCTGCTGCCCCCACCCCTGCTGAGCCATCGCGGGGCAGTGCCCAGCACAGGTCCCATCCCCTGGCCACCCCAGCACGGGAAAATCCCACTGCAATGTTCATTTTGCAGTAGAAGAATGGTGAGGGGATGTCAGCTTTCTTTTCAAAAAAAAGACAGATATTTGCATAACTTACATTTTAAAAAAACCCCACCCTTGTCAATTTAAAATACAGCTTTGGTGAGCCTGGGGTGCAACATGCTGTGGCAGCAGGAGGTGTTCGGGCTGCAAGTGTTCCTGCAGCACTGCCCTGGGCTCCAGCAGGGCCCCACAGCCACTGAGCCCCATGCAATGCAGGGGAGGATGGTGCCGAAGGGTCCGGAGAACGGAGCCTGCTCTGTTTCTTGGCACCGAGACCCACTCTGACCACGTCGTAGCACTCCCCTTCTCCTCCTGATCGTTCCTCCTGCAAAGCTTTTCCCACTCATCATCCTTCACCCTACATTTGGGGTGCTCCAGCTGCTGCTTCATCCTCTAGGATGAGATCTTGCTCTGGTCCATTCTTGGACGCACAAGGAAGGACTGACGGGACTCACCCCTGCCTGGTCTGAGCTATGGGCTGGATGAGTCTCGCTCTTTCTCCAAGGAGCTGCAAAAACGTCTGTTGCTCCCCCCCTCACCCCCTTGCTTTCTCAGTTTGGTAACTTCAGAGCAGCAGGAAGGCCCCGTTCCATTTGCTCAGTCTGAACCAAAACATTCCTTTGCACAGAAAGGCCCTCAAATCTCTCTTTCCATCCTATTTCTTTTTCCCCCTGTGATGTGGAAGTTTATGTATCCTTGAAAAATCCACGTCCCTGTTTCTGAGGGAGCCTAGAGGAAGCGGATCGGGGGGATATGGCAGCAGCATGGCTCGTCTCTGTTTCGGTAGAAGGGTTGTTTTCCTTGCCCCCAATCTCTTCTGCATATCGCATGTCCTCTCTGTTTCATAAATGAACAAATTTACTGTGATCATTAGTTTTACTCCAAAATTAAATGCAGGTTAACACAAAACTATGCACATATTAACTTTGACTTTGCTTTTGTTAAGTCTGACGTTTCTTAATCAAAACCATATTTTTTTTGCAAACTCTGGTGATTTTAGGCACCTATTTTAAAAAGGGAGGGGAAAAAAGGAGTTAACCTTCCGTTAAATATTAACCTTTCTTCATCATAAACAACTCAGCTCTGGATCAATGGTGTTGACATTTGCTTTCGCAAATGCAAGTGTTTGTTTCTGTCTTTTTGTAAACAGAGGTAATGTCTTTGTGGCCTTTTCATTTTAGTTGACATTGAGAAACACACAGTGTAAAGACATGACCCAGAAAGCTCTGGCTGCAGAGCTGGATGCTTTGGAGAGGTTCAGAGACTCACGCTAAGGGTGGCGCTGAGGTTCAAGCAGAACTCCATGGATTAGAGCGCTTAAAATTCAGAAACTTTCTCAGAAGTTTGTTTGGAAATCCAGATCTGGCATTTTGGCCTCTGCAGCCTTCCATCTGGGGATGCAGAAACGCCGCCACACGCTGCAGGTTACGGCCGAGCCCCAGGCAAGCTCAGGACTCGGGACCATGCCTTCGGTGGGGCAGATGCCCTCGCTTCTGCCTGGATGATATGAACCACCATCCCCAAGAAGCAGCAGAGCTTGGAGACACGTGTTGGAGAGGAAAAGGCCATCCTGACTTGCAAGTAAGCTGCACCCAGCAAGGGACCGTTCACTGTGTGCAGTTCAGGTCTCCCCTCCTCCCTGTCTTCCACCTTTCGGTCCCATGTGGATAGCTTGGATACCAGCGGAGACTTTAAACCATATTAAATGCCCGTATCATCTGAAATGATCCCTTGTTTTCCCTGGATTTGCAGCTTGCATTAGCCTTCCCCTTTATTAGGTCCTTTTGAAAACCTCAGTCGCTTCTGCATCTTTTGGAGCCGCAATGCCTTCTAAAGTACGACCCCACGCAGAGGCAAGTGCATAACCCCTCAGAGCCATCCGGCAGGATCTGTATTTCAGCTTGGCAACACATCAGAAAGCCCTTTCCCAAAGTGGTGGCCTTCGTGGCACCCGTGCCATTTCACTTTCCTACTCTGGCAGCACCGAGGGTCTTCAGACAGGACAACTCCTCCCTCAACTTTGGTATCACACACCCACAGGTCTGAAAGCAGAGATTTCTCCTTAGCGCTGCACGGTACAAGTGCTGTATTTGCTGGAGCTTCTTTTACCTTAGTCAGGCCACAGGAAAGGGAAGACAAACACTGCAAGGTGAAATGTGTCACAGAATCATAGAGTGGTTTGGGTTGGAAGGCCCCTCAAAGCCCGCCTAGTTCCAACCCGCTGCCATGGGCAGGGACACCCCCCACCAGCCCAGGGTGCCCAAAGCCCCATCCAACCTGGCCTTGGACACTGCCAGGGATCCAGGGGCAGCCACAGTTTCGCGGGGCACCCTGTGCTAGGGCCTCACCACCCTCACATGGGTCAGGTCCAGGAGCAATAGAGTCAACATGGAGATAGGGAAAGATACTGGCACTAAGTGAAATGTTCCCTTCTCATTCCCCAAAAACCTATTGCAAAAACTTTCAACTGCACGCATTTGCTGGTTGACAGCTGGCTGAACATGAGCCAGCAGTGTGCCCAGGTGGCCAAGAAGGTCGACAGCATCCTGGCTTGTATCAGGAATAGTGTGGCCAGCATGGGTAGTGAAGTGATTGACCCCATGTACTCAGCTCTGGTGAGGCTGCACCTCAAGTACTGTGTTCAGTTTTGGGGCCCTCCTACAAGAAAGACATTTTGGTGCTGGGGCGTGTCCAGAGAAGGGCAACAAAACTGGGGAAGGGTCTGGAGCACAGGTCTTATGAGGAGCAGCTGAGGGAACTGGGGTTGTTTGGCCTGGAGAAGAGGAGGCTGAGGGGAGACCTGATTGCTCTCTACAAATATCTGAAAGGAGGTTGTGGTGAGCTGGGTGTTGGTCTCTTCTCCTAAGCAAGAAGTGATAGGACAAGAGGAAACAGCCTCAAATTGCTCCAGGAGAGGTTTGGGTTGGATATTAAGAAAAAATTCTTCACCAAAAGAGTGGTCAGGCCTTGGAACAGGAACCCCAGGGAGGTGGTGGAGTCACCATCCCTGGAAGTGCTCAAAAAGTGTGTAGACATGGCACCTGGGGACATGGTTTAGTAGACATGGTGGTGTTGGCTTGATGGTTGGACTTCATGATCTTAGAGGTCTTTTCCAACCTTAAAGATTCTATGATTCTATGATTCTATGGTTGCATCGCTCTTGAATTTAGGGTTTGCACCTGAGGCTGTCAATAGCAGTCCCATGTCTTCCCCACTATCCCATGCTGGAGCTCTGAGCTGCTCTCTGAAGCAAGCATTAAAACCACCAGAGAAAGGGTTCAACAGCCCCGAAGACCTTGCCCAGCCTTGGCGACCCTGTCTCTGCTTTAACCACAAGCTCCCATGCTGGCTACAGGGCTAAAAATAAATTAGTGCTATTTAAATCAAAAAGCAAGATGTACTGTTTCCCTCGTCCTGCAACTTTGAGCAGTCACAGCTAAAATAACTGATTTGTTTTGTTGTTCTCCTCAGCTTATTTTAATCCTCATATGGATAAGTTATGAAATCGTGGTAGGACATTTATTGACTCAAAGTATTCATTCAGAAGCTGCAGACCACTGAAACCCACAATTTTACTCATGAAGCAATCCCTCTCCGAACAGAAGCACCAGTTTCATGCTCATAAATAACAACACTAGAGAAAGAAGAAAAATCTAAATAGGATGGAGAGCGAGGATTCAATAACAAACAGCTCGCTTTTCAAAACAGCCCTACAAAAATGCTGTTTGTACCACAGGTCTCAGCTGGACAACACAAAGAATGTCAGGAATCTCATTTCTAGAGTCCAGTCTTTGGGGAAAAGGCAGTTTTTAAGAAATACCCGATGATACGATCCTGAAAACAGTTATATAAATCACAGCTGACGCAGCCCAGAAAACAGCTACTTTGGGGCTCTAGGAAGCATGGCAAGAGGTGTGCGCAGATCCGTTACTTTGGGCCTGTGCCTCTTGCAGGACAGTTTATCCCAAGAGGCGAGTGCTTTGTAAGTATCTTAAACAACTCCTCAAACCCACACGCTGGAGGAAAGTGTTTGTGCCTGAGCTCCTCTGTCAGTGGGCTCCTTTGGCTGGTCATAGAATCATAGAATCATTAAGGTTGGAGAGACTGAAAGGATCATCTAGTCCAACCGTCCCCCCACCATCTATTACCCACTAAACCATGTCCCTAAGTACCACATCCAACCTTTCTTTAAACACCCCCAGGAACGGTGACTCCCCCACCTCCCTGGGCAACCCGTTCCAATGTCCGACCATCCTTTCCGAGAAGAAATGTCTCCTCATCTCCAACCTGAACCTCCCCTGGCGCAACTTGCAGCCGTTCCCCCTTGTCCTGTCACTAGTTATCTGCGAGAAGAGGCCGACCCCCAGCTCACCACAACTTCCTTTCAGGTAGTTGTAGAAAGCAATGAGGTCTCCCCTGAGCCTCCTCTTCTCCAGACTAAACAGTCCCAGTTCCGTCAGCCGCTCCTCATAAGACCTGTGCTCCAGCCCCCTCACCACTTTCGTTGCCCTTCTCTGGACACGCTCCATGGTGTACCATAAATGAGAGAAAAACAACATTTTTGTGGTAGTAACTCTATCTTATTTACATCAACGTGGAAAACATTTACTTTTCCTTCCCGAGAGCGTGGCAAGCACAAGTGACCCACTCGTGGTGACACGGGACATCAGGGGTGGTACGAGCGATTTGTGGCTTGCCAATGTTCTCAGAGGCAGCAGTTTGATCCCGGTCTGAATGAGCATTTCTAAAAAGCTTTATGGACCTGGAAGCCCTTTCTGGAGGTGGGGGAACCCAGGAGTTTTGCCCCCGACTCACACCCACCTAAAGGAATGAGGAGCTCTCATCTGCTAGGCTGACATGACCCAGTAATAATTTCTCACCAGGCTTTCCTTCGTATTTTTATCTCCTCTCTTCATTTTCCTTCTCAGCACACAAAATAGCTGCTTTCCTTCACTGACTGATCACCACGCTCCTGCGGGGCAGCAGCGAGCACTGTTCCACCTTCACCAGCATCACTCACCAGTGGAGGACAGAAACTTCAAGAACTCAGTCCAGTTTCCCCCATGGTACTTTCTAATTGTCAACACCAAGTGGCAGAGATGTGAAGGCACCTACTGCCCACAGGAACCTTCCCCCCGCAGCCATGGGCTCAGCTGCATCTCTAGACTCGCTGTGTCAGCAAGGTATCAGAGACATCCAAAGTGAATCTCCAGACCTGATGGATGTAAACCTCTGTTCGTTATGTGCCTGCAACGCAGCGCAAAGGCATGACACGGAGCTTCCTGAGGATGGATGGGCTAATTAACACACTGGCTGTCCCTGGAGAGCTGGCTGGAAGGAGCTGGCTTGAAGGATGGAGGCTCAATGGGCCGACAGGGAGTCTGCGTGCTTCTTTGATATGCTGCAGCAGCGATTTTTAGTGAAAAATGATGACAGCTTTGGAAGCTGAAAGATCAGTCCAGGGAAGGGAGAGAGAAGTTCTAAAGTAAATTTGGGCTGTGTCTGCACCGGCATGCCAGCACTGCCAGGCACCTCAAGGGGAGGAGACCCTTGGAGCCCCATCTGCTTCCTGAAGGAGGGGATGGGATGGACACAGAGTTACTTTCCCCTCTTCAGTCCCACACCACCTGTAACCCTGTGACAGAGCAGGGAGCAGAGGGAAAACCAGCCTGTGCTCTCCAGGCACATCTCACATCTACCAAAAGCCACAGACTTGTTCCCTTGCTCTGCACGGACAGCCTCCATCTCCACCTTGGTGGTGCCCAAGTTCATCCTCCCTCCCCAAGCCCAAGAGCTGCAGGACACTGGGGTGCCTCGGCCAGCGCTGCCCCATACCCGCAGCCAGAGCTTGGCCCTGCGACCCACAGCGTCAGTGGCTAAATCCCCCTCAATCGAGTGTTGCCCTAACTGATTAACCAGACAAACACCACCCTACAGGGACCAGCTGGACGGGTGACTTGAAAGCAGTTTTGCTCATGACACGCTTGGACTCTGCCTGGTGGGAGCGAAGGGTGAAGCTAAAAACATCACTCACCAGAGAGCACATTTTTGCATTTCAAAGCAAAAACAATTTTACTTGCTAATAAATGATTTGTTTATTTACCCTTTCCTCCCAGAGAACGGTTTCATGGTTGCAAGTCCAGATAACTTATGCTTCTATTTAACTTGCGTGTGACTTCAAGGTCATCCATTCAGGGGAGCGCAGTGTTTCTGACGACGCTGTGGAACAAAAACAGGCTGGACCCTTGCCAGATGGGGGGTTTGCATCTCCCCGCGCAGCAGACACCCAAGCGGCAGTCTGGCTGGTGGCCGTGCGGAGCGGGGAGGTCAGGGGCAATCCATCAGGTTGGGTCCTTTCTGGGTGAGCAGAGCCGAGTAAATAAGTAGTTAAGTCTCCTGTTCCGCCTCTGGAATTGGAAAAGCCATTGGGAGTGGCGTTTTTTTTGCCGTGCAGTGCAGCACAAACCGTCAGGCGGTTTGTTTTGTTGGCTAACGAAGCCCAACGAGCGACTGGTGGGTAAATTCAATCGGTTTGAGAACACGCAGTTCCTGGATGGGTTTTGAGATAGGCCCAAAAGCGAGCCCATTTCCCTGGCCTGCTTCAAGGGTTGGGGTTTCGGTTGGTTTGCTTCCCCGTTGCTTTGTTTTTAACGCAGCGCAGAGCTCGTGTGTTGTCACAGGAAAACCGAGAGCTCTGTTAAAGTCGTGATGCTGCTGCTGCCAAGTCTTTGGGATGCTGGAGCTGGGATTTATTTTTATTTTTTTTTTTTCAGTAAGAAAAACCTCCCTGCTCCCCTTCACAGGTAAACCTGTTAAAGGCTTTTCAAAAGGTCACTTTTCCTTCCTGTGACCCTTGTGTCAGAAACAATTGTTTGACCTGCTGGCAATTTTCAGATTAAAGCAATAATATCTCAGCGATTTTGAACTGAAGCACCCATCATTCAGGTTCTGAATAGAAAAAAAAATAATCCTATGAGACACTTCAGTTTCTTCTGGAGCTCCAGCCGCTGCCAAAGAGAAGGCTGCAGTGCTACAGAGGCCGTCTAATTAATCCTCCTTGCACCTTCGGTGTATAGAGGGTATTAACCTCAATTTACAGATCAGAAATACGAGACAGGAGGGAGATGAGTGACAGCTGTAATGAACACATTGCTTCACTCAGCCAAGGATTACAACTCGTGAACCCCTGGTTCC
Organism: Psophia crepitans; assembly: GCA_013399095.1. Taxonomy (NCBI): domain Eukaryota; kingdom Metazoa; phylum Chordata; class Aves; order Gruiformes; family Psophiidae; genus Psophia; species Psophia crepitans. The sequence continues at coordinate 1,374,926 of VWZZ01004413.1, forward strand.
CAATTCCCTAATTAGTAAACTACATAGCTCCTCCAATGGACCAGAAACGAATATTTTTGAATAAAGCAAAATATTTTCCTTCAGATGTTTGGGTTCCTGCAAAATATCTTGCTACCGAAGGTGATTACGAGCCCTGCTTCTGACACTGTCACCTCTCCTGGTTTTGTTCATGACAAATTCATCTTCAGGGAGGAAATATCTGCTGTCACACCACGTCATAGGAGGAAGCATTGCAGAAATGTAACTATTCAGCAGTCTTTGGGGGATCTGGCCGTGCTGGGGGCTGTTCTTCACGTGCTGATTACGGCTCCCACGCTCAGTTTTAGTTGCCGAGTGTTTAGGTCTTGGTGCCAACGGAAACCCAGTTTCATCAACAGTTTTTTCTGGCATAAGAACATAACTTCGATTAAAAACTAATTCAAATCACCTCAGTAAAGTCCCAGAGCTTTGCATAATTCTAACAAGTACAAACTAACACTTCTCTGTAGATTGCAAAGTTTTTTGCATACATTGCATGTAAACAGCATGTCTTGGAACAGGCAAGAAACGTTGCTGGGAGAAATCCCAGTGACACCAAAGCATCGCCCCAAGACAGTTGGTTTCAGGATTACACCCCTTCTAGAAGTCTAGAAGGAGAGATCACAGTGCCACGGAGAAGCCTGTGTATTTATGGCCACAAAATATAATATACACATACTCCCTGAATACTTCCTATCTGTGCGCTTCTAAATCTCTAACATTCATAGGCATTTTGGCTGTAACGAAGTGATGCACATGTTTTCCAGAAGAAAGTTGTTTGGGTTTATTCTCCATTGGAAAAGAAAAAATATTGCATAAAAATCTCTAAGTTTCACAAGTCTTGTATCAAAATAAATCTGGTCTACAGAAAGTATTTTGATTTTCCTGAAATGGAAGGGTTTCCATTACTGTGATTGGCATATTTCAACTTTTTCCTTCATTTGCAATGCAATGATATAATGTTAAAGTGAGAAACACTTTCACTGGTGACCAAATCGGTTTATTCCTGGTTTTGAGATTTTCTTCCGCTTTGAAAAAAGTTTTCTTTCCTGTAATGCTTTCTCTAATTTCAGATTTTTCCATAAACAACAAATCCGATTCCTGCCCTGCTCTATTGCATCCTTTATGCAGTGTCTTCCCAGGAACGGCATGCCTCAAGGATTAAAGAGATGTAATGTTTGTAGAGAGATAAAGATTAAGTTCACTTAGTTCTTAGGCCTCATGCCGGCTCTGAGCACAAGACTGAATTTCACTTTGTATGAGTTATCACAACTGAAACTGCTCTTCGGTGGAAACCGCTACGCAACCATCTATTTGCAGTTGTAAAAGTCAATATATTTAAGCCTGCAGTGCATAACAATGACCCCTATGGATCCTCCAACGTTTTTCTTGGATCTGTATAAGCCTGTTTTTAATATATTACTCATCTAAATTGTTCCTGGGACTTGATTATTTGCTGGAGTTAAAATATCCAATCTTAAAAGATTTTTAAACATGTGCACACTGAATTCCCCACTGCAATAAGCTTCATTTAGCTCAACTAAAACTGCCATGCCATAAAAAAATGTTTTAAAAAATCTCAGACTAACTGCTCTCCTGGTTGGTGAAAGCTCCCCAGGCAGGATTCCTTCGTGATGATAATCTCTGGTTTTGGCTGGCTCTGTTTGGTCCCTGGAAGAATAAAATCCCGTTTTCACTGAGCTACATATTGAGGTGAAAACAGAGGGCAGTGCCATCCCCTCTCCCCCGCAGCGTCCTTCCCCATAGTACACGGATACTGGGTGTTCCTCAAGGAATAAAAAATGTGGCAAGCCAAGCGATCTACAAAGCAATATTGATTTATGCTCTGTCTCTGAAAAGCGTATGAAATCACCCTCGTTTGCATGCACAAGTGCTCGCTGCATTCCTCCCAGTCACCGGGGCCGTGGAGAGCCCTCCTCGGTACCCAAAGGCAAATCGCTGCACATCCAGCCCAGCACAGGGCCCGTCCCTCTGTCACCATCAGCTGCTGGGGCAAAGCCTGCTGAATTCAAAAGCAGATCACAGGCTGGTCAGCCTTTGCCTGGTTTGCTTTCCAAGTCCCAGCTCCTTTTCATGATGCTGGTGTAAATTAGGGGTGAGACCACTGAAGGAGATGAAGATATAGGAGAAAAAGAACTGGGCCAACCAACAAAAACCACTGAGTTCAGCAGGTGATTTTTTTCCTTCTCTGTTTCTTCCGCAAAGAAGGAGAACTGGGTCATCCTGAAAATGACTGCACAGGGCCCAGCGTTTCCCCCCTCCTCTCCCTTTCTGTATGGAAGGGCAATTGGGCAATCATGCAAACAACTGCATAAAGTTCAGCAAAAGGTGGGTTGGTTTTGTTTTTTTTTTCCTTCCTCCTCCTCTGAATAATGTTCCCTTTTGCTCTACAGCACTGAATACTAACAGGGTGATTCTGGTGTGTTTTCAGAGGGGTAGGATGGGGTTCAGAGGAAATGCCAAACAGTTATTTCTAAAACTTGAAGTTCTGCAAATTGTTCACCTTTGTGACTGTGAAGTCTGAGGGGGGAAACACCCTAATTTATGTATCTTTGATTGATTTTTATGGAAATTCAGAATGTCTTTATCTCAGCCTTACAGTCAGATTTCTGTGGTTTTGGCCACGGAGCCTCCCCACAATTTCAGCAACTTGATCTCCAGAATGAATAAATCTGATATGTGCATGCTCTTACAACCCCCTTGTCTTATTCCCCCAGGGAAAAATATCATCTGCCCTATTGTTGACTGCTCGGATTTACCCCCACAATATCCCTCCCATCAGCATGTGATTAATCACCCTACCCCAGCAGGCACCTCTCAGGAACTCAAGACCTTTTACAAGCCTTAATTAAGCCTTGCAACATCCCTGTAAAATAGGTTGAAGCTGGGGTTAAATGATTTGCCTGAGGTGACAGAACAAATCAGAAGCAGGGATAGAAGTAAGAAGGAAAGCTGCGGCTTCTGAAGCACATGCATGGCTCCCAGGATTGCTGCAACATACACACAGAATCACAGAATCACAAGGGTTGGAAGGGACCTCGAAAGATCATCTAGTCCAACCCCCCCTGCCAAGGCAGGACCATCTAGAGCACATCACTCAGGAACGTGTCCAGTCGGGTTTTGAATGTCTCCAGAGAAGGAGACTCCACAACCTCCCTGGGCAGCCTGTGCCAGCGCTCTGTCACCCTCACGGTGAAAAAGTTTTTCCTTACATTAACCCGGAACCTCCTATGCTCCAATTTGCACCTCTTTTTGGGTGCTATGGCCACGGAAGCCATGGCAGCCACGCAGCGAGGCTTCCCCAGCTCTCACCCACAGTAGGAATTCACCTCCATCCCTTAGCCCAGGCAGCTCCTGCAAACCCAGCCTCTCCCCTCGCCCGTGGTCCGTGTTTGTTCTTTAACCTGTTACTTGTACGAGGTTTAACCGCCAGTAAAGTGGCAGCTGAGCCCGGCCCCAGAGCTGACTATTTGACACCCAAATTGAAGTCAGACCCTTGACACTTGGGACATGATCAGTTCTGGAGAGCAAGTGGGGAATCAGAGCCAGGATGAGAATGTTGGGGACCGGGCATCTCTGTCACCACCGCCGCAGTCGGAGGGGAAAATCACACCAAGGCGGGGAGTGAACACAGTGAAGCCTTCTGGGAGGCAAAAGCAGCAAAAAGGGGAAAAACTGCGTAATTTTTTTCATGGCCTGGGAGCTCCTGTCACCTTGTCAGAGGTCTTTTAGTAGGATCACTTATTTTCTAGACTCAGGAATTAGTGTCTCATGCAGGTGGTGGTGTGTGTGTCCATGTGCTCAGTTCTTCTTCTCCAACGAGTTATGAAACACAATGTGGGTTTCTGAGGTTGGGTTTTTGGTGAGGTTTTTTTTTTCTTCCTAGTAAAAATCTCTGCTTTGTTTTTTCTTAATTTGCCCCAGATTTTCATGGCAGGCTCCAACACTAAACAAACAAACCAGCAACCCAAAATCAATGTTCTCTCAGCTGGTTTAGTGGTTTCCTCAATGACCCAGCAGCAAAAGCAGTCTGGCAGGGGTAGGGAGATCTCCCCATGGTACCGACCAAAGTGGGCTCCATTGGGAAGGATAAATGCCCACAGCTCTGGGAAGATGTCCCTTTTCCTTGGGGAACAGGGTTCCCCTATCCTTCTCTCCACTGCTTGTGCAGCTCTTTCAATGGATTCCGTAGGGTCATCCAACGAGACATTATTCCTAGAAAGTTCCTCCTCCCCCAGGGCCTTACATCTCCTCTCACATTTGCCCAACTTGGCATAATATTGAATAAAAGAAACAGAGCCAATGCCATGATGGTCTGAGACCCCCATGGGTGCTCTGCCACTCAGAGGTGGCTACGCTGGACGGCAGTTCAGCCATAGGCAGTGGCCTCTGGGGAGGAGCGAGAGCAGCACCAACACACAGCATTACCGAAAGCTTTAATGAAATGTGAGAATCAGCAAAGCCCACTTCTGTTTGTCATCTGTCTCACCTATTTTTTGGGGGGGCAGCTCTGATCTTTGGCATGAGGGGCATCCCAGGGATATCCTGAGAAAGAGATTAATTATTCATACAGAAAGCCCACTGCTGTGATCCCCCCTGACCACACAGGAGCGTTCCAGCCTGGTGGCCTGGTCCACCCCACGTCCCTGGAGACAGTCCCTGCAGTATGCCAGCTGATGGGGACAGAAGGTTGGTAGAGCTGGTGGCCCCAGGTGGCATCCCCAGGGATGCTTTTGCATGTCTGTCCATGTGGGCCGCTCCCTGGAACAGCTTGTCTCCAGGTTTGCCCTGCTCGCACCACGGTATAACCATCTGGGCAAGCGGCATACCACAGCGCTCAGGCGTCTTCGCCTCGAGAGGTCCCCTGGGAGCCGCATCAAAAATACTCCGCTTCCTTCTCGTTTTCTGTTCCGCAGTTGTACCAGCCACCCCATCACACAGATGCTGAGCACAACCAGCACACAGGTCTCAGCGACTCAGACCACCCCTGCCCGACGCTCTCGGTCTGGAAGTAGCTAACACACAAGGTGCCAGGAAATGGTGCTAAAAATACGCTGCGTGGCTCCTCCACAGAACACGCCATGGTCTACACATAGCGTTCTCAGTACGGTTCTTCAGAGCAGCCCTTAACAGAATGCAGTAATTTTTTCCCTGCACCTATTTCAACATCCCGAAAAGAGCCACAGGCAACGGGCGGGTTGCTCCCCCATCCTCTTGCAAGGCCAGCGTTCCCAGCTCCCCCAGTCCTGCTGGCAGGTTTTGCAACGTTTGGCTATTTTGAAACCCCAAGATAAATTCCCAGGCCCGTGTTTACAGCAAAAGACTTGAAAACACGGATCCTAAATCCCAGAAGACAAATAGGCACAACTCTAATTGCAACATTATTCTAATCCCAACAAGTTTAATTAAGTACTTGGGGTCTCGATGGGTTTGTGCTTTTTTTTCCCGGCCTTTTGGAAACACTTCCAGAAACACAGATCGTCTCAACAATTGGAGATGGAAATGGGAAATCAAAAAGTGCACAGAAAACACTAATTAAAAGGAATCAAACTCAGCGTTTTCCCTGCCTGGCTTGGCCGCTTCGAACCCAACTCTCCACATTCCAATGGGAGCTGGGAAGGCAGCATCCTCGAGCTGAGATTTTGAGAAAAGAGAGGATTCCTGCTTCAAACACCCAAAGGTGCAGGTCAGAAAGTCCCTCCTGCACGGAGCCCATGGCTGGGGTACAGCCACAGGCTGCGAGGACCCTCGCACCCTCCCTTTCCCTAAAGCAGCCTTGGTACCGTTGCTGCTGTCAGCTGAGTGAAATAGCACTTGTTCCGCGAAAAGCAGCCACAAAACAGTTAATCCCAATTAGTTCAGACCAGCAGATATCATTCGTTATAGTTTGGCAGTTCTCGTTTTGAACGAAAAAAATATGTTTGTGTTCTTGGAGTCAGCCTGAACAATAAAATCGGATGCCAATTTTCTGGTCTAAATTAGGTGAAAGACCAGACTTTTTATCATATGTGTGTGTCTGCGTGTGCTGTTCTGTTACACGTTTATGTTACTCCTCTGTATATTTACCGCTGAAATCCCAGGCTGCCCGGAGCATGCCGCAGGGTGGCAGAGAAACGCGACAGTCCCGTTCATTTCCTAAGGTTGGAAATTGAACCCGGCACCAAGAAAACACGAGACGCTATCAATTGCAAAAGGAGATATTGCCAAAAGATAAACATAATAAAGTCAGTCATTGTCAGCGTATCAAGTGAAAGCCTTTCCAGGCTGCATGAATAAGGGTTTTAAACTTTTGCACTGGTTGAAGTGTTTTCTTGCCCGATTTCAGTGTGCGCTGAAAAACATCCAAACCCCGGGCTTCAAAGAGGCTAAAATCAAAAGGATTAATGAGTGGTAAAATGCCATGGGAAAAAAAAAGAAGCTGGCACAACTTCCATGGGACATTGTCCATTGAGAGCCCGGAGCCGAGGTGCAGGCAGCGTTGCCCACCATCAAAGGGGAGGGGAAAGAAAATGTAAGGAAAATAAGCACGCGTTCAGCTCCGCACCGCACGCCGTTCCCATCTGCTGAGATCAGGAGCCCAAGCCCAGGAAAGCGACGCCGTGTTACCGCCTCGCTGCCGGGCAGGTCTGGGACCTGCAGACACCGTCCGGCAGGCAGCGTGCTCGGTGCACAGGGCAAAGCCCAGCCGGCGCGATCCACCCGGGAAGGCTCCGGTACCAATGCTTTTCTTTCCACGCAAGCGAGCTTTTCGTAATCTTGTTTTCATCATGCGTTTTATTCAGATGTCACTAATTTTCAGGACAGGCAAGAGGATGCCAGACTCGCGCTCAGCACAGACACCGGCACGCAACAGAGAAACTATTCCTGCAGCGGAGCAGAAGATACAACCCAACCCAGCCAAAACACGCCTGACCGGCCAGCCAAAAGCAGCCGGTGGCAGCCCTGCTCGCAGCACGATGCTCTCCATCCAAAATCCCTCCAAGTTCTGTCCTCTAGTCATCAGTGGAGACGCGCAGTTACGGGCAGAGCTCGCTGACCTCTGTTTTCGGCTCACTTAACTAGGAGAGCGCCTCGAACGCTAAATCTCTGCCACCCTATTTACCTCCTTCCAATGTTTTTCACAACACTAGAGGGAGACAGGATTCAAATAAGGTTTTGCAATCAGAAAGCAGCATTTAACCAATGACAGAAAATATCCAGAAATGCCCACAGAGCCCAACGCACCCAGGAGAAAGTAGGTGCCTCCTCCGAGCACAGCCAGCTGCAGTCTGAGCAGACCCTTTGCAAAGGGCATTCAATAGTATTTGGGGCATTTTACTCAAGAAACGTACATAAACCGGATAAAATTTGGGCAGAGGCTTAAATTTAAGCACATACTTCAGAGGTTTCTGGCACAAGGGCTCAACTGAGGATTAAGAGCCACACACCATATTACTTTTAATTGAGCTACTGTCTTGCCATATGTTTTTCCCTGGGGAGATCAGTGGCTGGCTTATGAGTTCAAGTAACAACATCAGTTAAAAGAGTATTCGAACAATTGTGGTTGGCAGTTCTCTGAATAATACGAATGTTATAGAGTGTCGGAAAATGTCGTATCATCAATTTTCTGGTTTCCTGCACTCATTGCTTTTGATCTCCACTAAAAGATTTATTGAATGGTTTTCAGTTTTACGTTGACCTAGTCCAAATTACACCGATTGAGAGCTGGGATGTATTCATTTATTTTTTAAAAACTCAGAAAGCGAGTGGTTTTTTTTAGAGCTGAAGCTTTTGATTCCTTCCAGTTTTTATTGTTTGAAGCAAAGGGCTGTTTTGGCAGGTTTATGAGGTGGTGTCTGTTTTGCTGACAGACATGCCTGATAGATTGCTTGTTTGTGTTTTATTTTTGGAGCCATTGCTGTGTTATCTGCATTTGAAAAACAATTTACTTTCATTAAAATTTAAATCAAATATATGGAAACATCAACCTTGCTTACACTCAGATCTTAAATCTATCCTGTTGAGCATCTTTTCCTCATCATGGGTGTAAAGCAATGCAGAAGAAAGTGATTTCTTCCCCTCCAGCAATGCCCACACTCCGTCATTATTGCTCTCCAATGAGGAATAATTCCTCCCCGCAAGCCCTGCAACGCCTTGAAAAGTGAATAAGGACACTTTTTGTACTGCCTGGCTAACCTAAACATGCTGTGGATGAGTGTGGAGTTAAAACATTCCTTAAAAAATAAAGATATAGTAGCCAGGACATTTGACTTTGATGATTTCCTTCAGCAGGGAATTTTAGAGTGACCGTAGCGTACAGGAGGGATTAGTTCCTTTCATTTGTCCTGGGTCTTTCATCATTTGTAGCCCTGGAGCTCTGCCTAGGGATCCCATTCCAGGAATTTGTTGTTGTTTAACAAGATGATTTTCACTAACCTGTGCAGCATTGTAAGTTTTGGGGTGAGCTAGAGAAATAAAACTGAGAACTTTCAGGGCCAACATCTCTATGCAAGGGAGTTTGCAAGCCGGTGCTCTTACTTCAATTTTAAATGATACCGTTTGTCATCCTCTGGAGCCTTACTATCTCATTTCATTCTACGTTAAAAGAAGGGGGGGAAATTGATTTTTCATTTAAACTACATGTCGCTACCATCTTTCTGTATCGATCATCTTTTGTATCATGATTTTTGTTGCAGGTAAGAAATCAGTAGTGCCTAATGACAAGCTTGCACCAGGAATAGCCTGAAGTGGAGATGAGCAAAACAGTTTTGCCTTGAAGGGATGCTTTGCTAGCAACTTCTCCCAGCGTGGGCAAGGTGAAGACACCGGATGCAGGCAGCACACCCCTCACCTGCTGAGCCACCCCGAGCCAAGCTCTTCCCTCCGCACTCATCTCCCACTGTATAAAATAAAGGTGCCTCGTGCAATGCATCGAGAGCTTCAGTGGAAGCTGGGGGAGGGAAAAAAGAGCCAATTTTCCTCCACTCTTTGCTGTTAGCTCAAACATGTGAATTTGATGAGCCAAGTCCATCTGTGACAATACTGATGAGCTTGGCCTTGCTGATGCTACTTGAAATAGCCTCCAGCCCCAAAATAGCCCTGCACACACAACAGCACCATTTCCTGAGCGTGAATCGCAGGGACGAGGCAGGCAGGGAAATCTGTGACAGCTCATGACTGAACATCAGATTTGAAGATGGTCCAATTTTCTATAAATACGGCTAAATGAGACAGAGGCTCAGTCCCTCCTCTCCCTCTCTGCGTTCGTATTTCCCCTTCTCCTATCTCAGCTGAATTTTCCTACCAGCTTCCTGAAAACACTTCCCGATTTCACACCATAAACATCCTCCACTTTTATTTGAGCAACACTTCCTATGGTGCGCGGCCTTCCGCCCAGCTCCTCCAGAGCTGCTTCTATGTTTCCCCTATCTTTGATATCTCAACAATAAATGAAAAACAACCTTTCCTGTGCTCGGTACTGGCATGCTTTCGGCATTTTTCCCCACACACACACGCTAAGCAGTGAGTGCAGGCCATTTCACGCCTGTGTTGGCCAACAGCCTGCTTTGCAAGGTGTAGCAACAGAGGTGGAAGGACTCATTGCTCCCAAATCAAGGGCAGGAGGAGTATCATGCTCAGAGGGAGCTGGCGTGGTGCTGGGGGTTGGTCCTGCACTGTGAGGATCCCTCCAGACCCACATCAGTGGAGGCGCATGGGGAATGGGACTGTCCCCTGCCAGGAGACGGAAGGTCACAGCCACCCTGGTCTCCCTGAGGAGCTCTCCCTTTGAGCTGCATGCTGCTGTCCTCGGATCACCTTCTCCTCCTCTGCTGGGGAATTCCCAGAGCTCAAGCCACGGCCAGCTGAAGGCAAGAGATGTTGTTTGTGTTGACGTCAGAAGCCTTGGATGAGGCTTCCTAGAAGACTTTCCTGGAGAACCAGTGCTGACGGGCACAGAGACGCTTCCTCGAGAGACAAGCTGCTCCTAACCAGGTAGGGTCTCTTCCTCCTACGGAGAGCTTTAGCTGCTGGTGGAGACCAACCATGCCTTATCATATTACTGCTCTTTTTTCAACTTTTTATTTTGCCACTCAGAAACAGAGGAACTCCCCAGAACTCCAGCTACGTACAACGATTATTGGAGCCATGAGCATGCCCAGCCCTAGCAAGCAGGAGAAAGGGCATGTCCTCTGCTGCAGGCGGCTCATAAACACCCAGGGCTCATTGTCTTGGGCTGATGAGCACCAAGAGAAGCTGGAAGAGCAGCGTTCAACCCTGCTGGAAGTCAGCCTAATGCCAGGGCTAAGGTGGTACGTAAAGGTCTAGTAGGCGACTCAGCATTTGGGTGGCCTGGTAGCAGGATCTGCAGCATCCAGAAAGGGCCTGATTTTGGGTAACAGCATCGCATCAGAGGGCAGAAGCGCTCCAAACAATTCAGCTGTGATTTAAGGAGAGGCCATATAACCTCAGCTTCTGCAAAAGCCTTTACAGAGGCATTTGGCTAGTGCGCTTCAGCAGCAGCTTTGGGAAAGTCTTCTGACACAGAAGTACAAGAAATTGCCAGGAAAACTAGGTTGAGGAACGGCAATGCATATTTATGGAGACCCTGCAAATGGGCCATCTTAATTCACCGCGACTGTATTGGAGCCACTGATGGACAAACGCCCTGCTTCTGATGTAAAAATAAGAAAGCGAGGATTAGTTTGAGAACTGTTATATTTTGTTTCAGCCATGTTTTATTAGTATCAGATGCAGGCAGGGATATACTACCCTACCTCTGAGTGGCCAAAGATAACATGCAAAGCTTTGCTAGAAAGGATGACTCCGAAAGATGAGGGAGTGATGGGGAGGATGCACAGCACTGTGCATTGAAACAGCAGCAGACAAACACAAAATACCTGTCCCGTTACCTGGACCCACAGCCTCTCCCCTCAAGCAGACGCATTTTTTCCACCCTGCATTTCATAGGTGACTCTCATCATCAGATATCATTTCACTGGATGCAGCATTGTTTCTTTTAACAAACTTTGGGTAGGAGCTGAGGATATTGGGGAGGCAGCAGCTTCTGCGAATTTTTACATAATATAATGTAGGAAGATGATGCACTGGCGATGGAAGCCCGACTGCTTTAGTGGCAGCAGCTCTGCATTTATTATTACAGATAAATCACACCATTGAGAAGAGTTTAAAGCCATGAGAGCCTTGGGATGCAGAAAAATTACTGGCCATTTCATTTGTGTTTCACCCCATTGCTTTTTTCTTAAAGGGAAAGGACAGAATAAATTACCTTTTCACAGTGTTCTGTTTGGGCAGGATTTTAAACCACCTTGCATCGCTATGAATCATAGAATCATTAGAGTTGGAACGGACCTCAAAGATCATCCAGTTCCAACCCCCCTGCCATGGGCAGGGACACCCCCCACCAGCCCAGGGTGCCCAAAGCCCCATCCAACCTGGCCTTGGGCACTGCCAGGGATCCAGGGGCAGCCACAGCTTCTTGGAGCACCCTGTGCCAGGGCCTCACCACCCTCACAGGGAAGGATTTCTTCCTAATATCTCATCTAAATCTCCCCTCTTTTAGTTTAAACCCATTCCCTTGTCCTGTCCCTCCCTGCCCTGTAACCAGCCCCTCTCTGTCTTTCCCATAGCCCCGTTCGGTACTGGAAGGCCACAGCTTGGTCTCCCTGGAGCCTTCTCTTCTCCAGGCTGAACAACCCCAACCCTCTCAGCCTGTCCTCGTAGGAGAGGTGCTCCAGTCTGTTTGGTGAACAAAAAAAAAGAAATAACAAATACTTCTGCTCACTAGAGCATAATAAAGCAAACCTAAGTTGTCCTTCTTTAATACTGCTGAGATAGCAGGTATGGAGACCTTTTCGTGATGCTTTAGGAGTCAGGACACCTGCCTGCCCAGGGTGCCATCATGTAATTTATGTGTACGCCCCCAAGCATGCCAAGACCTTGGTTTGGAACAGACGTAGCTGGGTGCAGATGCCTCCTGTTTAATGCCTCACACGTGGAGGTGAGGAAGGCTGAGCTGAAGCAACACTGACTCCATCCTAAGCAGCAGCACCATGCCCTTAGCAGCAGGGAAAAACAAGGCAACACACAGCATTTGTTCGTGTCAACCTGAATGTGAGGAAATACTTCTTCATGATGAGGGTAAGAGAGCACTGGGACAGGCTGCCCAAAGAGGTGGTGGAGTCTCCTTCCCTGGAGACATTCAAAAGCTGCCTGGACTTGTTCCTGAGTGATCTACTCTAGGTGATCCTGCTCTTGCAGGGGGTTGGACTAGATGATCTCTAGAGGTCTCTTCCAACCCCTATCACTGTGTGAATCTGTGAATTTGTATGGCCTGGTGTGGTGCTGCAATCTAATTGCCAATTATCCAGTCGCTGTGCGACACAGTAAGGATTTAATAGGTTTGATATATGATAATAATTTGTGTATTGATAATACTGCAGTACGAATAGGCTTTTGTGCAAGAATATATAGCCTATATACTCACATATATATATTTATATATTAAAGAAAAAGAACTGAGGGCAAACATGATGCAGCTGCAACCCTCAAACATACAGCAAAGGGAGGTCCTGCCTCGGTGGCCCTGCAAGCAAGCCCAGGCAGCCAGCCCAGCCCAGCCAGACAGGGAGTTCCAGGCAGAGGAGCACACGCCGGATGAACCTTGCTCAGCTCGCATCCGCTCCATCAGTTTTATGCCTGAATCGCATGAGCGAAGAGCTTTAAGGAAGTCCTTTAAGGACCTTGTAGAGGGACAGCAGGGGACTCGTGCATGTTGAGCAAGTTCTCGGGGAAGGCGGCTGCCCAAAGCAGCTTGGCCGGTAACCTGACCACGCGCGACAGCAGTGATCCACGGCCTCGTGGAGGAGAGGCCGCTTGCGGCTTCCCAGCACCATGCCAGAGATGACAACGATGTGGAGTTCAGCCTCTAAGAGCCTTACAAGCAAAAACAACTCTAATCTCTTTTTTCCTCCAATAAATTTTTGCCTGTGGCCAGAATCACTGGAGAGTTTAGTTGTTTTTTCCAATACACAAAACGCAACTGTCCAGCCCAATGCCTGTGTAATTTCTAGCAAGAACAAAACAAACGGAAGGACAAAAAGCTGAACTCCCCCAGGAATGGACTTCAGGAATCCTTGAGAACAACATGTTGCCACGCACGCACGGCATACCAGGAGAGTCCTGCTAATTAAGACAATGAATGCCTCCGCATCCAAACGCTGAAGATAGGACTCCACCTCTCCAGCATCAGGGCTACATTCTGGACACACTGCATCTTGAGTGCTGGTTAAAAATAAGTTACTAACACTCCAAAATAGGCAAGCAAGACTTATTCAGGAAAACAGTTCATGGGTAAAAAAACAAAAACAAAAAAAAACAACCAAAACCCCACAACAGAAAAGCCATTCTACATTTTCCAGCTGGGCCTTTTGGCCCAGAGCTTTCCAGGGGACAGCTTACACCAACTGAATTCATACCTTGAAAAAAACCTCAGAGGCTGCATTTTATGGTCTCCAGAGACAGTCAGATGTATCTTCAGCCCATCAAAGCCAGATGGACGTCTCTGCCCCACAGGCCCTGGGCCCCCACCTTGGTTCTGCAGAATAAGGGAGGGACCATGCTATAATCAGGAACCCGATAAGCAAGAGGATAAGCAACACCAAGAGGCTCAGACTGACAGCACAGACACCTTTCTCCTCCATACGCCATCTCCACTGACCTTCTCCAGATCATTCAGTGCCCTTTTCACCTCCCAGGGTGTTATCAGCTCACACAACAACCTCCCAAAATGTGGAGACCGAGGGGGACCATTAACACCAACGGGAGTGGCTGTCCTCTGGCGACATTTGGCACAGCATGTTTTGGTCCTCAGTGAAGGCAGCTCATCCCTGCTTGATGCACCGTTGCCCTCGTGTCCTCTCCACACAATAAAGACCACCAGGTTGTGCATACTTGTCCCAGGCCAAGTTCATGGCTCCAAGCAGCTTACTGTCTTATTAAAATAACACCCTTTTGTCATCCAGGCCCTAAACACCTCTCTGGAGCGCTTGTTAAAGGTCTGAATATCCAAGGGTTTCTTAGAAGGAAGAAGAACTCACACATCTCACAGGAGCTCGGCCGAGAAGGCTGATAATCATCTCATGATCACAAATTACTTTTCATAAGGACTATTTATGAGGTAACAGTTGGCATGCGGAAAGCATTTCATTTTGCCAGCAGCTTACTGAAAACGAAACATCGTGAACCCTAAAAAGAAACCGTGAATCAAAGGCTGCATTCTTCTCTCCCACAGTGACCCCTTTGTTTGGTTCTACCCAAAAGTTTCATTACGAAAGTCTGATACAGGAGCCTTATTAAATTGTGATTAAATGACGTGTCCACGTAGAAGCCTGCTCTTTCTGCTGTTGATGTGGGCTGGCTTTCTGAGACATTTAAAACATACAGGCTTATGAAATAGCTGTAATATCTTTTCCCATGATTGCTAGGGAACGGAGGGTCTTTGCTCCTGCTCCAGTCGTACCTGGCCTCGCTCCAGAGGATAACATTTTCATTAAAAGTGCATTAGGTGCACAATTCACCACGCAGCCATCCTGATGGAGCTCCTGATCCAAAGCCCGTTGACCTGGCTCAGAAGCCTTAATGGGCTTTGGTGAACTTTGCTGGCCTCTATAAAAACAGTCACCCCTCACCAGAGTTACTTCGAGCCGCTTTTACTGTCAGTTGGATCTGGTTTGTTCCCACTGCTTCTCCCTAAGTCTTTCTATGTTTTGGGATTTAAAAAAAGGTAGCACAAGCTGAATCATGGCTCAGGCCAGATAATTGCTAATGAGTTTATTACAGCAGCAGGGCTGACGTTTGGACAGTTGTCACACCCAAGAAAGGGTTAAAAAATAGAAAGTCAAACCCAGTGACCTCCACGACATTTCTGACCGAGTGCTAGTTCTGAGCCACCAGTAAGCTCGCAGCGGTGATGCATCTTTCCCTCCAGATGACTCACTTTAAATAGTGCCCAGTGATTTACGCATAGAAAAATGTATTAATAAATACGGAAATGCACAAATTCCTAAGTTTTAAGGCCAGGAGAACCGTCACAAATATTCAGTCTGTCCCTCTGGAGACTGAAGCCTCACCCATCACCTTCTACCCAAAATGCGTGGCTTCTGTTTGAATTGAAGCATCCAAATATCACAGCAGAATGCTTTAAAATACTTTCTTCTAATATTTGTCAGAAGCGATGCCGTAAAAACAGAATCCCCCTCCTTCCGCTGTTTTAGAAAGTCCAAGTCAGGATAGGGATGCCAAGTTTCTTTAAAAAA
Organism: Psophia crepitans; assembly: GCA_013399095.1. Classification (NCBI taxonomy): domain Eukaryota; kingdom Metazoa; phylum Chordata; class Aves; order Gruiformes; family Psophiidae; genus Psophia; species Psophia crepitans. The sequence goes on from VWZZ01004413.1 coordinate 1,390,279, forward strand.
TTATTTTAATCTTAATCAGTATCCCTTAGTGATATGCAGTTTCCACAGTCAGAGTTGTGCAGCTGCTCACAAAAGGTGGCAGAGGGTGGCCAGAAGCTTTTATGGCAATATGGGTTATTTCTGGGAGATGCTGGCAGCATTCTGGCTGACTCAGCAAGAATTCTCCTTGGGGCAAGTATCACAGGCTGGCCTCCTTGCAACCCCGGGACCAGAGGGCTGGATCACAGAGGCACCGTCTCATTTGTCCAGCAAAGGCAATTTAAATCATGCTTTACAAAGGACAAATGCGTGTAAATATTTGTGTAAGATAAGATCGGTGAGCAGCCTAGCAATAATTCAGAGCTGAGCAAGGGCAAACAGCAAATTATATATACTGCTTGAGAGAAATAAAATTAGGAAATCTAGCGATGTGTTTATGTTAGGGTAACATTTGCTCTGGAGTGAGTTTCTGTCAACGGATGTCCTACACATGGAAGAGACAGTAGAAATATGAGGGCAGGGTATGCAAAGAGATTTATCTGAAGATCAGACCTAAATCTCATGAGGGACTTCTAATGGAGCCGTTCACCAGCCACAGGACATCAAAAGGCTCTGGACAAGGTTGGTGGATCGGCCAGGCTGACGTACGCAGGCACAGGCAGCTGATGGCCGAGTTGTGTTTTATTCAGAGCAAACACAGTGAGCATCTCTGAGATGCTCAACCTTTTCCTATTCAGGAGACAAAATTTGTTATCTGAAGTAGCTGCAATGCTGCCTGACAAGGATGCATTTCAGGTCCTCTCTTTTTAAATTAGTATTTTTTGATTAATACTTACCGCCAAGGGTCACAACACTGTGCACACCAACGAAACCCACCCTAAATCAGAGGTTCGCAGAAGTGCTGTACCACGGTGCCACCCTCAGCAGCCAAACACTGCTGATACTGACCCGTGATGCCTCGACACAAAAGCAGAATCTACTTGCGGAGAAGGCAGAAAGACCACTAAAAAAGTCTGCCTATCTTGCAGGCAGGAAGCAGACAGTGCCAATCTCTCCGATGGTTTAGCCCAGAGAATGAATAGCAACTCTCAGCTTTTCATGAAACCTCCCCACATTTCCCAGGGACGACCACCTGCAGTATCAGGTGATTATAAAAGGCACTACATCATCTTGTAAAGACCTCGCACACCTCAGCTGCATTCTGCACCACAAACCAGATTCTTGGAGTCTTTTAATCACTCGGTCCAACGCTTTATTCTACAGGAGTCAACGTGGCTTCTGCTGCCACAGCCACCTACGTCTTCGAGGTGGCAGGTGATCACAGCGCAGTGATGCGAGCTTTCTAACTGTGGCCATTAGATCTGAAAACATCGGTCTACGTGGTTTGGGCAAGGAATGAGAGAGTCAAGCGAGCAGCCACGTTCCCACCGCTGGACAAACAACTGCCTCCTTCGCTCCGCAGACTCGCTTTTTTCCTCCAGATGCTTCGCATTTCCCCTTTCTTCTGCCAGGTGTTTTTAGCACATCAGTGCTAAAAATTTCAGCATGTTCTAGGATCCCAGCCTGCTTTTACATAAACCACCACAGATCTGTCTCTATGGAAGACGTTTCTTGCCAGAAATATTATCTAATTTGTAAGCATTTTATGATTTTTCTAAGAGTTATAAAATACAGTATTAGGAAACAAATGGCTAACGGAAAAGATCCCTTCTGGTAGCCAAAGTGACCATGTAATTGATTTTTATGAACAGCATCTGAAGAAATGAGTCACAACCCATATGGCTATTTTGGAATCTAGATATACATCGTGTTTTAAGCCTCTCAGAAGATTTATCCAAGTTTTCCGCATATAATCAATGGTGATTAGACAAGGATATGAATCACCACGGTTCCTAAGGCTGAGCACATGTTTGAAGGGTGAAGGATTCACACATTCTTGCTCTATAAATACCCATCCAAGGTTGTCCAGAGCATGAGAAACTCAGATGGCAGAGTGTAAAAAAAGGTATCGCAGAACAAACTGTAGCCGCATTACAGAACCGAAGGCCTCCTCCCTTAGACGGGTGTAAATATTATTAACTTAGGACATGGTTCAAACTCCCGTTGAAGTCAGACGGAAAAACCGTACCTCTAAGGCGGACCGCGTATCCTCTTTCTCCATGACTTTAACCATTTTCTCATAGCTTGGCCCCAGCCAGTAACGAGGTTGGGTTACAAATTTGCTCACTCAACTGTGATGCTCTACAAATAACGCCCACGCAGTTCACATGTGCACACTCTTCCCATGAACATCTGGGCTTTCCAGTGGTGCAGAAACATCTCTGCCATGGGCCCGCATTTGCACACCTCACACATGCACACCACGCACACAGAACACACCATCACACACCCAGACTTTGTCCTGGGTACTGCGTGCAGCTCCCCGGCTAAAGCCTCCCCTATCCTTCCCTGTGACAGAGGATTCACGCTCATTCAGTGCCAACGCAGGACTGTATCCTGCCTCTTCCGAGCGATGCTGAGAACCTTGTTTGCAATTGCTCAGGACTTCTATGACTGTCTTCCAATTGATCCAACAGTGGTGTTGGGACTTTTGTTTACACAGACAAAAGACGCAACAGGTACAAAACCCTGAGCACATCAATCCCTGCAAATATGATTGCTAAATTAAATCATTTTTGCACTCCAGCCACAGGTGCTGGTCCACAATACCCTTTCTCTGCTCATATAGCTCTGGAGCACCCACGTATCACAGAGCACACCAGTTTTCAAGGACTCCCAGAGAGGGAAACATCTCCCAGTACAAAACAACCTTCTTGTTACCCTGCAAATCTCGGCCAAATAAATATTTTGCAAGTTCATTTGCCATGGAAGAAAATAAGCGTAAGCCAGGATTTACACATGGTGCTTCATGCATAGTATCTCCAGTGCATGACAGGACAAGGGGGAACGGCTGCAAGGTGCGCCAGGGAAGGTTCAGGTTGGAGATTAGGAGAAATTTCTTCTCGGAAAGGGTGGTCGGGCACTGGAACGGGTTGCCCAGGGAGGCGGGGGAGTCACCGTCCCTGGGGGTGTTTAAGGAAAGGTTGATGTGGTACTTAGGGACATGGTTTAGTGGGTAATAGATGGTGGGGGGATGGTTGGATTGGATGATCCTGGAGGTCTCTTCCAACCTTAATGATTCTATGATATGCATTTCTGTCCACCCATCAGACTTCTATGCAGCCCCGAATTCCAGCACCCAGAATAGCTGCCCACAGATATTAGAGATATTTGGCCTAGATTGCACATTTTCAACTTTTAGAACCAGAAGGGACTGTTATTTTAGTCCCATCCAGCTTCCTGTGAAACACAAACCAGTCTCAGCTGATAATTTCTCTATCGAACCCCGTGACTTCTACTCAAACCGGCACCGGACGCACTCCCGATGCGCTACAGCTACTATATTATATACCTTACGGTTCCTGTATTCCTCCAGGCAGCGCAAAGGAGGGAGGGGAGCTCAGTCCTTTTGCTGCCTATTTGCCCTGACAAACGAGCAAGCAAACCGAGCGCCAGCAGTGTTTTTAAAGGCGGTCTAGTCTTGGAGGCAAGTAAAGCCTCTGCATTCCTTGGAAAGAGACAATCGGGCGATAGAGAATAGACCAGGATCCATAATCTGTTATACAGATTTAACTTCGCAACACTAGCACACATTCGGATCCCGTTTTAAAAGGAAGCTGAAAGATTAACATCAGCTCCTAGACCGAGCCTGCTGAAATGAAACCCCCGCCTGCAGTTTGACAGAGGCACTAACGGGGTCTTTCATGACGCCTGCCAAGGGAAGTCTCCAAGACAGCCGAAAACTTTGAGGTTAAAATTTGAAAGGAAGACAAACTTATCCTCATATTCATGTTACAGCACATGATAAACTATTCCAGAGGGGATTCTTACCAGGATGCTAAAAGAAATTTTATGGAGAACTAGAGTCATTCATCTAAAATGAGGATGAAAGTGTAACATATTACCTAGGAGGAAACAAAGAAAGGTAGTATTTTGCCTTCAATTTTATTGTGTTTCTAAGGCAATTCAGCCAGATAAAATTTGCAAAGCCATTTGAAGATGAAAAGCCCTGTACAATAACCAGATCCAGAGAATCATGATTTAAGGAAATATTATGCCAGTTGTAGCAGAAGTAGAAGTTTTTGTATGTAAGTTATTTCATATTATTATGAACCATACCAAGACTAGCATTCTTCCACCCAGAGATCTCCCACCCACGTAGAGCCTGAAATCTCTATATAAGGAGTTTTTCCCCACTTCACAGATCAAAGCAACCTTCCCCAGGCTGGCAGCTCAGGTCGAAATAGGGCTGAAACCCCTCAACATTCAATTTAGCATCTTTAGTCTTGACTTTAGTCCCTCATTTAACCATTACAGCAACATGCAGGTGCTTTGCAGCCCACTCTTGCTGCTCTTTGACTAAGTACCTGCAGAGGCAGCAGACATGAGTTTTTCTGAGCACATATCAGGAGGCATCTATCTGGTTGGTTCCTCAGTTAGCACAGATCATTAAACCACCTCTCCAACACAGGTCGGTGCACTCCCCTGATGCGGGGCTGGGGGGCTCTGTCCCCCTCGGCGCAGCAGGAGCCTCCGTGGTGCCAAGGAGCCGTGCTGAACGCAGCCAAACCCAGCCTCACCGCCCTCAAAACCACTCTGGTGCCAAGAACAACAGTAAATAACCTGCTCTCAACCAAGGAGCACAAGGGTTTCCAAGCTCAGCTGGGGCCCTTCTCCCAATCCCCCCTTTTTTTTTCTTTTTTTTTTCTCTGCTGAGAAAAGTCAAAATGCTCCAAGATGCCTTGGAAATAGAGTACGGCGAGTGCTGCTGAAGGGGATATTTGCAAGGAGCACTGCCATGACCTCAGCTTTAAAAACACTTCAATCAGAACAACTCAGAAGTCATGCCAATGCCAAATTATCCCCATGCAATGCAAGAAAGGAAGCTAATCCCCGCTTCTTGATGATAATTAGCACAATGAGAAACACCTTTCTGACACGGTTTAGCTCAGAGCCAAAGCCCAGGCTGTGGCAGAAGAAAATTCCTTCGAAGGAGCTGATGATGACAAAGTCTTGAGTGGTGCATTGCACCACGCTGGTGGTGTTCTGAGAAACAAAACACTTGGTCTTCCTGGCTCATCTGCTGCATCTGGCCATCTTCCACGATTCAGCCCCCAGTGGGTTTGGATACGGGCAGGAATTTCTTCTTCTTTCCAGTGGCCAGGCATAATTGATTTTCTAGCTATTCCACCGAGGAAATAATCCCCCAGGTGATTATGTGCTACAAAACTCTGCTCAGTGACTCAGCTCTTGTGACTTCTAGTGGGATCGACTTCACAGGAAGATTTTTATACCAAAAAAATATATGCTTAGTGAATGTGATGGTGAATGCATGTGGTAGTGAAACTCCAGGCTGATGCAGTATTAACTCCCAGGTGACTTTCCATGCACCTACCCTCAGCCCCAGCCCTGAACTGGCTATTTTTAAGGGAAAAGCCATCACAGAAATAAAATTTTCCATATGGATAATACAACAGGGTTGACTGGAGTTTTGTCACTGGCAGCTACAAGATGACAGGTGGGGGGTTCAGCCACAGTGCTGCCAAGCAATACTGGGGAGAGGATTACACCAAACCAGAAGCACCTCTGAGCCTCACTGCTGCTGTTTCTCAAAGCGCTCAGAGCTCTCTCAGCGCCAATCCTTTCCAGCCGTGCCTCAAGGTATGGGGCAGGGGAAGGATGCATTTCCACTAGGATGCCTTGGCTGTCTCTAACCCATTAAATTGGTTAACAAGAGCAGGACCAGAAGGTTGGAAAGATCCTAGCAAGATCTGGGCATGCTTTTCTATGTGCAAAAAGCCCCAGGTGCCAATGCCACCCTACATCTCATCGGGGCACAGATACCACCGGCCCCCACAGCCAGGGCAGGGAATTCATCTTTAGCCCTGCTTTGCCCAGCATAAGCAGGGAGCAGGGTATACTTGCAAGGAAATTTAGAAACCCTACACACACACACAAAAAAAAACAAAAACCAAACTGAATTCTGTTCAGAAACAGCTCTCCTCTGAGGGGAGATAAGATGAGAATGAGCAAATCACTTGTGACAGATGGCAGGGGTGGTGGGGAATGCATTAATGGGAAGCACACACATCCCAGGAGGATGAAAGCAGTATAAAACCTTATAAAAAACCAAGTGCATGTCTCTTTGGGCTGCTTCACTGTGGTTACTTTTATAAAAGATATATTCATTCAAAGGCAAACCTTGATTTCTGTCATGAGCCCATTATTACACAAGTGCTGTGAATTGGTGTTAAAGATACAGTGAGTCATAAAGAATGTATCCTATATACACCCACACATATATTGAACCCAGATTTATACTGTCAGTGCTACAGGAAACGAGGCACCCTTTGTATTTACTAACTGTTGAATTCAGTGCATCAGCAGCATAAACTGCAGTGGGCTTAAAAGCAAGGTGCTGTCTGTGCTGCAGCATGGCACCGCAGCTGCATGCATTACTGCTGAACAGAGCCATTGCGCATGGGCCAAAGGGCACCTGCTCTTCTTCCTTCCGTTCTTCCTTCCTTCCCTCTCCCTCCTGGTGGTGCCTACAATCAGCATCATTATGGGGTGCTGCCCTTCAGCAGCCTGTTGGCTGATGCAGACATCGAGCCCCTGGAGCGTGTCCAGAGAAGGGCAATGAAACTGGTGAAGGGGCTGGAGCACAGGTCTTATGAGGAGCGGCTGAAGGAACTGGGAGTGTTTAGTCTGGAGAAGAGGAGGCTCAGGGCAGACCTTATTGCCCTCTACAACTACCTGAAAGGGAGTTGTGGTGAGCTGGGGGTCGGCCTCTTCTCACAGATAACTGGTGACAGGACAAGGGGAAATGGCTGCAAGTTGCGCCAGGGGAGGTTCAGGTTGGAGATGAGGAGAAATTTCTTCTCGGAAAGGGTGGTCGGGCATTGGAACGGGTTGCCCAGGGAGGTGGGGGAGGCACCGTCCCTGGGGGTGTTTAAAGAAAAGCTGGATGTGGTACTTAGGGACATGGTTTAGTGGGTAGTAGGTGGTGGGGGGATGGTTGGACTAGATGATCCTTGGGGTCTCTTCCAACCTTAATGATTCTATGATGAACACTTAATCTCATTTACTTTTTAGAGCCAAACTACAGGATAAAACTCTCTGAATGAAACAATCCCACCAAACGCTGGTGGAAGAATGGAAGGAGTGGGTAGGACCTCCAGAGTCTACATAGCCCCATAGCATACTGCAGAGATCCTCCAGCCAGCTCCCAGTGAGACAATAGGGGACACAAAGCTATGACAGCCTCGTGTTCCACTCAAGTCAGAGACATACAGGTATCTATCATCTCACATCTCAAAGCTGCTTATCTAGTGCAGACTGTCACCCCAGCATGACACACTGCTTCTGGTATAAGCAAGCTGGCAGAGATACGCAGTATCCTGCCCACCTCCTTAGCAGAGTTTCATCAGAGCACACATCGCTTAATGTGAATTTATTGTTTGTATCATCCTGTGGCACGAATATATCCAGTACCTGCACTCTGGATGCGCAGGAATCCCACCAGGCCATTACATACAAAAAATCTATCGAAAAACGCTGTATGTGGAATATTTCATTCCAGCCCTCAGTGGGACAGGGGACTGATTTAATTTCTGAGATGCAGCCCACTGCTGCATTATAAAACAGCACATGCTGGTTTTATGAGACGGTCCAGAGAACACTTATCAGCCGAACCCACGGGTAGCACACAGGGAAGCAGGTTAAGGGAATAACATGTTTTGCGCAGGCAGCCGTGCCCCGTGCACACACGAAGAGCCCAGGGGACAGTTAGCCCTGAGTACGGCTGCGAGGGTTTAGTACCGCACACCCACTGAAAGATTTATCTCTAATTCTCAAACAGGCAGGGGTTTGGTAGGGATTCAAGGAAAACAGTAGTGGGTCCCATTTCATTTAGCATCCTGAGCAAGTCTAGACAGAAGAGAAAGTTCAGCAAAAATCAGCCACAGGTAGGAGCTGCCGATTTCTTGAATGAAGCTCAGGCCACAGCAGTCAGTAGTAAATCACGCCTGCCACCCCCCCCCGACACGCGCGGGCCAGCCCTGCTGGGGTGCTCAGGAACCCTGAGCTGGCAGCAGGCACCGAAACCAGAAAAGATTTCTGATTATTAGAGTCAGGAGGTGACGGAACCGCCTTCTACTGTGGGAATTGGGGTTAAGAGAATACTTTTAAGATGGGTTTTGGCCAACTTATGAAAAAAGATCCAAGACGTGGACTTCTGCAGCAGCTGAGGACAATGACCCAGGACATGTCTCTATCCAAAGGCCCAAACATTTGTGCCACCTGCCCCAAAACACTTTGGGGTTAGATGTTTGCTGGACCAGCTCCAAGCTGTTATCCTAAACAATTTTTGCAATCCCCACTACAACATGTTGGTCTTTTTCGTTATGTCCATGTTTTCCATCTCTGGGTGTGCCTTACCATCATGAAATCTGACTCTGCCACTTAATGAATACCATAACTTGCCCTGGTCTGAGCACCGTCCGCACACTCCGAGGTATTTGTTGCTGCGACAAGGGAATACAAAGCTTTACATGCAGGAGATGGAAAAGGTTAAAGTCAATATTTTGGCTGGTGGAAATATTTATGGAAAGAACCCGTGAATTAGTGAGCTGTATTCATTCCACTGACATTTCCTAACTGTGTTAACCTTTTATATTTCTTGTGGTTGGCTCCTGTTTAATATGTTCTAATTATATGAGAACCTGGAAGCAAATGAATGGCTGAGATTAAAGTTAAACAACAGCCATAAATACTGCAGGACAGATCCGAAGCACTGAACCTATAGATTTACGCCTCCAAGTCCAAAGCCTTGCAGATGAGACCCAAAAAGGCTACCAGACGCATGTGCAGAGCTCGTAGTTTCTTGCCTACTCACTCATTTGAGGGCAGAATTTGTCCCTTTGATGGCACCGTGTCGATGTTTTGTCGTGCATGTAGTAAAGCACGTTAGTTCACTGAAAGAGAGTTCACAAAGGACAAAGAGCTTCTGCAAAAATCACCATTTCCTCCGGTCTTCATACAACGAGAAAGGCAGGAAAGGAAAAAGGGATTCAGAAGCCTCCGGTTAATGACGGGCAGATGTTCTCAGAGCCTTCAGCCAGCCTTATGCTCCGATCAGGTACTGCTGCCTGCACTGTGTGCGCTAACAGCAATTCCATCTAACACCCGAGCAGGCAGTCACTCAGCAGGGATTTACGAGCACAGCAATATCTGCTACAAAACACACGAGATTGGAGTAACTTTCTCCCAGCAAAACGTTACATCACCAGCGAATGCAGACAGTTGCAAAATTCAGATCCACAAGTGGAAGATGTTAGCAATGTGTTCTAGTTCAGCTTGATGCACGGAAATGCCAGATGGCTCCTCTGCTGTTCACCACCTCCAGAAGCGGATGGAAGAGGTTCATGTACACAAGCCATCCCTTTTAACAGAATATGGTTGGCATTGAACAAAGGAGTGACAAAGGAGCAACATGATGACAGATTAAAGCTAGCTGGAGATGCTGACCTGTGGAGCTATTGCACCTCTGCAGAAGAATTAGATGTAGCTTCAGTGTGAGACATTCAACCATCGCTTCCACTTTGGGCATTAAGAATGACACCACCAGCTACATCAATGGTTACACATGGCCAAGGTGCTTTCAGCCTGCAGTCCCAATCTCCCTGCCACCCATCTAGGTCAGAGATTAGGAGGAATTTCTCCTCAGTGAGGGTGGTCAGGCATTGGAATGGGCAGCCCAGGGAGGTGGTGGAATCACCGTCCCTGGGGGTGTTTAAAGAAAGGTTGGATGTTGTACTTAGGGACATGGTTTAGTGGGTAATAGGTGGTGGGGGGACGGTTGGACTAGATGATCCTTGAGGTCTCTTCCAACCTTAATGATTCTATGATTCTATGATCTCTGCATCTCTGCTTCCTTCAACTACCATGAGATAGTACTTAAGATGCTTATGGGTTAAGCAAGAGGTCTAATGAGATTACATGCACTACCTTTGATCTAGCGACCTCCTGCCTCCTCACAGACTAAGCAGAGATCCATGTATAGCGGCAGAGAAAAAGGGCATCATCTTTTATCTCTTTGGCCTGTGTAAATGCGTGTCCCCTCAGCTCTTTGCTCCCCTCTCTATCCATGTTCCATACGATTGCTCAATACGCCTAATTGTTGTCTTGTATCACAGCTTCCGATACGATGCGGCATCAAAGGGATTCACGCATGTGGTTACAATTAAATCTGTGCTTAGGCACTTTGCTGAACCCAGGCATTCATTGAACTGCAATTGTTTCTGAGGGAGGGGACATCTTTTCCTATAAGATGCCTCACACAGTCAGTTTGACCCCGATTGGCCTTCTCTATCCCACTAAAATAAAAATAAATAACTAGAGTAATAATAATAAATGGTGTCACCCTGGTAAAAGTTTATTTCCTTTGCGTTTCCAAGAAGGGTGCACAATCTCCAAGGAGGGACGCTGCTGTCTCCTACCATCAACAATGCCAAAAATAAATAGAAATTAAGTGAAAGAGTCAAGTTTCAAGCGGCATAAATTCAACCACAGCAAATATTTTGTGTGGATGCGGTATAGTTTAGACTCCAACATGTTTCCTTATGGTCTATCTACTTCCTCAAAAAATATCAACCATAATCACTCCACAACAGCCAAGCCTAACACAGCATATCAATTCAATAAACATCTCTATTCCGCTATTGCCTAAGGGGCAAAAGGAATCCTAGCAGGTCTGTCAAGGACTTTTTGACAGCAAACCTCCTGGCTGAGCTATTAAAAATCACAGTGCTTGCCTTGCGCAGCGCTGGCAGAATCTGTTAATAGCCCAGACAGCCTCAGCTTTATTTCCAGTAACTCTTCTTCCTTCCCCGTGCACTATTTTAAAAAAGTTATTTAATATGATGATCTGGGGTATTATTTTTCTCTTTTTTTGGTAAATACATACATACATACACAGTGCCTGCAACACCTCAGCCTGCATGCGTGAAGCAACCCCCTCCGGCTTCGCCCAGGGAAGAACATCCCCTCTGGCTGATATTTGGGAAAGCCTCCGACTCTTGCCGCAGTTGTCCCGTCTGTAAAGCCGGCGTCATTAGAGACTTCAAGCACCTAACGATTTACCATGCTTCGGGATAAATAGTGTTACACCAGCACAGGTGCAAATAGCTTTCTAATTATTATTAATTTAATGATACGGTGCTGCTGGTACACACTAATTAGATCCATGTTGTTCTGTAGCAGGGGAGCAACACTAGAAACTTCCACAGCTGTCAGCCGCTGTCTTCTCGCAATTGCTATGGAAAGCAAACAAACCGTAAAGGCAATTCATAATTATTATAAACACTCCCTAACCTAAACCACGCTGACATTTCTAAATCAGAGTTGCATGCTTGCTCTCGTCTGTGGTGTCAGAAAGGGAACAGAGCCAGCTGAAAAAGGACAACCAGCTACGAGATAATTTGAGAGCCAAGCTATTCGTTTGGTTTTAACGAGCTATTTTAACATGCAGAAAGCTCTTTCCCCATTGATTGACCAACCCATCCCACGTCTCAATCCATCATGCTGACCTTAGCTTGAGACAACGTTTGGCTTTCCAGTATTTTCTGGAGTTTTTCCTGCAAGGTAAGTGCTGCGCTGTTTGGGAAAGGCTTTGCCATTTCGATCCGTGGGGATTCGTACCCCCCAGCTAGAAGAAAGGAAGGATAGGTCCAGTTCCCCGTGCCTGCTGCTGACTCCCTCCAGCTTTTTCTCATAAATTCATTCCAAGACCGTGGCTTACGCTCTTAAGTGATATTCAAAGCCCTCAGCGTGAGGTTTATGGCTTTCAACGTCTGCTGAGAATATAGTTATAACTGACAAGTTCAGAGGCAGGTATTTGGATGCTCTTCCATGAGTACATCCCTATAAAGCAGATCTCAACTCTGACATTGACCAAGACTTAATTTAAAATGGTTTAGTAGAAGCAGCTGACTGACAGAAAAAGGTCTACACACAGAGAAAAGCCCATGGGGTGAATCTGGAGCTGAATGCCTTTCTAGCAGAACCAGGACACTCTGACTCTCCACTGAACCATGTACCACTCACTGATTTAGACTTTTAAAATTTAAATTGCCAGTTCTACCGTAGAGGAGAGAAAATCCTTGTTTGCTATTTCTCTTATATTATGGTTTCAGTTAGATTTCATCATAATAACTCTGGTTTCTATTTGTGGTACTTCCTGAATGACTTCTTTGTCTTCTGTGAAAACCCCCAGAGGATGGTCAGAGCCAACCAGCTCAGAGTGTGGGGATCAGGAGGGTCTCCCAGGGGGACCTGCAACCCCCTGCACATCGTGTCCTTGATGGACAGACATGGCTTGTGCAGAGGGATGCACGGAGAGGAGGCTGCCAGGGTCAGTCTATGCCAGCCCCAAAATTGAGGTGACCCCATTTGTCATCTCCATCTGGCCAACACCAAAGGGTACTCCAAGGAATCCCAAGACTCCTCAAATTCAGCTGCATGAGGAAGCAGAGAGGGAACCAGAGCAATATGTCTCAAGAGAAATCAAGTCCAGCAACGAGCAGCCCCCCAGCCACACAGCACAAGACCATCCAAGCAAGAACTAATGGTCACTCACATATTCCCAACCCTCCTGCAGACAGGCAACCCAACCTGCAAAAGAAACCCAAGCTCAAGTTCAATTTTTTTGGTTAAAGTCTAATTCTGAACCCTGGGAAGTTCACTCTGACATATAACAAGGTACTCATAACCTTCAAACCATCGCTGAATTTGGGTGACAGCAAGGGCTTGGCAAGAATCCTTTTAGATACAGTGAATTCTTCAGAAGTCAGACATCTATTTTACTGAGGTGCTCTGAGAAATGTCAAGAAGGAGCAGAGCCTTGTTGCATCAGGAGCAGTAGAGCCTCCCAGCCTCAAATAGCTCATGGTTTTGATCAGCAGGGAGCCATTGATGGAAAAGTTCACAGGAGTCAGGGCAAAAATTGTCACAACTCCATTAGCAGAGAACCTAAAGGCTCCAGTCACATCAAGGACCTGCACTGAGCAACGTAATGATATATTTGAGCAGGACAAAAAGGATGTCTACGCTGCATAACGCAAACACACCTGGATCAGCGTCAGACAGAGGACAGAGGCGTGCAGTCCCCATGCACACCATAGCTGGGAGAAACCCATCTGTGCCTTTTCCCAGAGCTCCCTCTTTGTGCTGAGACAACACTTTTTCTGTCCTGGAGCGTTGATATGAAACCAGGCCAAATGAAAAGTGGAACTAATCTGAAGGATTATGTCTCACCACTGTAAAACACTTGGCAAAAAGGTTGACTTCAGCCTCAAGCACCCCATGTTGCTGAGCAGCTCGGCTGTGCTGCCGCACCTTGGCATGGCCACACTGCTGCCAGGGTCCAGGTGAGCACCTTCACCCTCCTGCACTCATGTTCAAGCTGAGCTCAGACAAACCAGGAGATGTGGGACGTGCTGTAAAGCTCTTGATGAAAGTCATCAAGGAAACAGGAGTCAACCAAGATGACTCTTTAACTGGTCTCTTCCAACCACCGTGTAACCCTTCCATCTAGCGCAGAGCCACATGCACGCTGAAAAGCAAAATAAACTGCCCCATTCTGAAACTTCCACTTCTTTTATATCATTCAGCGTAGTTTGAAACATCATGTTGAAGACCTCCCAGGCATGCAAAGTATGCTTAAAAAGACCACATTTCCCCCACAGGCCGATTCTCACTTTGAACCAAAAAGCTATATAACACACTTTACCTAGGAAATCGGATATGGTACACTATTCTCACACTTTTACTAGGTCTCCACACAAGCATACAAGTTTGACTTTCTAGCCAAGACCAGGTGTGAAAGTCCTGCTATTAAAACATGACAGGAAGCTGTGGGGTCATTCAACATCCTCACCCTCAAATAAAAGCTCCTCTTCCACTGACATGTAGCTGAGGGCTCTTGCTTGTCTTTCCCCAACCACAAAACTGGACTGGATGTTAATTTGAAATGGAAAACATATCCAAATGTGATGACAGTCTACTAAAAAATAAAATAACCTTAATGTAGTAAACTCTTTCTAAGTACAAGAACCGCATGGTATAAACACTGCTGGCACTCATAAAGCTTCAGTTGGCTTTAATAGCTTTTCTTTCAGCCTAGGGTATCTTCAGCAAATGAGACACTTTTTATTTCATTGTGATCCACAGTGAAACATCTTTCTTTAATGGTGTTACCAAAAATAAACATAAAAATATATATATATTCATAAATATATAAATGTATACCTTGCGTGTATCTTACAACTTTCCTTCAAAACTCTCCTTCCCCTACTCCGGAACCCAACATCTTCAACCCCATGAGCCAGGGCTCACCTCCACCGATGCGCCCGGTGCTGTTCTGCATCCTGGGAAACGTAGCGTGGCAAACTGAAGCCATCACCACTGCAGCTCCTGCAAGCCTGGCAGGCATCAGGCAGTGCCTCTAGGTCTCAGAGTGGGCCTAGGAAAAAGAAGGGGATTAATCTGAACCTAATTCATCCTAACCTGATTTTGAATCGCTGTCCCTGGAGACGTTCAAAAAACGCATAGACGTGGCACTCCGGGACATGGTCTAGCAGTCATGGTGGTGTTAGATTGACGGTTGGACTTGATGATCTCAGAGGTCCTTTCCAACCTTAGTGATTCTATGATTCTATAAGTTTTTTCAGGACATTACGTCCTCTGTATTATATCTCAAGGCTTGTATTATATCTCAAGGCTGACCTTTACCTGTTAAAAATTTAAGTTAAAAATTTGTACCCTCCAGGAATGTTGCCAAGCTTTCTAACCCTGGCCCTGATTTAGAAATTGGGATCAAACAAAGTTCAGCCACAGTTTATTGGACTGGAGAAGTTAGATCTTCTTTTTTACTTGGGGGTATTTCCAGCACAACTAAGCGCAGAAGAGTCCCTTCGTTTCAGTGTTGCATCTCACCTGCTCTCTATTCATCTTAAAAAAATAAATCAGAAGTATGGCAGGGGTAAAATGGAGAGAAATGGTGCTGAGCAACATTTTGGGGTAGGATAATTAATCAGCCACTGTCTAAATGGCTTCTGTCTTAAAGGACTTCCTTCTTCTCCTCACATATCCTCTGTGGGTCAGGAATGCCAGCGTAGTATTATCATTCTCCCTTTGCATTTGAAATACTAGCTACCACGTTGATGAAACAGACCTTTATTGAACTTCAAAGGCCCATAATTATATATCCTTTCCTTGAGCTTTGATATTTTAATATTCAGCTGGTGAAATTATTATCCATTCTAGCCACAAAGCATTTATTTATTTTGCTTGCTTTATCTCTGTTATTTCTGTGGTGGTAAGAGGCTGAGGAAGAAGCCCCCCTGCTTATTGGCAGCAGCAGAAAGTGGGAATTGAATGTACCAGGACTTTTATCTCCAGCAGCTGAAGAACGAAGCGTTTGAACTCCTTCTCGAGCCCTAACGGGACTCAGAAACCTCTCCCCCCTAGCCAGTTCCTCTCATTTATGCTTTTCAAGAGCCAGCCAATTTTCTTTATATAGGTTTCCCTGTGCCGTGAGGGAGCACAGGAGAGTCAAGAAGACACCATTCAGTAGTAGCGATGGTCTGAATTTTTCATCTGAAAAGGGCACTGTTTTTGGAAACTGAAAAAAAAAAATAAAATAAAATAAAAATCGATACTTGTGTTTGCTCAGCTCCAGCCTCACCAAGGTGGATGTACGTGCAACAGGGGCAAAAATATTTTATGTATACATCTAGCCCATCAAGCAGCAAACATAAATACACACAGGTAGAGCACAGCTCCCCTTGCCAGCTAACAAAACAAGGTGGTGTTTCATGGCTCTTTTCTCATGAGAGGAAGCCCCTGTGAATGTTTTGTGCCCTTCTTCCAGGGACTTCAACAACAGCACTGAGCTGCAAAATGCAGAGCAAAAACTGGGTTTTCCAAGCTCAACCCGCGGGCCTGGCCCAAACCTTCAACAAAACTAAGTGAAAAGTGCATTTACATCACCAAGAGATTTCAAAATACGGTGAAAAGAAACCCCCACCATTTTCACAGTATCTTTATATCTCACTGAAATGGAGCTGTAGAGAGGAGGTGCTGGAAATCACATCGGAATGATGTTATAGAGAGATTATAGTGCGATTTCTAAAATAAATCCCCCCAGATGCTCCTGGACAGTTCTCCTGGAGAAAGAGGCTGATGGTTGATCCTCTGCAGGCATTTCTCAAGAGTCATCACAAGACTTCCCTCTCTCTCTTGGGTCATTTCCAAATAATCCTGAAATCAGACCTGTGTTAGATGAGCGCAATATCAGCATATGGCTTTCATCAGAAGATTTCCAAGCCCTTTAGGAACGTGACTTAATTGCACTTCACAGCGGCCCCTGATGAGCTTCAGCAACCTTTGCTTTGCCTTGCTGAGCTGGAAAGTGAAGAGAAGGGGCTATGTTACTTCGCTGAACCTGCAAACCAAAGCAGCAGAAGTGGCAGAATTACCATTGAGAGGTCTGAGCTCCTCATCTCATGATCCACTTTCTGGGACAGGCTTTCCAAAATCCACCTCCAGCTCCCTTAAGAAAGTATTTCTCCACAAGGGAGGGAAAAAAAAGCTAGCCAGCTGGAAAAGGACATTTATGCAAAAATGTTCTGTAAAACTGCAACCTTCTATTTATAAAAACATTTGAAGTGATGGATTCTCACCATGGGTTTTCCCAGCATCGAAACTGAAGAAGCTCTTACTGCAACATATGAGGTGGGTGTCCAGGCCAGAAATCTGTTTCATTGAGTCCTGGGAGTCCAACCCGATGATATGGGAGAGGTATTAAAGCACTGAGTGGAAGTGTGTAGGAGATGTACATGGTTCCCACCTGTGGCTGGGTTTGTCGCCTCCGAACATCTCCTGAGGCCATGCAAACCTGTGTCAGGGCTTGCCAGGAAACACTGGTAAAAGGCATTTAGAAGACAACGTGAACATGCTCTCTACCAAGCCGTGCTGTTACACCCACAAGGAGGGAAGGTGAATGCCTGGAGGACGTGCAGCCAGGGTGCAGCCACTAGCACCAGCTCCCTGAGCAGCAGGAGGGGCCCGTGGCACACAGCCCGGTACCAAGAGTCATCCAAGCCCACGCTATTTCTGCGTGGCATCATGTGTGTCCCAGACCTCATCCTCGTTCCTTCAAACACCCCCAAGGATCTCGCTCTTCATCTCTGTTGTTGTTTACTTAGCATTTCCCGGCAATGCAGCCACTGGTGAGCGTAGTCTTGGTCAGACGTAGGAGCCTGCTGTCTGTTTGCAGGATTAAATTGTTTATCTTCTTACGTGGGCCATTGGGAAAGCTATGATCCTGTTTACATCAGTGTTACAGAAACGTTAATGCCTGAAAACAGTACTGAAGCACCATCTGGGAGAATGGGGACGTTACACGGAGCAGGGAGGTGACCGGGAGCCAAAGCACCTCTCCATTGAGCAATGTCTTGGTTTGGTTCTCCAGCTCACGGTCAGCTGAAGGATGCTCAGCACAGGAAAGACACAAAGCCTTTTAAAACCAAACTGGGTGTGTATTTATTCACCGGGAAATTTGGGAAGAAGGAATGGGAGAACCTCATATGCCACATCTTTTTTTTGCAAATGAAAAAATTTGGGGTTTTAATAGTACTAGAAAATCTTGGGGCTTTATTTGCAAATTTTCATACAAAAATGACTTTGTGTTGAGAAATGTTAACGCCTGACTTTCGGCCCCTGAAAAGATGCAAAGGAAATGGAAATCTAAACGAGGAGCATATGCCATCCCCATGGCTCCACCAACAAAAATATTTGGCTTCCACTTGCAGCTACCCTAATCAAAAAGAAGTTTGGGTTGCAGGAATGTAAGTCAAAGTGAATACTAAATTTACATTAGGCATTTGTTAATTAGCCAGCAAATGAATCACCTCCACTGACTGGCACAGTCCCCACAACTTAAAGGAAACTGTTGTGTCAAGTTAAACTGTTGCCCTGGAGTTGACTAAGCAGAAACATTCCAAAATGTAATTATTAATAAGATGTTCTTGTATTATTAAAAAAGATCAAGATTAAAATACCTTGGTGGATATTTACAGGCAGGGAAGCAGGAGAGAGACTCAGTAGGTGTTTATTAAATCCATTTCCGCACGTACATCCACCCTTCACGTGCTCTGCGTTTCCCTGCAAGCAAAAGCCCTCTTGTACCTAGTGCCTATCCCCGCGGGTCCCTCTTCGGTTATTGCACCCTGGCCAGCATGATTTGTTGGCTTAATCAATATTCAGGTTAAACAATAATTTCTTTTAGCAGGAAGGAACTCTGTCACCCTTCTCAGTGTGATGTGCCAACACATTAAGCGACCAAAATATTTTCCTGGGACTATAAAGGAACGTTTCTGAGGCAGTGCCTCACTGGGGACTGGAATAGCTCGTGGAGCTGGAGGGGTTGTAGCACGCACAAAGTCTTGGCTTTTGAGTCTTCCTCTTCCTCCTGAAGCTGCTGACACCTTAGAAAAGGCTTTGGTAGATGTAGGATTAAGGAATCACTGTGGTCGCAGATCCCACATGGTTTCTGTACTGGGTTTTCTCCCCGACAAACAGCCAAACAACCCAAATAAAGCTATTGGGGAGCTGGCTTTGTTAGTGACACCGGGACCTCGGTAAACTTTCTTGTATACTAACATCTGAAACTCAAGTGCCTCAAGACCTTCAGAAAAGGATATCATTATTTTTTTTGCTTCCTTTGAGCTTAGGCCAAAAGCCAGAGTCATAAATAGAAACAGTTATTCTGGGCTCAATATCACCTTTTGTGCAATGACAAAAATAATGTGTTGTTGAACTGTTTGGCATGACTGCCCAAGAATGTGACAAGAAGCTAATTACTTTTGAAGCCAAATCCACTGGAGAAAACAAGAATCCAACATATAGCAACTCATATTTTGCCAATTTTGCTGCTCCAAATGCATATTTTCCTTTTTTTCCCCCTCATGACATCCTTCCCTTCTTTTTTGAATGCTAATGCACAGTTTATAGCTGAACTTGCAGACAGTCTCCACTGTCCTCCTCCTCCTCTCAGCCTTGCTCAACCCGTGTGATAACCAAATCCTTCCTGCAGAGCTGAACTCTTTTTCCACCGTCACACAGTACATTAATTCACTCAACACATTTGTTTGCAGCTGTCTTCCATCACCAACCGCACACCCAGTTGGCTTCTCATAGGGGAGCGAACATTTAATTTTCCACTAACGAAGGTATGAAGTAGGTAATTTGATGGTTTTTTGCTCCCTGAAAAATTTTGCTTAATTTTGCGAGGAAAACAAAAAAATACAATACAATGCTTGGGCTGCTCGTTTTGGTCTCTTCAGAGAAGGAACAGCTTGCAGATTCTGAAGCAAGTTTAGCCAAATCCAGCAGCGACATCGTAACACAAGCTGGTCATTCTGCTCTGTATTTCTTCCAGGGTAGCTACAGCTACTGATTTGTTATGAATGATCCTATCAGTGGCTTCTTCCATTGCTCCCCCCAAACCCCACCCTTGTTTACTTTCACCTACAAATGCTAAAGACAAAACCAACAAAAAAACCCAACCGATAAATGAAGAAACAACCAAATCTCACAGTCACAGGTCCGCGAGAAGATTTGCTTTAAGTGATGTCCCCAAGCCTGAGACTGCAAACACAGCCCGGGGTTTTCTGTCCCTTGGAATTTGCTCTGCACCTGATATTTGGGAGGCATTTTCCTCCTTTCTCCCTTACTCTCCAGCTCTCGCTTCTAATGTCAAACACAGGCAGCAGCTTTGAAGCTATTCCAAATGAAAATGCCAGAAGAGTCCTGGTTTTCCAGTCAGCCTGCCAACTCCAGCAATCATTAGTTTTATGTGCTAATTTTAAAGCTGATTGGTTTTGTGTCTTTGACTTCAAAGGCAACTCCAGTGAAAAGTCTAAAATATATTTTTAAAGGTAGAAAATAATTTTGTAAAAATGTCGTTTCTTGCAAAAGAAAAAATCCCTTCTTTTTAAGGAACACAAATTTTCTCCCTACAGCCTGCATAAATGTTGCTGAAGATTTTCATGCCAAATATTTGGCTTCTTCCAAAGAAGTTTTTAAAAAAAATTAAGAGAGATAACTAAATCAGACTAAAAGTGTTTTCATTTGTTCCACCAGTGGCACTGTGGATTTTATTAGTGAAGTGTGCATGTAACATATGTGCAGAGCAATTATGTTTTTCAGTTACAAAACACTATACATTAGATTAAATAAAATGACAGAGATTTTGGTCTGGTTCAGCCCTCAGATATTACACAGCCACTTGACTGGAGTACAATTTTGACTGTTTTCCCAGCTCATCAGCACATTAAAACCAGCTGTGGGTCTCGATAAATTGTTTCAGCAGAACCCACTGAAAATATCTGTATTTTCCTCCCTCCCAGCCCAACAAATGAAACTTGGAGGTCATTATGGTAGTTTTAATTATGATTTGCTAGGGATGTCCTTCACTGAAATCCATAGTTCCATAAACAACATGCTTCTTCTGTCATATTAGATTCCTTTATTTCGATTGCGAGGTCACAGAACCATGTGCTTTCCATTTTAGCTCCTGGACCCCCTGCTAAAACTTATACACACAAAGGAGTGGTAGCAAAGGGAGAGCAGCAGCCAGCAGCGTCCACAGCCTTATTCCCGCTTGTGAAAAGATGTTTACTGAGCCTGCAAACAACCGAAAGAAGAGAAGAAGACAAAAAAAAGGGGTGGGGGGGAAGAGAAAACCAAACCAGAACTCAGCAGAGTGGGAGCAGAATCAGGCGGGTGTCAATGCGGGTGCAAAGACAGAGCTCTGGAGTGGTCGGGGTTTGTAGATGTCTAACAACTGCGTTAGCTGCCAGCCGCGTACATGGCTCCAAAGCGAAAGCAGCTGCCGGCGCCGGGCTCCCTCCGCCTCCGGCAGAAGCTCTGGGACACGTCAGAGAAAAGTTCCTCAGTGCTGCAAAGAGTTACCGTGGGGTTTTATTTGTTCCATTTTATCAAAGTCACAGAATCACAGAGGCTGGAAGGGACCTCGAAAGATCATCTAGTCCAACCCCCCCTGCCAGGGCAGGGCCACCTAGAGCACATCACTCAGGAACGTGTCCAGTCGGGTTTTGAATGTCTCCAGAGAAGGAGACTCCACACCCTCTCTGGGCAGCCTGTGCCAGGGCTCTGTCACCCTCACGGTGAAAAAGTTTTTCCTCATGTTAACCCAGAACCTCCTATGCTCCAGCTTGAACCCATTGCCCCTTGTTCTATCGCTTAATGACACCGAGAAGAGCCTGGCTCCATCTTCCTTAGACTAGAGGAGAGGAAAAGAGATATTTGAAGGGAAATAGGAACTAAATATTTAAGAGGGCCTTCACTTGGGTTTAGTTTGGTCTCAAATGGGTTAAATCCAAGAAGAGGTTCCCATATACCACTCCCGTACCTCACTACTAGGGAAATTTTAAGTCCCTCCTCAATCTGCGGTAGCATTTAGGCCGTACTCAAACAAGGCCCTTAAGCCTGTGCTTAATTTTAAGCACCTGACTTATTCCATTGCCTGCAAGTCCACCAGCAAAATGTAGATAAACATGGATTTTACTTCATTCAGCAACTCTCAAATCGTTCAGAGGCCATAGTATAACGATGTCAGTACCTTAGTTTGGTTGTTTGTGCCACAGAGAATACGTTTCAGCGCCATGGACACAACCAGGCAGCGAAAGGGCTGCGGAGAGAGGCCCTTCCCATTGGGGGACCACTGGAAAAACATATTGACAAACGATTGTCTCGAGCAAAGCCCAAGCATTCCCTTCAACAATGTGCATTGCATTTACAAGATAAATTTTGGCTGGAGAAGGGACATTTTGGACGGGCATTAAGCATGTTTGTGGAAGAAACGTCCCTGCGGAAACCCGAGAAGGTGGGTTTTGCGCTGAAGAGTTCACACGGTTGGCCTGACCTCATACCCCTTCCCTTACAGCTTCACATAAACACTTTAATTATCCCATCACAGCCTGGAAACAACATAACGAGGGAGACATTTGTTTCTGCCCCCCCACGAAACGTCGCTTGTGATAACGAACTCCGTGTTTGTCAGATGAAGAAGTTTATGAGACCAAATTTAAGTTTGGGAAATATCACGAAATGTCAAATTTCGCGGAGGGCAAGCAAGTTCGCGAAAATCATAGCCAGGAACAAACCTAAGCAGTGGAAATTCCAGTTGACAATGTTAGACTCATTCCCTGCCCTTTGTTGACAGTGGGATTTTGGAAAAGAACAATTAGTTTAATAGGTTCTGGGAGCTAGCGAGCCAGACACTGAGAAAAATGGAAACCGAGAGAAACAGCTGAAATATCTTCTCATTCTCATTTAGATTGTGGTTAGAGCAGCTGAATGGCTGTTTTTTCTGGTCCACTTGTCTAATACTGAAGACTGGGGAGGGGAGGAATTGTCCCAAGTCGACCTCATGGAACAAAGGGGAAAAACCGTGGGAGAAAAAGAAAAGGGAAAGAGAAAAAAAAAAAGAAAAAGATTTTCTTTGGAGAATTGAGCAGTGTGCAGCATTTGCTGTTGGGATGGATCGATGGTTTTGCTCTTCCCCAAAATTAGATTATTTTCTTTACAGACTATTTTTAGAGGGGAGGCAGGAGAAATATGCTTGGTTGTACAAGGAAAATTGAAGGATATTCCAGGAAAAAAAACCTCACTTTGGATTGAAAAGCAGAATTTTTCAGAGGAGTTTTTAAAGAGAGGTTTTAAATAAAAAAGAGAGAGCGAGAGAGAGAAAGCTTTCTGATTCAAACTTGTTGAAATATTACCTTTTTTTTTTTTTGGCAATTCTGTTTTCATGGGGAAAAAGTGAAGGCATTCAACATAAGTCTGCAAAACAACCAGATCAATTTATTTTGAAGGGAAGAAGGGAAAAAGCACTGTACCGTGCCTGGGGTGGGTAGTGGGGCCAGAGCCCTGCCGTCCCGCTCAACCCACCACGGGTCCCACCCCAGGGCAGATCTGCCCTGGAGCCAGGACCAGCACCAGGGCACAGAGACCCTCTTCCACCTGCAAACGTGGGACCTAAGGTCTGTGAAGACCCTGTGCCAGCAGGAGCATGGTACCACCAGCCCAAAGCAGAAGAAAGCAAACATCCACGGGGTGCTGCAGGTGAAGAGAAATGTAGGATTTGCAGGGTGGGGATAAGACCTGAGTGAGATCAGTTATCAGATCCCTCCAAAGAGCCAGGAGAGGAAAGGCAGACATAAACTGATTCCAGCAAGCCAGGTGCTGGTGCCACGAAGCCAAGCAATGACGACATCTGCCTTTCGAAGCACGGAGATTTGTTACCTGCCAAGTTGCTGGATGTTTGCAGTCCCATTCCAGGGGCCCAGGCACGATATTTAGACTATTAAAACCCTTCCAGACCATCAGGGCTCCAAGGGTATTACTCAGAAGCAGTTTGGGATGTGCTATATCTTTCTAGTATTGGCTTCCTGCAGGACAGGATTTTCCTGTTGTGAGGACAGGTGTCCAAAAGACATCATTTGCTCTAACGCACGGGGAGTGTTGTGCTGATGGATCTGTGTCAACAGGAGGTTTCCCAGGATGGAGACCTGCAAGGGGTACCATTTAGCTTTCGGTGTTTAATCTAGACTAGTTGTAATCAATGTCTATGAGCACAGGGTCCAGTCAAGAAGGACTCACAGTCTGAGTCCTCGATGCTCTCATCCCTTGGGAGCTCAGCTTAGCACAGGGCTGCATTCTCATAGCCCCGCAAAGGGCTGGGAACACGCCACAGGGTTCTCCATCCCCACAGCAGCTCACCCTGGAGGTCTTTTACAGCATCCTCCACAATGATGCCCACATGCCTTGGTGGGCGTTACTGAGCCCTCCTTTTTTTTCTTTTTTTTTTAATTTCAACTGCTGTTTTTTTTAAGGATACAAGATACAGCTTTCTCAGGCCCAGATGATAGATCCAAGCCCTCACCACCCTCTAGCTTTACAAAAATCCCTTCAGCAATCCCAAAACTGATGTCGCATGGCCCTTTGACGAGCAAGGCCCACGTCTCCAACCCACCACACTGATCCTACACAAAGCTGAACTGAAAGCTGCTTTTCCAGCTGCCCCGCGGGGACTCACTCATTGTGGGGCTGTGACTCCCCAGTGTCCCAAGGGACCTTCACACATGGACTCTGTGGGAGGTGGTAACTTGGTGTCTGACAGCTACGGGAGTTTAAGAGCTTAACCCCAAGGAAAACTAGGGGTATCTAAATTCCCTTTAAAAACTGAACTGGCTTGAACAAGTTCAAGAAGTCCCACTGGTGAATTATTGAGCAAGCAGAAGGAGTTAGCTATGCCACTGATGTGGGCAATGCTGGAAAAAACCCTACAGGGGACAGCAGAGCCCTCCCCTCCGCAGAAACTCCAGCTGACTTTGAGGGCACTAAAAATATCTTTTGTGACACGAGCAGAGGAATCCAGATACGATTTTCCCCTAATCCTTTGCTCCTGACTAAAAGGCGTTATGTTATGTTTCCAAATGGTGGTTCCCCCTTGAGCTACTAAAACTGTCTCGGATAACAGCGTTAGCAAGGGTCCGTAGATAACACCAGGGACATGAGGGACGTACCGGTGGGGCCACCCCTCCCTGCAGCTGCTGCTGTCCCCTGATCCGGGCCGCCTGGTCCCTGCTCTCGGGACACCTGTAACTTCAGCCCTCGATGCTGAAATGGAGATTGCTTCAAAGAGGGACTTTTCGCAGTGGAGAAGTGCCAAACCAAGACCTTTGCGGTGCTAACAAATGGAGAACTCACACACTTTCTGGTTCTCACGGTGGGGTGAGACACAGCTGTGCTCGGACCACATCTTGGGCCAAGGACTTTAAAGCTGTTTAGATACTTTGGCCCTCCCGCGTCTTTGAAAAGGTTGTCAAGACATGTTGTAAAACAGCTGAAAAGATTTATTAAATTCTGCAGAAAGCTCCAGAATCTCAAGCAGGCTATTTTGTGTGTATTAAATGGTATTGTCACTGATTTCCCCTGCACTCGATCCCGGCTGACAGCACTGAGCCCTAACATGAGGAGATGCATTCACCGGGCGGAATGGAATCGTCCGTTGGGGCATCCATTGCCGATTCAGTTGTACATCTATTCCCCCTGGACCGCAGTCCTAAGGCACGTACCCCAGCCAACCATCCTGATTGCCTGGGTGGCTTATGAGGTCATCATTTAACAACTGCAACATCATAGTTTGGTGAAGCCCAAATGGAGGCAAAGTCACGCGGTCAGGACCAAGTTTCTTCTTTCATTTGGAGGAGGGAGAGGCACAGAGTGAGAAATCGCAGGTTTCTTCCCAAAACAAGTGGAGGAGGCAGGGAAGGGGTACATGGATTGAGGAGTAAGGTCTGAGGCCTGTTCCCACTCCCCGCTTCAACGCAGTGCTGGGAACAGCTGGTGCCGTGCTTGGGAATTTCACCCTCGGAGCAGCTTCCCACCACTCTCCACAGCCGTGCAGAGGTCCACATAAGGACCCCGGCTGGTGCAGAGCTGGACGTGCCAAACCAGGAAATGTCCCAAATGCTTGGCTGCACGCTCTCCATCACACTTGCCCCACCTCACCGCTGCGGCATCTGTGCCCTCTGGCAGCAAGTCATGCTGAGGGGCTGTGAACCACCGGCCTTCTGTGGTCGCATTTCCATGGACAGGAGACGTGCCTTCAGCTCTTAGGACACCAAAAGCAGATGTCGCCAAAGACTGAAGGTGTAAAATATATAGACAGTTATCCCTGCTCCATCAGGAACTGAAGGCAGATTTAGACAACTGCAAAAGATGGGGATCTGCGTTGCATGGATAGCTTGAGAGCCAGGGCTGTAAAACAAAATTAAACATTAAATGTTCTTAACAAAGGCAATCTGGGCTCTCTGTGTTCTGTTTTTGTTATGTTTGCCCCCTGTTTTATGCTGCTTTAACCTTCAGTTGTTGCTGTTGGAATCCTTTTCGCACTGTTCCACTTGTCATTCTCCTTATTTTTATTAGAGACACTTTGGCAGAAGACTTATCAAAATGCGCTGAGCTTGTCAACAAACGTCATTAGTAACGAGTTGAGGCAGACAGTGTAAGCGGGGAAAGGGCATGGGAAAATATGCAATATAAAATAATTTTATATGTTGAAGAAATGCAGCAGAATAATAACGGCAAAGGCCTTGCCGTAAATTATTTGTGCTGTTATAGAAGTTCGTTCCCACTGTTAAGTGATTTCTAGCCAGGCTTCAAAAGGGCTGTGCAGCAGGCTAGATGCTGTTCTGGCAGAAAACGGCGCAGCTTCATCAAAATGAAGGGCCTGGCCACTCCATATGCAATGTAACCAAGTTGAGACACACGACTTTCTGCACTGGATAACTTTAAAATCTCAAGTGACTAATTAAGGACTAGAAAACCAGCTCTGGAAATCACAGTCAGACCACTGGCAGCACTGCAGCTATGCCCAAAGCATGCCTTCTTCTGGGCTAATATTGCACACTGGTATATCCGAGTGGCCCACAGAACCGGTATCGAGCTGGGGTTCGACCTCAACATGCCAAGCTGCTAGTTACAGGGCTGAAAAGCTGCCCCTCTCCTGATCCCCTGCTTTGAAGTTCCCTCGAAGACATTTGCTTACTTAAGCTCATGCAAGAGAAGGTGAAGTCTGACCCCACCATCCACTGGTGGTGTCCACTTTCATAAGGGTACGAGAAGAAAAATAAATCACTGCAAAACGAACGTAAGTGAAGCCTTACGGTGTGCTTACCTAATTAGGTGTAAGGTTATATTGCAGGTTGCACTGGGCTGTACAAGAAGGGTTGGAATTCAGTAGGTTTAGGTTAAACAAAATAAATCATAAGGTCAACGGTAAGGTGAAAATAGAAAGGCATCCCACCCACCACAGTACATCAGCAGCAAGCAACAAAGTGCACTCTTGGTATCCCAAAGGCCAAGGAAGACATATGAGCCTGTAAGATTTAGTCCCTTCAGCTGCAATTGCTGATTACAGCTCTTTGGAGATCAGCTTTTGATAAGCAAATAGGTCAGACCGCTCCTGGCCAAGGCCAACGGTCAAGTGATGTTATTTAACCTCATGCACTTCCACGGGGCACCGGAGCCGGATGGAGAGCTACCACGAGGGTCACTGAACACGGGTGAGCACATCAATGGGAACACCAGTGAAGCCCCCAGGAGACGAACCAGCAATAACGCCGACCCTCGCAGCTGCACCGGTCGGTCCCAGCGGCGGGAGGAGGGGAGCATGCGGTGGCTCATAACACATCATAAACACTGCTGGCTGCAGCTCACAGGGAGGGACGGGGCAGGGGGAAGGCACAGAGGAGTGGAAACTTGGAAGAAAAATCTGATTAGAATTTAAAACGCTTTAATTGATCACACCATTAATCTCTTCAATATCCCGCTAAGTGTGATGGGATCTAGCGAGCTTGGCTAGACCACACACAGGGACTCAGACATCTCAGATACGGAGCCAAAGAGAGTGTCCTCCACGGGGCAGGGAACCAGCCTTCCACCGCCGCGCGGCCGTGAGCACAAAGCTCCCGAGGACATGCGAGGAACGGGGGCGCAAAACGGTTTTGCAAACCTGACTCAGCCTTGTAGGAAGCTAATGGGATTTCACTGGGTAGGCCTGAGGCTGCACGCCTTTCAGAGCCTGTTTTGCCTCAGGGAGCATTTTTATGGCCAAAATAATATGTGCCATATGGGAAAGCCCCACACAAATTAATAGGAGTGCAACTAGTAGGATTGGAGAGAAATTAAATAATCTATGGAAATGGCTGTGTAATCTTTAAAATTTGATAGAGAACGATCCCCTCTCGCAAAGACTTTTTAAGACATTCTATAGAATTGCTATGATGTAATTCGCTTTTAAATTCTATTCAAAAAGCTCCAAAGCCTAAGAATGGTTATTGTTTTCTTATTAAATTCTGTAAGACTTTTCCACGAAGAAAGATCTGGTATTCTCATAATATCTCTGCTATCCAAATCTGAAGTAATACAAGACCACTGGATTTAATTATATCAGGCACATAAATGTCTTCCAAAGCATTGCATGTATCTGTACACACGCAAACACACATGAATTAGGTGCCACTGGAATCAATAGAGTTGAACCCGCTCCGATGGGACCAGCTACTGAAACAACTACAATGACTGACATGCTCTTCAAGGCCAAAGATGGGAATGGGCTGCAAAGCTCTTGCAAAATGTTTTTGGAGGTGGAAAAATACCGACGCATTGAGATGGAAACTGTTTGGAGGAACACGGTGGGTTTGCTCCCACTTCTTTTGCGAAGAGGAATTTTTGGTCGTGCACAGAAAGGGAGTATGGGCTCGCCCTGGTCCAGAGCATCCTGCAGCCTGGGGTGGGGAGGCCAGCTGGGATGTGAAAGGCACAGCCTTCAGAGCTGGGCGCTGAGCCTGGAGCGCTGGCAGCCCGAGTATTTCCCTCACCAGGGGACTGTAAGGTATTTGTTCTTCTCCTTTCTCTCTCCCACTCATTCATTTCAAATGAGACCTACTGGTTCAGAGTGAGATTGAGAGGGAAAAACAACCCTGCGATCACAAAGTACCCTTGTTAGATGGAAAAACTGGGTTTTACCTAGCTCTGCTCCAAAAAAAAAAATTTAGGGAAGAGGTGAGAGCGGCTGCCCGAAGCCTGCCCATGGGTCACGAGGGGGCTGCACGCTGGTGGAACATGCCTGGGATTCCTCCGCCGTGATGCCAAACGGGCCCCGGCGATCGCAGCCAGGGGGAAGTTGCTAAGCATTGTGAAACACAGGAGGAAAAAAGTTATATTAAAGTAATAAATGATAAATAGATGCAAAAAATCTCATGGTGGGCTAGTAGAGTGTGCATGTACCTGCCGCTGAGGAGCTCCGATCCCTGATTTAGTGAAGTGCTTTAGTATATGTTTAGTTTTCAGCACGTTAGTACTGAACTGGGTCATAGAGCACTAATGACAGTGACTGGTGTTGATCCAAAAACCTAAGAATTATGAAAAATAATCAGTGAAGATACACATTTCTTTTTAACATCTCTCGGGAACATTATTGTTTTGAAATAAAAAGCACTTTCATATTTTTAAAAGAAACTTTCAAATTTAGATTTCCTATTGAACTCAACTCCTCTTCCCAAAGGAACCCAGAAAAAGATACAGCAAAATGGAGGATTTTCCTGGAAAACACCTGGTTTGGTCATTTTTTTCAAACAGAAACGTATGGCTGTGGATCTTCTGGCAAGGGTCAGGGTCAGACCCTTCCAACCAGGAGAGACAACCGCACCATACGTATGAAAAAAGCAACACGGACCTTTCACATCTTCTGACACGTGGTGAATTTGCCTCAACTTGGCTTTTATTATCCAGTTCAAACAACAGTCCCTGAGGTGGACCAAATTTCAGACAAGTCTTGGCTGTGCTTCAGGGAAGCAAGGGCCAGTTTATAGCTTCAGGTGCAAAGACTCCACGACTTTCTTTTTCACATAAATTTGACGAAGTTAAAACATGACAATTTTAGCCATGCTGTGGGGGAATCTTCTCAAATCTCTGCCTTCTCCAAGGCCACCTGTCAGAGAATGACACCCTGAGCCTTTAGGCTGCTGTGATTTATATTCTATTATTTTATTGGACATCAGGAAAGACCACAGTTAAAAAACGAATAGTATATCATCAAGGCAAAAGTTTTCCTTTAGTAATTGTATTCAGCTGTCTCTTCAACAAAGGCAGTACAGGGAGAGGCAGTAATTTCGCCATATCAGCCTAAATCTTAATTAAAGATGTAGAATAAAAGCTTCTTGTTTGGGAACAGGGAGTGCAGAAGAAAGCCAGAAGTTGTTTTTCTTTATCCGATAGCCATCAGAAGTGAAAAATCCCAGTTTATATTCTGGATTTCATCACTTCCGCAGACTCTGCACGTTGTATAAGATCAACCTGCCACCACCAAGGCTGGCACACTCAGTGCTGCCAGAGAAATGCCCCGCGGAAACTAAATCTTCATCTGAGGAAGGGTCAGCCTCTCTACGCCCCTCTCCTGGGAGAGGAGATACTCGCTGTACGTAAGGCAAGCTGCCGTGCAGGCACTGTGAAACCTTCCAAATCAGACCGCCCCTGTTCTTTGGGAAAACGCTGAACGCACTTTGCTCCCAAACTTGAAAGACCATGCTCAGGGCTGGATGGGCCTCCTCAGTGGTCTGCAAGTCCATCTGCCCTGAGGCAGGGTGCTGGAGCAGCCATCTGACGGACAAAGGTATTTGTCAGCCTGGGGTGCCCTGTGCAAGCACAAACGCGTTTTGGCTGCCCCCTCCCACGAACGGCCTCCTCAGGGGCAGCGGCAGCTGCCTGGGACCCGCTTTTGCTGGCAGATTGTGCTACAGGTGGCACCATCTGTGCCACCAAGTCCAAGCCAAACAGCTCGTTCCCAGATGCAGGGAAGGGTCAGCAACGCGACAGCGACTCCCGGGCAGGGCGAAGGGTGGCTCACACACTGGCTCCATTGTGGAGGAGGAACAGTCGATAATTAGCACCTGCAGGAAACTCCCAGCGCCTGCAATAAACACAAATATGTCTCCTGGCATGGCCAGCTAGGAAAATATAAGCTGAAAAAGCCGCCCGTGCCAGACACACACCGGTGTATGTGTGCCACTGCGGCATGCCAGCTGCTTGGTGCGGGCACGTGCGCTGGAGAGCCAGCAAACGTGGGCCTGCTACGTCGTTAGGAAGGCGAATCTTTTCCTCTCGGCTGTTTTCACTCTCAGCTTCGGACTTTCTTTTATGACTGAAGGAAAGATGTGACCCCAAGTGGATTTACATTATTATTTTACGCAATGTATGTTTAATTTGTCCAGTTACTCCAATAAGAGGCTGACTGAAGGCCCACAAGTGAGATGCCTGCCTTTCCACCTTCTCACCCCTCCTGCCATCTGACAGCACTCACGTTGCTGCAATGCAGATGTTACGGCATGGGGAGCAGCACATGTACAGCAGGGGAAAAATAAGAGGGTACCAGTCCAGGACATTAAAAGAAACCTCTCACAAGTGATATGGGAGAGGTTCTTCTCTGGTGCCCAGACTCAGCAGCCTGTAGGATTTGTGAAAGACCTTGACCATGACAAATGCCATCAGACCTGACGGCCCTACACCCAGGGGGACATGCAAAAGGGGGTGGCCATCACCAGACTCCAAGAGGATGTGTCTGGCAAACGGACCAGACGCCTGTGGCTTTCTCCTACCATCACTCCTTGAAACGAAGGCTGGAGGTGGGAAGATCCCGGTCACCACTCACCCCACCAAGAGGGTCTGTCGGAGGGGTCGATGCTGCCACCAGCACAGCTGCAGGCACACCAGGCCCAAAGACAATAAACAAAAGGACTTCGCTCTCCGAACTGGGGCTGGGCATGGGGTTATGTGATTTTTGGAAGCCTTGCAAAAAGTCGTGTGGGACAGATGGAATTAAAAATCCCTTCGTGTTGCATGTACGCCCTGGCGCTACGAGGCAGCTCTTACTAAGCACTTTGCTAGGTGGCTACCTGCTGTGCAGCTAGATCTAATCAGCGCACAACATCTCCAAAGGAAACAGCTCTGAACAGTTCCATTGTTTTAATTTTTTTTTTGCTCTGGGCTCACAAAATCCTGGTGCTCACTCTCTCAAGTGTGAAAACTGAATATAAAGCAGATCGGACGCAGCTGCGGCTTAGCGGCCAGTGCATGCTGCACATCAGCGATGGGCTTGCATATAAACCACTTGGCAGAGCTTCCAGGACAAGCCGATTCCTGGAAGGAAAAGTGGCTAATAGGTATGAAACACACTTTGCTTGTACCAACAAGCACTGAGGCCAAATGCCTGGCTGTCAGATTGACACAGGTCATAAAGCACTGACTCTTGAAAAGCCTTCTGCTCCTGAGCAGTCACACCTGAACCTTCGCTTCTCTGAAATTCATCTCCTTGATGAAAAGACACTCCAGGGCTCAGCAGCGGAGATGCCCTGTGGCACACAGTGTCCATTAGTCACAGTTTAGCTGAAATTCCCGCTTGCTTCCCTGCTGTGCCAATTCGGAGCCCGGTTTTACCTGAGACTGGCCAGGGTAAGTGACTGACTCCTGCTCTGTATTTTCCCATATAAAAAGAGCATTTGTATTCTTTCAACCAGTGTGACTTTTGGTTTAGATTCAGGGGGAAAAGCAAACTTTCCCTAACAGGGGCAAAGAGCGTGTCACCTCCATAACATGCTACATAAACAGGGCTTCCCTTCTGGCAAGCAAGACCCACCTGAAATACAGAGGAGCGGCGCTGAGCAAACACACTTAGAGGTGTGATGGAGCTACCAAGGGCTGCCCAGCTGGCAACGCCTGCACTCCAGCGACTCCTTCATTGGCTCTAACGACCGGAGAACCAAGGTGGATAAGCATGCCTTGGCCCAAACTGTGACTGCGCATCTGCTCTAATTCCTGGACGTTCAGATGATGCTCCTCAGCTCTGCTTCTTCGGTATAATACAGGTACAAAAAGCGAGTATTTACAGCTTGATACTTCCTACTGTGACTTTTTTTTCTCTCATTGTCCTTCTCACACAGGATGGAGTTACTTCAATTTAGGCTCTTACGTCTGACAGACTTATCAAGCTCAGAGCTGGAGAGAAAAACATCCTGTAGAATATGTTGCAAAAGAAACTATAGGAAACCTCATGTTGTCCTGCATCCAGGAAAACAACAGGAGCAATGCAGTTTTATCACGTTGAGTTTGATTTAAAGTATTTAGTACTTTGGAATCGGATACATTTGGATGACTATGGAACTGTCCTGAGGATCAATGTGCCTGAGATGGCACATCTCCTAAGTAAAGAACGGTGATCTTAATGGTTTATAAAAACTTCCAACATACTTTATGTTTTCTCTTTTTCGCTTATTGCTATGATTAATGTTGCGCCATTGAGATGGTCCAGATAATAACCACATCAGAAGGAGCTCCTTTATCCATTTACAGATAGACACGACCCACGAGGCTTCTGAGAAAACATCTCCGGGTTACGGTCTGTTTTCCCCCACACTTCTACCACGAGCATCTCCACTCTGCCCAGGAAGGACTGCTTTCCCAGGAAGGGGGGGACTGTCTCGGTGACCGTCATGGCTCTTTGTAGCTGTTTTATGCCACAGCCCACAGTCTATCCAGAACGATGCAAAGGCACAAAAAAGGCCACCGGCCCTGCTGCTCACAGAGAACTCAATGCTAATTCATTATTCCACCTGGGCTGAAGACTTAATTTCATTATGTGCTTTATAAACTTAAGAGTTTTAGAAATAACATATAATATTACTGGCTCAGAATGAATTTCCATCTAAAGGCAAAGCTCTGAAAGGGATATATTAAATCCGGGGAAATTCTGCTTCAAAAGCCCCACGTATTTCTGAACGTAATATCCCAAAGTCATACTCCAAAGTTAAAATTTGATAAAAACTGGAAATTACTTGGCATCTCAGCATATTTGGAGATACTGAGTAATAAAAGGATAAGATCCATGCCAAGAATAAGATGAATTTTCCCCATTTGTTTAAATATTTAAACCGTACAGAATAAGAAAGTGCTGCTCAATATTTTTAAATGTGGCAGATTGTTAGTAGCATTAATTTTTGCCTCTATTCCTCCGTATTTTTTCTCTCCAAGTTCAGTGCAAGCAGCTGAGATCTCATCTCCTGCTAAAACCGGGGTTTAGGTGTACAGCCAGAAACAGCTATGTAGAAGACAGTTTTAACTGATTTCATGAACCTGCCAACCATCAGAAGCCTTTTCCATGGCCAAGTTCAGAAGAGGTTTGTTGTTTTTAAGCCGTTAGGTATTGTACTCTTCTGTCATCCACGACTCGGCATGCAATTGTTTCTTTCACCAGGACAACTAAGAGAATCCTGTATGCCACTTCACTCCTCAGAATAAAATTTCTCCCGAGATCTGTATTTTGGCTTCTTTTTTGCTGCCGTGTTGTTTTTTTCATGTCCAATCCTCTCCAGGGTGATAAATACCCAAGATGCCAGGCACAGGTTATTGAAAACAGAACAAGATAAATACAAACAGGGAGAAAAACATGTTTTCTGGGGTTTGTTTTTGAGGGGGAGTTTTGCAACTGGCAGAATGAACATTGGTTGACTTTGTTCTAAAGGCCACAAAGAAACATGATGCTGGGATTTTTATGAAGCCTGCAAACTGCATTATCTGAAATAAAGAGTCTGCCTGAAATAAAATGGAGTTTCTTTGGAAATGCCTGCTGAAAATTAAATACTAAGATGTCACTAGATGTGTTGAGCAAGGTCTTCTCCTGAGGCCACTTCAGTGAATAAAGGCAACTGTGGATTTTAATAGCCACCCTGGGGAAAGGAAAAAAAAACCCATATTTGGCTCATCAGCATGCAACAAGAGTAATTAGTGATTTAGAAATAAGTGTGGCAGGGGAACAAAACAGTGGACAGACAGAAGGATTCATACATCAAGAATATGGAATAAATTGGAAGAAATCTGGAGATATACCAGCAGCGTTGAAACAGAGTATGCAAAAATAGCTGTGTCATTTAGCCCAGAGGTGGTTTATGTGTACACGCAGCGGGGCAGCCCTCTCATCCAATTTGCTGAAGCAGATGGGATTGGTGTGAGAAAGACAACATGATTTCCTGGTCAGAGGAGCAGTCCGGGGTGGTGGTCAGTGTCGGCAGGTACCAGGGACCTCTTGCTCCTCGGATCTTGGACATGGTTGAGTTATTTATTTCCTTTATAGGTCTGTTTGCTTTTACCTGTAAACAAAGGGAATTGTATGTAGGCATCACCTCTGTAACACCTCATTCACTGGTTTATAAAATACCTTCAAAGGAGAGACGTGAAGAACGGTCATTAACAAAGAGTCTAAAATCCTAGAAGCCAAAAAGAAGACAGGAATCAGAGCGCTAATAAGGCTACCAGCAGACTTAGATGGTGTTGCCCATCATGGAGGAGATTTCAGCCTTTGATTTTTGAGATCATTATTTGCAATCAACTCATCCAATGCACACTGTTTTCGCTCTTTAAGAACACACACAAAACCAGTTTCATGAAAATCCCACATTGTTGTGGGAGAGCATCTCCCATTTTAACTCTTTGTCTTCTTCTCTGCTATTTGCAGTGACATTGAAGAACCACTGACATAAAAATCCACTTCCAATTTAAAGCAGAAATGGGGACAGATGCATTTTATTAGGAGTTTGTACCACTCTGCAGAGATGAGAAAATATTTACAGATAGTTCAGCTGATCATTTAAAGTGGCATGATTTGATTGCCGTCAAATAATTCTTACAAAAACATTTGCAAGGTTTTTGTTACCTACCTTCCCTTCTCTTTAGAAGATGTCTTTCTGGAAAAGATTTTTCAAAAAAAATGGGGCGTAATGTAATACATGGCTATAACATAGATTGTTAATTTTTAGTGTAGCTGAATCACAGCATGCTTTGATTGAGAGGAGCCAACACAAACATGCAAAATATGTGCCTCTTTGAACAGGATACACCACATCCTGCATTTGGTAGCCAAAGGTTCCAGTTTGCATCACAAATGTAGTCCAAGATCTCTCTCTCCTCGAGGTATGTACCTCAGAAAGTGCCAAATCTGCAAGACATGCCGGCTTTTTTTTTTTTTTTAAATTTCTTTCTTTCATTCTTTCCTATTTCAAAAAAAAAAAAAAAGTTTAATAATTTGCTTGTTTGGGTTTTAGTAGAGACTCAGCAGGTGATTGAAAGAAAGGACTGTGTTGTCAGGAGGGACTTTGATTAATCAGAGACTTGATCGTTTGATTAATCGTCCCAGAAAGAGCTGACTCCAGCAAAAGCGCCCCAGCCAACATGTAAACACGTCGAAAGAACATTTTCGAAATACATAAAGACAAATTGCAGTTCAAAGCTACTCTTACTGGCCTGTTGATTTGACTGCTAGAAACAAAAGCCTTTCTGCCTGGTTGATAGAAACCAGACCTTCCACGGGAGGAAACAATTGACTTCAGGTCCTTTCAAATTTTGAATAAAAAAAGAGCTTGACATTTTCGGTTTTAATTAATTTTTTTATCTTCTCATGCTTGTTTACAGTAATAAATTACAGTCCTTAGTCTTTTTACAAGGAAAGTTAAGTTTCCTCTCATTTTCAAGCAATTTATGACACATGTTTAAGACCTTCAGTTACATAAGGGCTCTGCAGAGCTTCCCAGCAAAGCATAAATTATCACAGCGAGGTAGCAAACAAAACATGGTGCTATGCGTCGCCCAGTCTTCATGGCATTTTACCTGCCATTTAATGGTTGGAAAAATACTCAAAAAGCCTGCCCGCTTGCCTTTAGCAATCTCATCGCGTAGGAGGAAAAAACAAAAAAGGGATTTGTGAATTCAGCTGGCTCCCAAGCTAGTGGAGGTCATAAAAACTCTTTCGTGTCATGGAAACACACGGCGAGCTGACTGCAGTGAGCTGCGCGGTGCACATAAGCACTCGGCAAAGTTGCTTCTCAAGTCCAGGAAAGCCCGTGTACATGTTGAAGACCAGCCCTGTTCAGATCGGCACACGAGGAAAGCCAGTAAAAAGCAGAATTAGTATTTCGCAGGAAATTTAGGGAGGGGAGGAAACAATTTCCTTACGGAGCAAAAATAAAACTTTCCTACAGATTGTGCAGAACAGAGAATGCGGGGAGAAAACTGACCGTTTCCCATGTTCTAGCCGGAAGCAATGGGTTTGGTCTTCACCCCACAGCAACTGGGGAAACCCCTGATTTGTGGGTGCCGTACCCTCACTGGGCTCTCTGCGCGCAGGCTCAGGCACGGAGACACGGTAGCCTGGCAGCCACCAGCCCAATTCCTTCATAATCCAATTACCGTAAGTGTCTTAACCGCTGGTTCATTATCACAGGCCTCAGCCCGGGGTGAACCAGCTGGTTCTCTTGTCATCAGCAACACAAGAAAAAATCTAAAGGAAAAAGTTGGCTGAAGTCAAATCGAAACGGAGACAACTTTGCTTTTGCCAATGCACACCTGCAATCTCCTACCCCCACCACCAGCAACCCAGCAACAATTTCAAGTCAACGTCAAAGCAATCGTTTGGCCCAAAAATGAGCAGATTTAGATTGAATGAGATGGTGTCTTTCAGTCCAAAAGAAAACTTAAAAAGAAAAGATAGTGTTATTTAGCAACCGATTAAAAATATATATGGCAATTGTGAGACTAAACAAATCAATGAAAGTAAAAATTATTTCTAAACAGAATCCTGAAAAAATATTTTGACACTTCCAAAGTATGTGTTTCATTTTTCAAAATTCTGAAATAATGCGTAGTCTTTTACATTCTCTCTGATGGTTTTGAGGCCCAAAACTTGATTTTGAAACAGAGTTTTCCTTCTTGAGCTGTAATTTTTGATGCATTTACTCTTCCAGCGGCAAGGGTCGCAGGTACGTGTTTTTCTCTCTCAGCACGGCTAGTGGGGCATGAGCTGGGCAAATTGTCTTGACAACGCAACAGCACAGTGTAGCACTTTTGGTGAAAGCATTACGAAAAATCAGTGCAACCAATCTGAAAAGAGTCCTCAAGCTGACAGTCCAATTGCTTATTGATATTTGCTGAAATATAAATAGACAAAAAAAAAAAAAAACTATTCCCAAATGTTTTGCTAACAAAAAAGGAGACATACTAAAACATATTGGATGTTTTTGTAATAATTGATATGTAATATATATTTTTGCTTTTTAGTTTGCTGTATCTTACCTTCACCATGTTTTATTTATCATTAATTAACCCAGCTTTGTAAAAGACCTTGAATTTCAACCTTGAAGTCTAGCAAAGCACCACGGAGAGCTAAAATTACCAGCCTCTCCTCCCTCTGGCTACGGAGCCAAGAGATGAAGATCTACTTTGCCTCTTAAAACTTCCCGAGCGGCAACAGGAATCCAAAGGATATTCCTCCCCTCTTGTATATATCAATCATAAGTCCTTTGTATTCATTCTTATTTCATATCCAGCCATATTTTAATTAATGAAATCAAAAGACCATCTACTAAAATAAACCAAACTTAATGAGGGAAGAAAGTCAAAACAAACAGGCACTGTTTACTTCCTTTGCACTGATTTGCCAAGAAATGAGCTCCACATCCAACATTATCGATTCATGTCAGAAATATTAACCTCTCACAGCCGCATGAAGAGTAGCATCTGGATCGAAAGGATGAGGGAGGGACAGACATGCGGTGAAACACAAGCAACAAGCCATTTCTGCACAGCTTGGCGGATACCTTTGCCCCCCCCCAGGTAGCGTTTACGTCCTGTCGATCGATACTGCAGATGGAGATGTGACATTCAAGGTCTCACATTTGGTTGTGGCTCCGGCTCTCAGTGGAGAGGGGATGGGGAGAGCCATGTGCATGGTGTGTCCTCCAGAACATACCGCTCCGAGCCACATCTGGAGTTCCTGGCTCATAAGGCTGAAGGATGTGGTACCATATGAGCGTAAGTAATATAATTCAGCTGTCATCTACCACTGACCATCCTTAGTATGAAAGAGCTCGGATTTGATGGCCATCACAGCAAAACGTGCCAGCAGTTAATGTGAGTGAGTTTGTAAGGAAAGGAGGCATCAGACTGTCCTCAGAGCAGGTGAAAGCATGCAGAGACATCTAAGCTGAGAATCACCTTCATTAGTTACAGCTCTTCACACAAACACCTCCAGCCTTTTGGAATATTTTACGTGAAAGATTTTGTTACTGACAAAGCAGTTTTCCCAAACCCAAAAGATTCAGTCCAAAAGTATAAAATATTATTTTCAGTCATAAGATCTTTTCTTTCACAGAAAAGGATTTAAAAGCAAATACAAACTAGGGTCTAGGTAAGCTTTGGGTTTTAGAAAATGGAAGTAGTACAAGCTTCTACCCCACCCCCCCAATCTTTATTTAATTAATGGCTGTTCCTCTTTCATCCCTGCCCCACCTTCCTTTCACCACTGAATGCACTGACAGGCTGTTTGGTTGGTGTCAGGGTTTTTTCTTTATCCTTTGACATCTTCACAGTATTTCCCCAGCTTCTGCAAGATGCAGAGCAGCTGTGTGCATCCTTGCAGGACCCACCTTCAGCTGTGGTACCACCCTGGGAAACAGAAGCAAATCGGTCAGCAACTATTTTGGTTGCAGATTTTTCGTCATAGGGCTGCAATTTTTCTTCATAAACCCCAGTTTTACTCCTTTTCAACTGGCTTTGCAACTATTACGTACAGATCTCGCAACACTGCTGGATCTCAGCAGCGCCCTTTGGACGACAAACAGAGAGGGAACTAGATGGCTTCTGCACGTTGGAGTGGGATGTTGGCTCCCCACTCACTGCTTCAGATCTGAAGCTGCTAACAATGAACAATGGTAACATGCTGATCCCCGCTGCTTTTGCGCTCCATGTGGTGTGTGAATGGGGCCAAGGGCATGGACATGGCTCTGGGACAGGGTATTTTGGTTTCCTGCCTTTTTTGTCCAGTGCAGAGCAGAAGCCAGAGCATCCACAGGGATGTTCCCTTGCTACACTCGGTGGCATCTGCCCCTCAGGGGCTGTTTTGTTGATGAGAATAGCAAGAACATTAAACAGAGGCCAAGGAAGAGAGCCATGTGCAAACGTCCCATTAACTCCATCCCACATGACCAACTTCCTTCTGCTGGCAAACAGCAGCACAGTGTCGCTCCCACAGCACCTCTGTCTCTGCTCCTTACGCTCCAGGGCCACAACCCACCAGAGAATGGCCCTTGGGCATGGACTTAGTGACCTCAATATTATTTCTGGGAGCAAATGTCCCCTCAGCCAAGCCACTGGCAGCTCCTCAGTGTCCAAAGGGGTAGACACGCACTACAGTGGTAGACTTATGAGGTGGCCTTTCCACTTGGGGTTAAAACCTATTGTCAGTCTGAACGCTTGCAGCCCTGTGGATAAACACAGGACTGCCTGGAGCCAAGCATTAAATCCACGCTCACATGCAGAATAAATAAAGAATTAAATGTGGCGCATAAATAAATACAAATGTTAAGCGGCATGGAAACTAACACAGCCTCCTCTGTGTCCTCCCGCTGGAGGGGCCTCGGTGAAGGAGCCCGCCCTGTCTGAACTCCACGCCAGGCTGCTGCAATCAAAGCCGAAACGCAAACCCCCTTTTTTCACCCCTTCTTCTCAGATCTGGCCCCTAAATTCTCACTTTACGTGGCTGACGTGACAGAGGTCAGCACAAATAGCGCAGAGCCAGGTGTGATGCGTTTGTGTGGACGCGAAGCCAACTAGCACGGTCCTCTCCTTTCGTTAGTCCAACGAATTGGTAAAGTCATAACGAAAAATGCTGACTCTCGTGCCTTGAATTTTTTTTCCAGATTATAAGACACACTGATTTTTCTGGGTTTCTTTAGACTTTTATCCCATATTCACAGAGACATTTATTTCTTTGCTGTTCTTTTTTCTTTTCCATTTCTACTTTCACTCCCCCAACTCCAAACCATGGTGCCAGCTACAAATTCCATATATATATAAAGAGATCAATATACGTATCTTTTCAGAAACGCCTTTCAGTACAAAGAACACTGTCCTCCCCAAAACTAAAGCAAGTGAGCATCCACATCGCATCAGAGCCCGCTCTGATCTCACACCCATCGTAACCAGTGTTAACACAACCCATTTCACTGGCATTGTCGTCAGCAGTTATTTCTGATTTCCTTCTGTCTGTGTTGAATCGAAGTCAAGTCCCCCTTGCTTAAGAGGGCGGCTAGTTTTTCACATACAGTATTTTTCCTAAGAAACTCAAGCAACAAACAGATGAGAAACAGCTACTCTACAGGTCTTCAAGTAAGAGTGTCGACACAGCGCAGGAAACCACAGAGAAGCAGGACTGAGCCCACTGTACCTGCTGGATCTATCACTCGAACCTCAAAGTCCAAGAGTGCTCTCTAAAGACCTCTTCAGTTCAGGCTTCCTTGCTCACTGGAGACAAGCAGAGCCTCAAGATGTCTTTCAACAGGAATTTAGACCGAGCTTTTCCACTTGGGCTCTCCAGACTCGGTTGTCTCAGCTGAGGGTTTGGCACACAGGTCTGGCAGCCATGGCCCCAGCCACCTTCTCATTGCACTGTGTCACACATCACCAGCGGGGTGTAAGCAAGGGAGTAACACACTCCTAGGAGGGCTTCCTGGTAATCCAAGTGATACTGAGATACAGCTTACACCAGAGCCTAAGCTAGAAAATTGGTATATAGCATGGACTTTTCAAATGGCAAAGGGAGCTGGAGTTGGTTCTCCAGTCCCTTTGAAACGTGGCCCTTACACTCTGTTCATGGCACAGTTGTTCCCCAAAGGCAACAGGGCTGAGGG
Organism: Psophia crepitans; assembly: GCA_013399095.1. NCBI lineage: Eukaryota > Metazoa > Chordata > Aves > Gruiformes > Psophiidae > Psophia > Psophia crepitans. Next base: position 1,431,798 of record VWZZ01004413.1, read on the forward strand.
TAGCCCTCCAACAGACTCTGCAAATTCCCCAACACCAGAAGAGCCAGTGGTGCTGTTGGAGACATAGCTAAGGGTGTCTGAAGTGATAAGAAAGTCATGCTTGTTCCAGCACGGCTCCTTCCAAACCCCCCCCATACTGCTCTAGCATCTCGAAATCCTCACCACGCAGGCGCCGCTGGGGAACCTCTTTACTTTGCATGAAGACATTTATGGATTTCAGCTGAGGAATTCTGGTTTTCAAGCATTTGGAGGATGATTTTTGCAGCAATTAGCTATTGGATCTGTCTCCATTTCCCTAATTGCCTATGAATTCCACAGTGAGCAACACGAAAGCCATTAGTGGTCAGATAGTCACAGTAGATTCAGAACACATTTCCAATTGAAAGAATTATTAAGTAAGATTTGTTCATGGTGACATCCAAGCTCCACTAACTGCTTCCCAAGCACTCAAGAAGGGATTATGTCTACTTGGAGGCACTCACATTTCAGGGGTGCAATATCTCACAGTTAAGGGTGGGGTTTTTTGGCCCGTCGCCTTTTAACTACATCCTATGCAGAGACTGTACTAAAACTTGGTAATAATTGAATATGATGAACTTCCTATTAATCACGAAGCAGCACACAAGGACCGCAACTGCTCCCAGATCCCACGTCTCTATAGGAATAAGGTGCCTGCCTGAGGGTACCGCACGGACGCTGCGTGATTTCCAGCCTGCGAGGCTGTGATGTGCGCTGCACGCTACACATCAAGGGAACTGAAAAGGCTGAGCTCCCTCGCTGCAGTAGGGTCTCTGTTTACTGATTTCATAACTCCAGCTGGACCTCTTTTGGCAAGGGAGAGGATTTTTATGAGGGAAAAAGCTATAAATCTGCTGTCGCTAAAGGACATCAGACACCATGTGGCATGTTCATGATATCACCAGTGTGCACCAGTTTTAAGACAGAGGTTTTAGCCATAAAGCTAAACCCTTCCTCTTCCTGCTCCTTCTCAACTCCAAAGCTTTGGGGAGATAGAGAAGGGGAAAATGAAGAGTGTACGCTTCAAAGTCCTGTGATAAACATCCCAGGATTCAAACAAAGCCAAACTTTGTGTCCCGTTTCTGAGCAGAAACAGCTGTCACTCAACAAAAGCATTTGCTCAGTGATGAGGGAGCCCCAAAGAAAACCCCTTCCTTAAAGAAAGGGAGTATATCTGTTTCACAATGCTCGTTTTGCCCTTCCCCGAGTCAAAAATCAGGAGGAGTCGGTGCACCATGCCAGGTAGCAGTCTGAGATGGAAATCTAGCAGGGTAAGTGTGAGCTAGGCAGCCATAAATTGCTTGCCTTAACTGTTTGTGACAATTGGTAGCAGACAAAAGTTATATATCTTCGGCAAGCGTTTCTGCAGTACACAGCCTTCCGTTCTGCTCCAGTTACCGTGGCCTTTCTGACCACCTTCTTGCAAGAGTTTTTCCTTGCACATTGAGGAAATGCTCCAGGCTGGGAGGAGAGGGGAGCAGCCGGAGCCGGGCCAGGCCACTGAAACCCTCTGACATGGACTATAGCAAATGAAGGGAAAACATAAGAAGTCTCAGGGGACTCAGAGCTCCACGAGGCAGAGATTTTGTGCATTGATACCTGCAGACAAAATCCTGATTGTAGACACCAGTTCAGTGCCAGAACACTTTTCCGCTAGGAGACTTTAAATTTATGCTTCTAGTAGAGTTGAGAAGTTCACCGAAAGGTCATATTCATCTGCTTCTTTGCACTGTAACGCAATACCTCTCCCGGTGATTTTAATTAGGACTCTCACAATTAATTTGTTTCCCCATCACATTTGTATTTTCACTTCTTATCATAAGTAGAAGCAACACCGCTGCAGTCACTGCCTTCCCTACCAAAGGAAAAATGAAGACTCATTACTTTTGTCAACAAATAAAGGGTTATTCACCCTGCCCCCACTACAACCTGGGCTTTTGCACACAGATTGAAGAAAACTGCCTGTTTCAGCTGGCTGCAAGATGCCCAAGCATCTTTGATTTTGGAGGTTCTGCCTTGTTATCCTCCTGCCTGCTATTGGAGTTCAAGCCAGCTGGCTACGTGGCTGCCGAGCAAACTTTGCACGTGCCAAGGTGTGGGTAGGTGGGTGAGAGCAGGAGGGAGAGGGGAGAGCAACTCTGCAATATTGCTATCATTTATGTGGTGTCACAACTGAAAAGGGCGAGCAGTGAAGTTCACACCTCCCATTGAAGAGGCCGCCCAGCTGAGTTTTACTCTCGTCAAGTGAAAACTGGAATGTTTGCACCTTGAAAAATGAAGTTACTGTGATTGGGAAACTTGCCTTCTAACATGGAGGGAAGATGTTTCCTGCCTATTTTGCTGGGGGCAGGATAAGAATATGCAGCTCCTAAAATATATTCAGGTTTCTGCTCCTACATGAAGACTGAGTCTTCTAACTCGTTCACTCTTCTCAGTCCATGGGTTTGTACCATGCAAATGGTTAAGAAGATTACACAATTTGGCCTTATTTGGCAAGTTTCAAAACATTTATTTGATCTGTTTACAAACTGTGTTTTGCACCATGGCCCTGATGTATAGGTCACATGTCAATGGATTTCAAGGAGCTTTTAGATAAACCCACAGGACAAATAGACGGCCTTTCTGCTCTTGCCACTTTGCTTGGACAGCTTGCCACTTTGGGGTTCAGAGACACGCCCATCAATTTGGCTAGCAACATCCAGAGGCCTCCATGGTACACAGCTAGAATTTAGAAACTACCATGTAGCGGTGGTGGCCTGTCCAAGCTCTCTGTGAGCTCCTAAGGAGAGAAGGAGCTTTGAATCATTTCAAATTGAGCTGATACAACATTGTCACATTATAGTTTTTCATCACTCTGTCCTGCTCTGTAAAAGTCTTACTCAGGTTTCTTTGCTTCTCCCAAATGAGTAATGTTGCGCTATACAGAATGCTTGGAAAGCAGCTTTGGATGGAGAACAAGACCATCAAAATTATGCAGAGCATGATCCAAATCTCTGAAACGTGAGGGTAGAACAAATAATCCCTTCTCTTACTTAAGTACTAGATTCATTCATCTGTTGAGGACTCATAAAAGGCACGAGCTGGCTGGCTACAAGGCAGCTTTTGGGCCCTCTATGTCTACGATGGGAATAAGCCCATGTGAAATCATACAGAAAACTCCTGAGAGTTTTCCATGAGGTCACTTCAGAGCTGTCCTCACTGAAGCAGGAGGATGTATGACTTTTAACACTGCCAGTGTGCACCTAATCCTGCTAAACATTGAACATCCTTAACCCCTGCTGGTAAATGGATGTTTCTACACTGGGCAATGAAGCAAGGAATGGACATGCCTGACTGGTGTCACTGCAAGAAGGCCAGGTAGTTTGGTGCTCGTCACAGCAATCAGGGTCCTTCCATTCCTAGTTCAGGAGCAGATTTGGTCATCATCAGAAAAAGAACAGGCTGGAAGTACTTTGTTAGAGCTCTGCACAGTTGGCACCAGTAGGATTAAGCTCCAAAGCTGGGGAGAAAATGCAAATTAACTGGACACATTATTAACACTGGCTAAAATAGCACAGGCCCGGGCCCTCTCTCAAACCATCACATCCTGACACTTGCAGAAGAATCCATTGGAGAAGGGACCACCCAAGCGCATTAAGACATGGTGAATGAGGTTTTTAACACCCTGTATTTCCACATTTCAGGGATCTGAGGAAGGGAAAGGGACTGAACCTAAGCAACTTCCTAAGCAACCTACATAGTTTGTTGACTGTTAAGAGGAATACCTGCCATTACGTCAACATTCAGAAGTTTGCTGGTGGAGGGGATCAGACTGCAGTCACCACCCAGCACAAGTCCTGCAGGCCAACTGACATCAGCCTTCCCAGCCGAAACTGGAATTACTCAGCAGCAGAGGCAGTGAGTGCAGACAGCTGGTTGGCCTTCACGATGAAAGACGGCTCCTGTTCCTTTGGACCATCCCTTGCCCATTGCTCCACCTGTGTTCTCTAGTGTGTATGTCTTCCAAGTCTTTCCCCAGCTTTGGCTCTTTTACTGCGTCCTGCGCTACAGGCTCTGAAAAGGTCTTGGCCCAGAGAGGTATCCAGTGCCAGAAATATAACAAACTAGCAGACAAAATTGAGATGTCAATGCAGAGAAGAAAAGAAAGAACCAAGGAAACAAAAGAGAGCTGTGTGACCAAAGCCAAGCCTGGCCTATCTCAAAGCAGTGGATGCAAAAACAGTGCATATGTGTTGATGTTGTTGTGCATACTTACATATCGAAGGCCAAATACAAGTACCAACTGTTGAAGAGGCTAGTTTCCAGCATAGTTCTTCATATACTTTCAGGAAACATTCAGCCCTTCATCATCTGAGACAATGAGGATTAAGGATTATCCAAACAAATTAAAAATGCAAATGATACCTACTATTTCTGGACCACCCCACTGGCATCCCACAGCACCAGTTGACTCTCTGCAACTCTTCTCAGCTCTTGTGGTTGTGGCAAGGTTTATTAACTTTGTCACAAGACTGCACACTGCACACACGTGGACGCACTCCTGGGTGCTCCTGGACGCAGGCTACCTCTAGAAGCTGTAGAGTTGCAGGTGGGCAAGGCAAGTTCTATAGAAATAAGATCATTGTCTCAGTAAGACGTTTTGTTGCCTATGACTAAATACATTTTTAAACAGTTACCCCACCAAGTATGCTTTAGAGAGGCCTGTGTTCAGTGCCTGTCTGCTATGGCAATAAATATATTTCCTGTTGATATATTTGCTCAGCTTTGGCATCTGCTGGTGGGGTGTCCATAATGGTTGTGCCTCTCACAGCATTGCCCTCAGGCATCCCTATGTGTTTGTGGCATAGGCCACCAACAACCTAACCCAAGTACTTGGTCATTCGCAAAACAGGAAAGAAAGAATTACAGTGCCTGTAAGGCCCACAGGGCATCATATCGGCCATCTTCATGAGAGAAGGTCTCATAGCTTCAAGCATATACTGAGAAAGAAGTCAATGTCAGGGGTTAATTTTCCTACAGCAGGAGTCTGAAGGGAATACATGACCACTGCAGAGGCAAAATAGGGTGCTCTGACACAGAGTAAAGACAAAGAGATGGAAAGAGCATGATCATCTCAACGAGTTGTTGAAGATCAACATTCCCAAAGGAAAAACCCATTTGGAGGACCTAACGGGTCCACTGTCAATCAGCAATAAAGGCCATTTTCCTGCCCAGGGAAAACTCTGAACTTGTAATCTCCAGGCTCAGCTAGTAAGCAAATGTTTGCACAAAAAGTACAATAACAATTGTTTAAAGGAAAGATGTAGAAATCTACATGAAACTTTGAGTAGCAGATAAAATTTGTTCCTAACTATTTGCGGTTCGCAGCACTTCAGATCTATTGTAACCACTCTATGACCATTAAAAATGTCATGTTGTCACTAAGCCCTGCAGTCATATTCTAAAAGCACGATCCATCACTTGAGTCGAAGAAAAATATCCTGTAAGGTTTGGCACTCTGAGGTTCATGACACATACCCTGTCTCAGAGAAGATAGTGACACACATCTCACTAGCCAATCTACAACAACAAAGTATTTTAAGTCTTGCTCTTCTCCAAGTATCCAAGTCTGGAAGTGCACCGATGGAATGGGTTTCGAAACTATTTTCTCCCAAAGTAGCATTCAAGCAACACAAGCAACGTGGCACTCTGTCAAACTATATCCAGATACTTACTTACATCAGAATCGCTCTTTGCAGCTGAGAGGTGACACTGGACAACAAATCAGTCATTTTACTGTGGCTAGGAAAGTGTCCAAGCAGAGGTTTACTGGTGCAGCAGGAATTAACTGGTCTGCTTTCGTGGCTTCAAAAAGAAGTGCAATCTGAGTACAAGGAAAACATGTAAAACTTAAGGCAAATTAGTCTCAATCCAAATGCAAATCTAAAATTTTTGGTGTTGGCCAAACTCTCTCAAGCTTGTTAATGCTGATGGTGTGCAATTCTCTCAGAGTATTACAAAACATTTAGCATGGTTTCAGTAAGAGACAGCATTACAATTGTGTAATATTACTGCTTTATCTTGCATTGCCAAACTTCTCTCCTCCCTCAACCTCCAGTAAAAGAGTTTCCAAAGACTTGCTGCTTTGAGCTCTCTTAATAGTTCTTCCCCACCAGTACGGAAATGCCAGGTTTTGGGAGCTGTTTTAAAGACCTTCAGGTTGGGATGAGGTTTGGGGTTCAGCATCCGACAAAGGAGCAAACACATCAGCATCTCAGGTATTTATTGCTTAGAGGGAGAATTCGTTCCTTGGTGAACTCTCATTTGAACATACGCTACTGAGCAGAAACTTTAGATATATGCCTAAAAAGATAGTTTTTTCTGTCCTTGAGTGATTACCAGTACCCGTGGTCATCCAGTGACCTGGAAACTCTGCAAGTCCTTGCAAGACAACATAAAGAAAATAGAAAGCCTCTATTCTCTGCCTTGAAACACATCAAATCAAGCAGTAGAATCAACCAACCTTAGCAGAAGAACAACTAAGTGCCAGCTGTGCACAGGTCCCCTCATGGCCCAGCACTATCTAAATTCAGCCCGAACATTTCATCACACAGTTTTTGGAAAAGGTGTGAGTTGATTTCTGGATTTAGCTTTCAGGTCAAACCCCACTGTAACCGCAGGACAGATCACATTGTGTAAATCTGCTGTGGTCACCTAACCAGTAATTTCATCTTTCCTGGAATACATCACGTTGGAGAAGGGTGTAAGCTGTTGCAAGCATGCTCCTATTCTGCATGGGCTCAACACGATACAGTCAAATTTCCTAGGCAGTAGATGAAAAATAATAACAAACCCTAAGATTTTTCACAAATGTCTGCTCTAGTCTGTATCCTGTAATCAAATAAGAAGAAAAGCAAAGTTTAGCAGTAAAACAAGGACCAAACACAATGTCAAAGCTCTCCAACTAAATCCTTTTCTTTAAGTGGCACTACATGCATGATAAACTGAATTGGCTCTGAATTCCTGCTCCAACTGGATACGAGGCAGGGGAGTAATTAAAACCGCATAAAACAGTAGACCACGTCAAGAGTAATCAAAATTTACAAGCTCAATAGATAAAGATTGGGATTTTTTTCCCAGAAGCTAAGAGTAAAGCTATCAGAGTGTTAGAGGACACCAACAAAAATCTAAGCATTCTCACTTATTCTACAGAAGACAGCAGCAGAATTATTCAGAACTATCAAACGTACAGCACTCTGCCCCAGCCTCGTTGGCAAATGGCCCGTTCACCATGGAAAAAAAAAAAAAAATCACACAAAGATTTCAGTGTACAGAGCCCCAGACTGCGATGGTGCGAACCGGAGAAGCACCAGGGACCAAGCGGGGGTAGGAACTCGTGAGACCTGTGGGTCCTTAGGCTGTATTGCAGCAAGAAAACTGCTCAGATGGACAAATGAGAGCCCGTGAGAATGAGGAGTCTCTGTCTCTGTTTAATATATTTGTTCTAAGGCAAAGTCGTACAAACTGTCCCTCTGCTGCCTCCTTAGAGGTGCTGAAGCCAGCCCAGATAAACTAAAGCTAGTAACAGCGTGAGGGGAACATTTGCTGCCTTTATTGTTGGCTTCTATTACACAAATTAAGTCTTATGAAAGACAGCATCATGCTGAGGATATAAGGTATCAAATGAAGCCAGCCTAAGAAACAGGATTTTCCTAAAAACAGATTTTTCAGTTTTGAGGTTTTCAATAGGAACAAGTTTTGTTTTGTTGCTTTAATTAAAAATTCCATTTCACTAAGAATTCCTTTTCTTCCGGGAAAAAAAAAAAGCACAAAATATAAACCAGAAAAAAACTGCAGTGGAAAAACATGGAGCAGATCTATCACATATATTTTTGTTCCCTGTTTGATTCTGGGTTGTACGCAGAGAACCTCCTCCATGTTCCAAGGCAGGCAAATTCAAATAAGTGGGAAGGCACAAGCTGGGTTAGACATGGATCATGAATAACCGTGGAAAACTGGTGGTGTTCCTGATGTCTTGAGGTTGAGAAGATGCTTTTCTGGAGGTGATCTGTTTGCTAACACACAACCAGCTGGTCTCCATACCAGGTTAACCAGTGAAATCTAATATCTGCTAGGTTGATGATGTCAGTCTAGAAGATCCAAGCATTCCTTTTAATCCTGAACTCTACGATCCAGATCCATAAACAAACAATCTGAGAGTACAAACAATCAGCAGTACTTCACATCTTGCCTTCAGCAATAGTCCTCCATCAACATTTAGTGACCAAAAGCATCATTCCCCTGTGCAGTCGCCTCACATATTTCACCCTGAGGTGCATGCACACCATGGAGACCATCCTCCACACCCTTCTCTTATGGATTGGCGCTTGGTTCCTGGAAGAGGTTGTTTTAGCCTCACCACAGCATCCTGTATCAGACCTGGACCTGTCCCTTAACCCGAGGATCACCATGCCAGCTCCACAGCAGCGTGGGCATGGGTGTCACACTGGCATGAGGAACCAGGACTGCAGAAAGACCCTTCCATGTCCATCTCCCACAGCCAGGATCTGGCTGACTCCGTTGAACCATCACTGTATTTGTGTTGCAGTAGCACCTAGTGGCCAGGGCTATGAAAACACACAGCAAAGGAAGCGTTCCTGCCAAAAAAATAAATACGGTTAAGATTAACCAAGAAATAACAGGTGGTCATATGTGGCTGATGCAGCCAGCACAAGGTAACTAAAGTTGACTCTGAAGGCCTAATTCTCATGTGAAAGTGAGAGTAAAAATAATTTACATCCTGTGCTTGCTGGCTCAAGAGACCTCAGTATAAATGAGAATCCAGTCCTAAATCCTCAATGGGATCCAGGCTTCAAGAAGGATTTCATCTTGAGAAGGGGTGTGGGTTCTACTTTGCAGCGTGTGAACAGCTGAATGGGCAATTCATATTATTTTAAGAAATGTCATGATGGGCTTGGTTTGGTTTTGTTTTTTCCTTTAATAAGTTCGCCCCACTTATTAGGCTGTAACCAGGGGACTCATAAAGCCTGCTGAGCTAAGATCAGCACAAATCATCCCACCAGAAACACAGAGTGGAAAACTGAGAATGCAAGAGGAAGAGGTGTTGCATGAGCATGAATCACGCAAGAAGAGCTATCTCTGGGAAAAACACCCGTTATTGCACCCTCCCTAAAAAAAAAAAAAANACTCCATAAAAAAAAAAAAAAAAAAAAAAGAGGTGGTGGTGGTTCTTTCCTACTGGGAATACAACTACCTAATTTAGGCATGCAGCATCTAAAAGCAAAAGGAGATGAAAGAGATCATCAAGGCAGGAATGTATCTGATGGCTAAATTAATTTCCCTTTGCCTTTCAACTGTTTGGGCAGAGCTAAGAGAAAGAAATGTCATGCAGAAACGCATGGAAGCAGGTCCTGAAGTCCCTTCCCTGAGCTCCAGAGATATATTGCTGAGCCAGACTGGACTGAAAAATCAGGTTTTCCAAGACGGCGCATGGTTCACTTGACACTGTGAGCTCAGTCTATGCTCTTATGTTAGCTCAGGGCTGGAAACCACATGTGGGTCCAACACAGCCTAACTGTCCATACTGTCATGTTTTGGCTTGCTGTCTGGATGTTTTCTGGATCAACCAGCTGGCTCTGGGGTAGGGAAACCAAACAACTTACATTCAAACTCTGTCCCCGTGGAAGAAAGGGACAGGAGGCATTGGCAAACCCAAGCTCAGAAATAGCTACGAAGAGGAGAACAGCTGCAGCCAGGGATGAGAAAAGTCATCGTTCCTTGTCCTGCCATGCATCAGCCTGTAGCAAGAGGAACTATAGGTCTTTCAAACCCAACAAACAGATTTCTATGTAGAAATTCCCTGCCACAGACAAGATAAATAAAAAGCATTGGTGAAAGGGACCTTACATTCATAATCGTTACATGATTATCATGGAACAGAGAATAGTCAATGTCAAGGGCAGTTCTGTTGGAGGGGGATGCGCTGGGCTAATATGCACACAGATTATCTCAGTTCTGGGCCTAGAAGGGAGTTCTGTAGAGTGGGCCATCACTGAGATATCTGGAAAATGTACTCCAGGAATTATTGCTAGAATCCACTCTCTTTTGCTCTGGTTACCTTCTTCGGGTAGAAAAAAATGAAGAGGGAGTAAACTCCACATTTCTTGTAGGAGCCCTTTTTTTTAAGATTTATTTTTTTAAAAATTAGGGATAAAAGAAATGTTCAGAGGGAAAATGAGCTCACTTCTGTCATCTGCTGCCACCATCTGCAAACCCAGCAGCAACATCTTTGAAATTTTGAATTAAATCCACCCACTTCTCCTATTTCTGCCTTCCCTCCCAGTGTGGTGGGCAGTATGAGCCAGTAACAGGGAAGCTGGCCTGGGAAAAAGGATCCAGAAAGAGCCAGTACTGACCCGAGCTCCCTGTCATTGCTGTCACCAGCCTGCCCCACCACATTAATTAATTTTTCCCCCGTTTCTCCTTCTGTAGCTAAATTAAGTCTCGCTCTGTGTAAGGTTGTTGTGTTACTTTAGAAAGATGACCAGCAGGTCATCTTAAGCATGACCACGAGCAGGTCAAGGGAGGGGATTCTGCCCCTCTACTCTGCTCTCATGAGATGCCACCAGCTCAGGGTCCCTAGTACAAGAAAGACATGGACCTGTTGGAGCAAATCCAGAGGAGGCCACAAAGATGATCAGCAGGCTGGAGCACCTCTGCTATGGAGACAGGCTGAGAGAGCTGGGGTTGTTCAGCGTGGAGAAGAGAAGGCTCCGGGGAGACCTTATAGTGCCTTCCAGTGCCTGAAGGGGCTACAGAAAAGCTGGAGAGGGGCTGGTTACAAGGGCCTGGAACGACAGGACAAGGAGGAATGGCCTTAAGCTGAAGGAGCGGAGATGTAGATTAGATTTTTGAGATAAATTCTTCCCTGTGAGGGTGCTAAGGCCCTGGCACAGGGTGCCCAGAGAAGCTGTGGCTGCCCCTGGATCCCTGGCAGTGTCCAAGGCCAGGCTGGATGGGGCTTTGGGCAGCCTGGGATGGTGGAGGGTGTCCCTGCCCATGGCAGGGGGGTTGGAACTAGGTGATCTTTGAGGTCCCTTCCAACCCAAACCATTCTATGATTCCATGGTGCTAGAGAGAGACGGTGACCCAGGGACTCTGGAGGAACAGAGCACAGAATTATAGAGGAGCAGAGCCCATTTCTGCCTGATGATCAGTGCTCTCTGATATGTAAGTTCACCAGTTGCTGAGTGCAGAGCTTGAAGAAGAAAGGAGACATCGTGTAACACTATGAACGTCCAGGCTGGGTTGAATCCTCCAGCAGAGGCTGCAAAACAAATACTAATAATATAGCATATTTTTTCATGCCCCACTGGTTCCAACTAGGAAGGCTACTCATGCTATTCTTGACACAACCTGAAGCAGCAAGTACCACAAATCCTACTTCATATAATGCCTAAATGCCATAGACCTATTTGAGTTCTCTCGCTTGGTTTTTCAAGCTCAGCTGGTTCTGATAACCATCTGCCCTCCAAGGCCCAATTCAGTCACAACCCTCTCTCCTACCCTTCACAACTGCACCCATCACTGATGTTTTCCTTCCAGAAATGAGTTTCTTCCTATGTCTGAAGATTGCCTTGCAAATAAAGTTTACACAGACAAAGTGCAGACACTTCACAATTTTTGAGTTAAATTGCATTGCATTTTTAGTACTGAGATACAGATCGTTAAGCATTTTTAGGGTTTGGACGCATGTCGGCGTTCCAGATTAGCCAGATGGGCATGGGTACTACTGACAGATGTTTAGTAAACTGTTCGCATAGCTGGAGATAAGGGATTTACTACCCAGAATACCCATGAAAACACAAGGCGAGACAAGCATATCAAAGTTGTGTAGAGAATTCATCCTCCCTTGGACTTTAGTCTTAGAGGAAACAATTTTACAACACTCTTGGTGAATGTAATATACGTACACAGTTGGGGAGTTGTATCTTTGAAAGGACCTTACCCAGGATCTTATGTTGTGCAAAGATTCACGTTATACGAGACTGATCTGCCAGAACTCAGATACCGAGCAAAACAAATCCCCGTCTCATACGCAGCTCTGACCGATTACAACATGTCACCCCGCAGCCCCATTACTTGCAGTTCAAATAGGATAAGGTCACTGAAAAAAATGTCATTTGTGGGGAAGGCAGCCTCCCGACAGACAACTGCTTTTAGTTTGGAAAAGGCCAAAGTACTAAACATCTTTTTTTCCCTCTGTCTTCACCAGTAAATCTTCCTCTTAGACCTCTGTACCAACCAGAACTGCTTGGGAAAGGGATAGCCAACAGTGGAGGAGCAACAAGTTAGAGACAACATGGGGTAGGGGCAAATACTCCAGTCAGTGGAGATGGATGGTTTTCACTTCAGGATACTGGAGAAGCTGGATGATGTGACTGTGAGGCCACTGTTTATTACCTGCAAAAGATCACAGTGATTGGGGAAAGTCCTTAACGACCAGGAAAAGGCTAATGTTACACCCATCTATAGGAGAGGTGAGAGAAGGATCTCAGGCAGCTGGTTTCTCTCCATCCCTGGAAGGACCATGGAACACATCCTCTGGAGTCCATTTCCATGCATGGGAAGAACCGGAAGATAACTAGGGAACAGTCAACACAGATCCACCTAGGGCAGACCATGCTTGACCAATCTGATTGCCTTATGTAATGAACTGACTGGCTGCATAGACAAGGTGAGGGCAGAGCTCTATTATACTTTGCTTTTAGTAAGGCTCTTGCCGCTGTTTCCCACGGCAGTCGCTTTTGTAAGCTGAGGAAGTACAGGCTGGACAAGTAGATCATTGTACGGGTGGAAATGGGCCGGACAGCTGGACTCAAAGCGTGGCAATCGATGATTCAGCAGTTCATTGCCAGCTGGGAAAAAAGACAGGGTAAAGGAGCTGGGCTTGTACAGTCTGGTGAAAAGGAGGCTAAGGGGGAATCTAACAGCCACCTACAACTACATGAAGGCCGGTGACGAAGGTAATGGAGACAAACACTTCTAGGTAAGGACAGTTAATAAAAGGTGCAACACAAATTGCAATTTGGGAAGCTAAGCCTGAACATTACAAAAACTTTTTCCTTAACAAGGTAGTGCAGCTCTGGAAAAGGTTATCTAGGGATGATGTTGCATCTGCATCCCTGGTTGTTTTCAAGCCATGACTGATCTGATCTAGTTTTGATGATAGTCTTGATCTAACTGAGAGGTCCTCTTCAACCAATTGCTCCGTAATTGTGCGATTCAGACAGGTACCTCCACTGAGGAAGGAACTGAGTTAGGAAGCAAGAAGGCAACAGCATGTCAGGACAGATATGGCTCTCACTGCTAATGTATCCCTCAGTCCCCTGTACAGGCCAGGACATAGCTACTCCAAATGCAAGAGGTGGATGGGACATTATCTAAGGGGGACATGGCCACCTGGCTGGTTAATGTTAATGAAGACAGTGAGCTGTTAAGTCCCTTTTGCTTTATTACTCTCCCACCCTCACCCTCCCTCCAAAACCTGGACTTGATAGTTTGCTGGAAAGAAACTTATTAACATGTGAGAGAAGCTTCACTACTACTGACACGAGATGAATAATTCACAAAACCAAGAACCAAGGCCAGGCCAGCTTTCGTAGTAAATAAAGAGAGTTCTTTGTTGTCAAAAGGAGGACTGGATCTTTGGCAGGGTCTGGTGACAAAGCAAACCTCCATATGTGGGAAGACAGCCATAAGAAGCTAAAAGCATCTGTTCAGATATGCCTGAGAAATCACCCAGCTTTTGCCTGGCCAAAGAGACAACTTCGGGACAGAGCACCCCACTTTCCAAAGACACACCTTGATTCATTCTGGCTTGTGGGGCTACCAAGATGCAAAGCCTTGTACCCACATGGTTTCGATCACGCTTCTGGCACATGTATTTTGTCCTCTGCTGGCAGAACAGTCACCCAGCAAGCCTGTCTCTGGTTAAGGCCTCCCTTTGCACTCCCCCATCCCCTGTTGTTACTAAGCAGGGCTTTTCTGTTTCGTCTCACTTCGCTTTTATTATGGCAAAGCCCTATAAAACTATCAAGTAGAGCTGGCTGAAAAGCAGTGTTTCCAGTGCCTTGAAAATGTACGGGTTTAAATATATATATATATATATAAAATTGGTTTTGATCCAAATTGAACAGAAACTTTTTTCAGTTTTTTTGAAAAGACAGCAATTTCCAGGAAGCCAGAAGCTCCCCAGACCCTGCTACAGCCTCCCAGTGAAATGCACGTCAAAGCTTGTCAGCCTCAGTGGGCAGCTGCAGAGCTCCCACCATCCCCGGCCTTGGGGCAAATCCACCAGGTGCATCCGCTCGGGAGCCAGAGACTTGTACGCACTCTGCTTCTCCTGTCCTGGAAGAGATCTGCCAGGAGTACAGGTGGGTTTCCTCAAGCTCTCTTCCTCAGGCGTTGGGAGAGTCAACCGCGCTCAGCACTGTTCCAGCAAAATAAGCCAGGCTCAAGGAACGATGTTTCATGGGAACATTTCTGACCAGCTCAGTTCTCTGGGATAAACCATCAAAGAAGAAACTTGTTGGCTGAAGGCACATTTTGGCTGCAAGGATATCTGATCCATCTGCAACGTGACTTGTCTCACATGAGCATCCAGTCTCAGTGATCCTTTCTTGTTTAAGCTGGCTGCCAACAAATACAACTCCATATGGAAATGTCAAGGCAATGACCACCCCACCAGTGCTAATGGTTACTGGGGTGATGTCAGTGGACGGCAATTTTGAACATCTAAACTGATGTCTTTAAAAGCAGAAGATCCTGGTACAGTTTTATGACCTTGTTGGGTGTATCTTCCCTTCACGCACTTAGGCCCAGTGATGAGAAGGTCCATAAATTGTTTGACTTTTAAACAGATTCTTCTGAATCAGCCCATATGGATATGACAAGCTGGTGAACCATGCAGCGTGCTACAGCTTGGCATCACGCCTGCAGCTCCTTCCCATAAAATGGGCAGCTTTTAGACCCATTTAATCACACTTAAACAAGCTTTTTATGTCATTTGTTCTGCGTCATAACTCTCCCTCCAAACACTATAAACCACTGTGGCAATACCAAGAAGTACAGGCCAGCCACACGTTTTAGAGTCATCTGCCTGGCTCTCACACTTTGTTTAAATCAGTATTTCATGATGAATATCTGTTTTCTGAGGGTTGTTTTAAGTGTCGCTCCTCCTCCACAAACACTCCACAGCCCTTGAGGAGGCATATCCATGTCCTAAGTTCATTTTCTGATGATGGAATCACCATCTTTCTCAGCCACTAGGTCCTTGTCGCGGGCTTAGGCTGCAGGTGCAGTACTGATGTTGCCAGCCATCTGGAAATGTTACCTAAAGGACCATGTTAGGACTGCCCCTACCCAGGAGATCCCCAAACGTGGCACAGATAGCTTTGTGTCTCCTGATCCTCTGCACGGAGGTTATGGGTAAAATGAAGGTTGTTTTGATTTTTGTCCTTCTTTCCACATTGAGCCTCCCTGTGCAGCCCAAGTGTTTCAGCACTCGCATGGAGAGACTCCAGCTACTTGCTTAGACGCAGTGGGTGATACACAAAAACCACACGGTGATGGGTGCAGAGACGAAAATGTGTTTCATATTGATGAGCAAACCAAGCAAGCAACTTCACAAGAACATGGGCCATGAGGGTTAGGGAGAGGACAATGACACAGCCAGATAGCTATTTATAGGCCACCTTTTCCTTTCATTTACATGAAAGGAAACCCTACAGTGGCAAAACTTCCTTTCCATATTTGTGACACTTGGTTTTGCCCTGTGACAAATCCTGAGAGCAAACCAGGATTAACTGGATGCCCCACCTTGCACCTCAGAGTGCCAGTTCCTTCTGTTCAATAGATGCTGCCTACCACAGGACCTCAAGAGTTAAAATACTCTGATAAGCTTTAACCTCCTGAGAGAGAGGGAGAAAGACATCTGCTTCTCATTTTTGTGGCCCAGCGTCTATGTGCTCCAGTTTTGAGAAGTCTGCATTCCATATAAACAGAGACAAGTCCTCATAATTTATGCAACGATACACCAACACATTAAAAGGGTTATATTTTACTCTAATGAGAGGAATAAGGTATCATTTCCTTCAGACGAAGAAGGAAGAGTTGTTGTAATAAATGCCAAATGGGCATCCCTTAATTTCTTTAAGGGTAAGGATATTATGACAGCAAAGACTTTGAGCAACAGCTACCTATTAAAAAAATCTTTACCAAAACAGATGTTGACATTGCAAAGATATCTTGGGAAATAAAGGATGCAAATTTATTTGAATAAAGTTAACCAGAAGAAAAGCATGTCTGAAAATCTGTTGTTTCTGAAGAACTCTTTGCAAGAGAAAACAACCGGAGTAGATGACAAGATCTCATCCTGACAGACAATCCACCATTAATGGCAGAGACAACTGGGGATTTTACTCTTTTTTTGACTCTCCCAGCAAAATCAAGTGACAATTCTGATATGTAGATGTACCCTCTGATGGGTATTAGGTGTGTGCTTCTTGGATGAGATCAGCAACACCTACACTGCATGGAAATCCAGTTACGGTCGTGTAAAATCCACCGCTAGAGGCTGGTCTGTCTTTTTTGGGGTTCATACTGTTTTGAGAGAGTAGAAACACAAGTCCAACTTTGTCCTCTGTCCCTATTCCTCCATCAACAGGAGGGAAATATAATAAAGTCTCCAGTTCTGCCCATCTCTTATGCCTATGGTCTGTTTGGAGCACGTCTTTCTCCCAACACCATTGGGGAGAGCGAGGTTACGTGCAGTGAAGTGGCTGTTATCCTTGTTTGCTGCTTCTGCCTTTTCTGTAGTTGTCATCTTCCCCACGCTCTCAAAGCGAAACTTTTTCTTGGCAGTAGAAGGATCAAAACTCCAAGAAGAAAGGCAGAAGGGGTTTTCATTTACAGATGGTTATGAAATCGCAGATCTGTGTAAATACAAACGGTAGGAGAGCCTACAGGTGAAGGAGAGAGATCAAACAGTGGCAGCAATGTAGGAGGGGATGTTCTGTTCTTTGGACCATTCCCTACTGGGAGAATATAACTTTCAGACAGCCAGAATAAATGGAGATCTTCATTTTTTCTTTTGGCTGCTGACCGGGCATGTAGAGAACCAAAGAAAAAAGGTATGTTTGAAGAGAGGGGAAAAAAAACCAAATCAAGTGGAAATCACCTCAAAACATACCCTGATCATGCTGCAGATTCTGTGCAGCTATAGATAACGTGACGGCCTTTCTGTGTAAGACAGTGTTTGTTCATCTAGTTGAGTAAATAATTTGCCTCGAGACGGACATGAATTTCAGCATGATTTATCCTGACCCACAAAACCAAACCAGTCAAACTGCTGAAGGCCAGCACATAAAAAAAAAATCAATTTAGAAATGCTTTAAAATACTAAAATAAGGAAATAAAGGCAAGACGAAATTCCAGTTCCACTCTACGACACTGTCTTAGAGATCGCTACAAAGGGCCATTCAGCCAAAGATCACACTTGCATCGGAGGAAGTCCTCTTTATGCCCTGTTAATTACTTCAACAATCTATAAAATTAATGGCTAAATGAACCACATTTATAGAGATTAAATTTCAGATATTATTTACATTTAGCAGAATACCCTTTGTTAGCAATTGCTAGATTTATGAACTGTTTGGAACAAAATGGACACACCCCAGGGAACCTGCTTCAATCCCACAAACGCACCACAGACGCGGACACACATCATTCATTCAGTCTGATGCTGCAGCACTGCGCCGAGGGAGAGGCTTTTCACCGCCCTTTTCGCTTCTCCTAAATCCCGCAGTTCGTGCTCCTGCAAAGGAGGTGAGGGAGGACGTGGCAGCCAAGCTCCCTCGCCGCGGTTGGAGACAGGAGGACTCGGTGCGCCTCGCTGTGATGCATCTTCAGGCTCTCCCAGCCTGACCACCCACTGCTTCTGCTTCAGTGTGCAAGGCACATCCAAAACCAAGATCTGGGCAGCTCAGCTGTGCTGAAGGACACCTTTCTGCCTGCCAAGCACCAGAGGCCAAGGCAAGCCACAACTCCAGCTTCATCTGAGAGATCCACCACCCTTTTCAGTTTAAGATACTCATTTTTAAAGGAAAAAATAAAAAAAGAAACCCTCAATCTGTCATCTTTTTGACTAGAAATTTCCCTTTCAGTGACTATTTATGCTGCCATGACTAACTACACAGGTTTGACAGGCTAGAAAGGAAATGGAAATCTTTCTGGATTCAAGTAACGTGAAGAAAACGTAGTGTCACCTATTTGTTAAGATACTTGTCACCACATCTGGACCCCATCGGTCAAAAGTGCTGGGAGACAGGATGGCTGCCTCATTTCACTTTGGGGAAACTGAGGCACGAGGTGGGACAAAGCACCCAACCCAAGGTCACGAGGGGTGTCTGTCCCCAGGGAAGAGGCTGAAATCGAGTCTTTCACGATTCTTACTTTGTCACGTAGATGACAACATGGGTCACAGCATCCATGTTGTGTTTGGGTTTGGACCTGTTTGGGGAAGCTGCCAAGTTACTTCTAAACTACATACTTGCCTCATTAGCTTTTAAATTTGGTTTCCAAATGTAGCTACGTGACCTTGAAATTAACATTCATTGGGCTTCCAGAGCAGTAGAATTAGCACTTGGATATTAGCAGGAAGTTAACCCAAACGGTACAGATGAACTAAAATTACATAAAATATTGGGATGCCATGTATGCACAGTACATTCAGCACTGGCCACTGCATTCAGTAAACCCTGTGACAGCAAAACAAAGAGCAGAGAGAAACCTGAGGAACGCTTTAAGGGGCTGGTCCCTGTGGCTGCATCTTGGGTCTAGCACAGGAACCCCACACAGAGGCTATACGGTACAGAGCACTGCGCATCCTTCACCGTGACATGAACTGCGCTATGTTATAGGGATCTGGGTGCGATTTAACTGCATGCTCTGTGTGGTAGAAAACCTGGGTAATCTACGCGCACGGTGCCGTGCAGGAAGACTGATGACCTTTAATAATGGAGGATAAAGGCAACTTCTGGCAAAAAGGAGAAAAGAAAGATCCCACGATGGACAAGGTAAAAAAAAATTTACATTTAGATCCCTTTTTTAAATCAAGAACATTTCTTCCTCTTGGCCTGAAATCTTCCAAGGTATTAAGAACTTCTTTTGTTATCTCTTCCCCCATCTGTGATGTAGAAGTAAATCTTCCTCTTCCTTAAATCTCTCTCTCTCCCTCTTGACTCATCTCATACATTCCTTCACTTGGAGATCCAGATTCCCATCCGTTCCAGGCATCCTTCCACACCAGACTCCTTGCGAAGATTTTTTTCCTCTTAGTAAAGAGCTGAATTTCTCTCTTTTCTCTTCTGCTTGCTTATTTTCTCAGACCAAGCCACACCTTCCTGTTGGATCTATTATCATCCTGCTGCCACATTTCGTGTAGGTTCTTATTCTCCTGCTGCTGTATACAGGTTTCCACCTGCCAGATTCCCACTTCTGACAAGTTTATTTAGACTGTTTTTATTCTTTACCCATGTTATTCCCCCTCCTCTCTCTTGGCTGGTATTTTATATGGAACAAACTACGTGTGTGAAAGTGGGGAAAGGGAAAAATAAAATTCCTCCTTTCCCCATCTGGGGACAAAGTGCCATGGAGACCCACACACCATGCTTTGACTGAGAACCACTGAGGTGAATGACAGCTTTTCTAATGCCTCCTGAGGCCCAACATCCCACTTTGAGTGCTAGGACTCGCTGATGAGAGGCGTTCCTCAGGGGTTGGTGCTGGGACCAGCACTGTTTAAGATCTTTGTCGGCGACATGGACAGCGGGATCCAGCGCACACTCAGCAAGTTTCCCAACGACAAGTCAACATGCTGGAGGGAAGGGATGGCAACCAGAGGGACCAGGCTAGAGAGGTGGGCCCATGCAAACTGCATGAAGTTCAACAAGGCCAAGTGCAAGGTCCGACACGTGGGTCAGGGCAATTCCAAGAACAATTACAGGCTGGGCAGAGAATGGATGGAGAGCAGCCCTGAGGAGAAAGACTTGGAGGTGTTGGTGGACAAGAAGCATAATGTGACCCAGCAATGTGCGCTGGCAGCCCAGAAAACCAACCGTGTCATGGGCTGCATCTACAGCAGCGTGACCAGCAGATGGAGGGAGGGGATTCTACCCCCCCTACTCTGCTCTCATGGAGATCCCCTCTGCAGTATTGTGTGCAGCTGTGGGGTCCCCAGGACAAGAAGGACATGGAGCTGTTGGAGTGAGTCCAAAGGAGGCCATGAAGATGATCAGGGAGCTGGAGCACGTCTGTTACGAAGACAGGCTGAGAGAGTTTGGGTTATTCAGCCTGGAGAAGAGAAGGCTCCAGGGAGACCTAATTGCAGTCTTTAGTACCTAAAGGGGCTACAGGAAAGATGGAGAGGGGCTGGTTACAAGGGCCTGGAATGACAGGACAAGGGGGAATGGGTTTAAGCTGAAGGAGGGGAGATTTAGATCAGATATAAGAAAGATTCTTTTTTTACAGTGAGGGTGGTGAAGCCCTGGCACAGGGTGCCCAGAGAAGCTGTGGCTGCCCCTGGATCCCTGGCAGTGCCCAAGGCCAGGTTGGATGGGGCTTTGGGCACCCTGGGCTGGTGGGGGGTGTCCCTGCCCATGGCAGCAGGTTGGAACTAGGCGGGCTTTAAGGTGCCTTCCAACCCAAACCATTCTGTGATTCTATGACATGACCCTGCAATGTCCAGATGCCTTTGGAGGCCTTGTGGTTCTCCTCACTGTGGATAGGATCCAATGAGGCAAATAACTTCCTGTCTGACCAGCTTGCAATCTCCACTCTAGGAAAGTGTCAGCTGCATCCTGGACACCAAGATTCACTTTTGGACAAAGATTATAAATAGCTTGCTTTAAAGCAGCCGGTAAAATCAGTTGCCATTAACCATTTTTAATAGCACACAAGGCTTTAAAACAGTCGAAGGAAAGTGTAATTAAAGACATAAGTATATATGGGAACTGGGATAGAGTACAACTTTGGGATTTGCCAAAGGTTGATGTTCATTTCATCTGGCTTCTTGGCTAGAGACTTCCTAGAGGACATACAGTGAATCCAATTGATTTGGATTTCAGTAAAGTTTGTCATACAGGACCACATGGAAAACAGTTCTTTACAGGAAAAAATAGGAATTTGTATAAGATCTGAAAAGTACATAAAGTGTTGATTTGTATGAAAGGAAACACATTATGTGAAAAGGAAATTCTTCAACTAGAGGGAATTACTGATGGAACTCATCAGTGCTGGCTCTCAGGAATTTATCTTGCCGGATACTCTCATTAATGACCATGGCACAGAGTGTAAGAAACGTGCTAATGAAACTTGCTGATGACCCCAATTTCAGAGATACTCTAAACAGAGAGGAGAACAGGAAGCTTAACACAAACTGGATGATCTTGAGATAAGAAATCGCAGAAAATGCACACAAATTTGTGATGCAAGGTATGAGGTAACGTATCGCTGTAACCTCATGGAAAGACCTGGGAACGCTGAGTAACACTTCTAGTACACAGAAGGAAGTGATAACACTGTTGTACTGGACTGTTGTGTCCAGTTGTAGGTGAGGATGGTAAATTCACAGGGCAACATGTGAAAGGAAGGACTCTGGGGTTAGCAGAAGAGGGAAGCACTTTCAGGAGCAGAAACCAGAAAAGATGGCCTGCTTATAAGGAGAACGAAGATACCCCTTGACTGCAATCTTGACACTTCTCCAGTGGCAGTAAAGAAGAGTGAATAAGCTAAAAAACAGCACTGGAACACGGGGATATGAATGAGCTGAGAGGAAATTTGGGCTGTAAATTAAGCAGTTCAGTGACAGCCCTGCATAACGAATGCACAGGCAAACAGCCCTTAATGGATTTCAGGATGGAGCCTGCACAGTTAGTGAACGCCTATGGGATTTCGTTCTCTAAGATAGCGGTGGCTTGGCCTGCTCACGACTTTGCTACAGTACAATAATCAATCTAATCTAAACACTAAAGCTTCCCAAAACTAAGTGTTTTCCCCTTGCTTTCTTAATTGTCTCTTCTCCAAAACAGACCTCCAAAAGAGAGGAAAGGCCTCCCTCCCAGGGCGAAACCAATTGAATTTTGCTCTTCTTGTGTCCAACACCCGTAATTACCAATGCATTCAAACAAGCAGGCAAGTTACTGAGGCAGAGAAAACAGCAGTCAGCCACACTTGCTCTTCCTGGGTAATGAAAGACAACTGATGAATTTTTGCACCCCAAATCAAATGTGGTTTAAATGAAATGATGGGCTTGAAGTACATAGACCAGAAAACCTCCAAGAGCTTCTTGCTTTGCCTGGGAGCAATAAGGCAAAAGCTCTAACAGGCTGCTAAACATAAAGATACTCATTTTGATCATCAGTGAAGGTCCAGAGTCTCCTCCCACTGATACCAGCTTTCACTGGTGGCCTTCTCACCATCACCCAAACCCAGCCATTAGCTGTATACTCTCCATCTGTCAGAAATGCCCTGTGCTTCAGAGGCAAGAAGCAGCTCTGGGGTAGGACACGCAGCACGTGGAAAGGATGAGCAGGCTGAGAAGTGGGAGGCATTGCAAACCTGGTTTCTAAAAGGTCCTGCGAATGGTTCGTGAGAGGTCCCAGCAACAGGGAACACGCTGAGGCTCTGTGTCTGCAGGTTGATGAAGCTGTCCAAGCAGCCAGGTGAGCAGCAGTAAGGGAGGGTGACAGCAAAATTAAGGTCCCCCCCCAAAAGCCATGGAGTACATTAACACTAGCAAGATGTTAAAACCAAATTGAGCAGCGTTGTGAAAGGAGGCGGTAAGAAGTAAAAACTGGGCAAGGTTTCTATGTACAGAACGAGTCCAAATCCCCATCTTGCCATGATTTGACATCTTAGAGGGAAACAGACTTTTTTTTTCTGTTTTTAAAGAAAAAACATTCCCTGCAGTGAACGCAGCCTAAATATCCCAGCATCCTGTTATTGTATCCAGTTCAGGAAGCGAAACCAAGGCCCTGGGTCTTAATTGGGGCCACATGGACACCCCCATGCTCGCACTGAAATGTTCTGACTTCACCAGCCCAGCCACGCAGCTCCAGGTGAGAGCTGAGCCGAGGTGCCCGAGCCGCTGCGCATCACCTTTGCCGGGACCTTGGGCAAGTAACGCCGACTCTGGACCTCAGTGCCCCGTCCGGGGTAATCATCCAGCTCTCCTCTGCTTAGAAGCCCTCCAGGACAGGGAACATGTCTACTAGATGAATGTGTGAGAGGACCCTGATTTTGGCTAAGGCAGCTGAGTGCTTATTATACATATAATAGAAAGAGAGTCATATTATATAAATTACTATAATTAAGAATCAGTGGCTATCCTCCTGAAAAGTCCCAGTGCCTAGTGTTTTCATGTTTGTGTTTTTGGAACAGACTAATCACTTTCACATCATAAACAAATAATGTTTTTAATAGATTCCACATTTGTGGAACTTTTACAGCTAACATGCAGCAAAGCTCTTGTCCTCCACAGGCTTTTTTTTTTCCCCCTCCTTTTTTTTTTTTTTTTTTTGCTGAAATAGCAAAATATATTCTGTAGTAAATTAAGTGCGATTCATGTGGCATTTTGTATGAACGCACTGTGGATGTGGCCTATGAAACAGGCTTTGTTAGATTTCTGTAGGCCTTATGTTCCATTTTTGAGCTTATAATTCTAAATATGTTTTTGCTGCAATTTCATGTAAGGAACAACAGGGGAGCCTTTTTCTGTCTAATATAACACCTATGAATTCCCATCGACGCAAGAAACAGATGGGGAGGAGTTGGATGCCGCCCTGCCATCTACACGGGCTGTGAGCTTCCACCCTGCTCGAGGGCAGAGTACGAGAGCAGAAGCCGACCCTCTCCAAGGCATGTGTCATCTTCCACAGCCGAGTTCAACTCCTGATGAACTTTTAGGACTCATAAATTAATGCCTGCTTTCCCGGGCTACCCTGCTTTTCCCTGTTGTGTTCATACCCATCCTGGTCTCAGGTAGTGGCCAAGTGTGCGGGAGGCAGCGATAATGCTCCGGTGGGAGGAAGCCCGGGGAATTCCCGTGGCTGAGGTGGCATTGCTCCATGCAAGCTCAGCGCTACCACTGAACTCGCCTTTTAATTTTTTCGCTGCATTCGGTATCTGCGCATCTGTTTGAAAACCCCAGCTCTCTGCAGAAAGGCTCAGCTTATAGCGACCCCCTCCAAAGAAAGCCTCTGTTGGATGATTTTGCCCATCAAGCCCAGAAATCCCAGCTACAGAACCTCTTCTGCTGTGAGAGAACCCAGCACTTCGAGTCCTAAGTGCCTAACATAAAACATACCGGACTGAGACGCCCGGAGAAAGGTGGTGGAGACAAGATTAATGGTTTTAACTGGGAGTGAAACCCAGTAATTAAGTAGTGACCCATGACACTTGAGAGGCAGTAACAGTTTGTTGACCACAAGAATGATTGCTCAGAGCGCCTTCTTAATGTTGTAAATGTGAAAATGATTTACAGCACGACCAATGGGGGGAAAAAAAAGCAAGCTAGCAAGCAGACACGATTGACATTAGTAATTGCTCCTGACTGCACACATATGTGGAGGTAAGAAAGTAGAAATACTTTGGGTGTGTAGCATGGTAGCAATATATCAAAATTACTAACAGCAAAGGGATCAAACCGCTTGAGCTGAGATGATTAAAAAGCGTGCAAACACCATTCCTAACATCGAAACAAACAAGAAGCCTGAAAGGGATGAAGGCTCTGCTTTGGTTTTCAGCAGGGCTTGTTCGCCCTCCATCCGGAGCCGTGAGCACATCAGAGCCTCGCGGACAGAGTTACAAAAAAATTATTAATATCCAGTCTGAGTCTCAGTGCACAAGCTGCTCTGCTTCTGAAGAAGTAGGAAGACTCTCAGGGGATTTTGGCAGCATCTGAAAACGTAAGTCCGTTCAGATTTAGCAACAACGAGATCTAACTGGAAGTCAACAGAGAACGAGCAAAGTGTTTGAGAAGGACATGATGCTTTGTCCTCAGTGAACTGTGCGCATTGGCACGCTGCAGGTGGTGAAGTCCAGCCTTGCAGTGGTACCTTCTGTGGTCCTGAGAGAAGATGTGAACACCAGGATATCCCGGCTTCCTCTTTGCTTGTAGAACGGGAAGACAAGTGAGCCTTCTTCCCCTTGGCCTCAGCCTGCCCTGCTGGTAGTTCACTGGGCAGGGATGGTCCCCTACAGCATGGCCCAGGGTCTGACAGTCTCACAGAGCAGGGTGAAGGTTTCTCTTTCATCCCATTGCTTTATGCTGATACCAGGGTTTGTGATGCCCAGGCATAAAGTGGCTGAGATCTGCTCTGCATGTTTTGGAAATTCCTTTGTTTTTGTCAGGGCTTTTGTCTCTGCAGCTTACAAGAGAGTTCAGTGAAATGGTGATGTTTTCTCCTTCGTAAACACCTGGAGGACTGGAGAACAGTCTCCTTTCCAGCCACTTTTTTGCTACCACTACCACAGCTTTGCTTTCCTTTTGTGAAACCAAACCTGCTGGAGATTTTCTGAACAGAGCAGGGTTATTCAGTGCACCTCCAGGAGCCAGCAAGCATCCCACCCACACCCAGGCACCTCCAGCTACCAGCCACTCACCCAGATCCTGCATGTAAAAACACCTCATCGCATTTGGGTTGAAACCCAGGTACAGAGACCCTCAGAACTGGCACTGTTCGAACTGGAGATTTGATGCAGCCTTAGGCAGGTCATTAAGACCAACATCAACCAATGACAAATGCACAATGACGAACAAGAAACAGGGTCTCTGGTCAAGTCAGCTGCCACGGCTCGCACTTCTCATCCCTTGCAGTGCCGAGACCTGTGCCTCCCTGCCCTGCCCGCCAGTCCCAACAGCACTGGATTGCCACTCGGCAGCCACAGCCCAAAGCTGCTCTTCTCCAAAATGAAAGGCAGTGGAGGAGATGCAGAGGGGACAGGAGCAGGGGTCATAATGCGGCTGAGCAGAAGAAAGAGCAGGGCCTTGTTTCAAATTTAATGATTTTCATGCTTGGCTTTTTCAGCATCACTAAGCCCTCTGTTCCACCATCTCCCGTTAAAAGCTAGTAGGTTTTGTTGTGTTTTTTAATATGGTCATAACCCCATTTTATATAGAAGGGAAAATGCTGGCTCCTGGCTTTCATGTATTTTCGTATTGGTGTAATTCAAACAATATGATGACTCAACTTGACGTTGTTTCCTGGCTGCAGTGGGGCTTGTGGTAATCGAGAGTTTAAACTTTATTGGGTCGCCTGATGGAGCAGCAGCAAACACGGCAGAGGGCCCTAACAAAGGCCATCAGTGGACGGGACCAGCTCACCCAGCCCAGCAAGGACACTCCTTACCCCAGGCAGGTGCCATCCAGCGAGGTGAGCCAGCCAAAAAGCTGCCATCTCCCCTCGACGCAATGTGGCCATGTAAACGGCCACAAGCTCATGCACAGAGACTGAAAACAAGCCAGTCCCACTGCCACGGCAGCGTTCAAGAAGAAAGCAGAGGTACAAAGCATCTGCGCTACTTTCCCAGCACCCTGCAAGCTGGCCTTGTGCCGCCCGAAAGCCGTTGTCAATTCTCCTTTTAATAATAATTCTCAGAGCATGAGAAGAGTCAGTGTTTTGTTCCAGTGAGGACAAGAAGCATTTTCAGTCTGGTTTTAATTACAGTTGGAGGAGGAAGGACAACCAAAACTTGAAGAACTAAGGTTGAGAAGAGAGAGGTGAATAAAAAGTGGTACCTTGGAAGCACAGGACACCCATGTGCCCTTGCATTTGTGCTCGTTGCCAGCTGGAAGCATCTTAACACCAACGCATCTCTTTGTGTCGGGTGTGTGCACATCCCTGTACACGCACACTCCTAAGAAGCAGGGCTGGTAGCACAACCTATTATTAAGCTTGCCAAACATTTCCAATTATAAAGCCCTGTTTTCAATTGCTAATAACTTTGTTAAACTTAAACCACTTGGGTTGCAATATTCCATGCCAAGTGTCTGCCTTGGGCTGAATTTTTTTTGTTATTCCTTCCCTATTTTAGCCATCAGCCAAAAAGAGGTTCAGCTGTTTCAGAGAAGATAGCTAGGGAAAATACAGGGGTTTGCAACATAAAAAAATCCTAGCAACCTTATCTTACAAAGGTCCAGAGTCCCCCTGCAGTAGAGAAAGGACTGGAAATCTGCAAGTAGTGAAAAATCTCATTAAATGTGACAGAGAAAAATTGCTCTGAATACCTTTTTTACACCCAAGAAATACCTCACACACCTCTGAAACTCCATCGTTCCTGAGCACACATTAGCCTTTTACGCCTCTGGCCATGGCAGGACTGTTTGGGACTGCTCTGCCACAGCCCAGCTGCACTGAGAGGGGCAGAGAACACGGTTTTCTTTCAGCCCAACTCTACCTCCAGCCATAGTCCTTCCCTTCCCAAAAGAAGCCATCCTTGCTCTAATCCAGCACGCCTCTCTCCGTATCCCACGTTTTTCAGTCCCAACAAGGAATGCAAAGCAAGGTACAGTGTAAAAATATAGTCCGTCCTTATGAAACCCATGTGATAGCAAAATGTGTCTTTGTCCCTCCTCCCCATATGCAGCAGTACCTTTGGGATCCCTGGAGTTTGCCCACTTATTAATACCACTAACGCTCACATCTGTTTCAGATTGGTTCATGTGGATGGGATTTAATAACAAATATGTTCTCCATTAATGCTAGCCCTTGCCATGCCTACATTCACTAACAGGCTTACGTATTTTCTGATCAGATCAGATGTTCTCTGTGGTTTGTTTGTCAGATTTTCTGTCTGGTGACTTTCTTCTAGCAAATCAGGTCTGAAATGTAAAACACGCAGAGAGTAGCATGGAGCCACCAGCACCGGTGGGTTCAGAGAAAACAAAGCCAGGCAGGCATCCTGCAGCCCCATTTCTCCTGGATTTACAGACTCCTGGACCGATACATGGCTATGCCAAAACACCCTCTGCCACCCCATGGGAGGTTTCCCCTTGCACTGTACTTGTGCGAGATGGTGGACACGTGGCAAATGACACTTGTGTAGGTCTGGGCTCAGAGAGGGCCTTCGATGGCGGGGAAGTACAGCTGAAAAATTCATTCATATGGGCAGGTGTGTGAGGATTTCAGCTTGACAGGACTATAAACAGAGGGTGCAGAGGTCTCAGCGGTCATGTTTCTTAAAAGGTGAAGGAATCACTGAAATAATCCAGGGCTAAATCCCCTAACACCTAAATAAAAGATCTAGGAGAATTGCTACAGTTCACAGAGGATCATAAAACTGGAGATGCTGTGAAAAGCTCAGGAAAGGAGGAAAAGAAAACAGTAAGCTTGTCGTGGCTTTTCAGGTGGCCCTTCCCAGGCATGAGTCATAGAATCATAGATCACAGAATCATTAAGGTTGTAAGAGACCTCCAGGATCATCTAGTCCAACCATCTGGAAGGAGAGCTGGACTGAAAGGACGCAACGTGACGGTTGCTGGTATCAGACGGGGGTTGGGACATGAGGGTGAGTCTCGAGTCAATATAGCTCAGGAATATTCAAGAGATGAAAGAAGCCAGAGATGGGAAAATCAGGAGCCCTGGGGTGGGGCCAGAAGTTGGTAGATAGGAAGCGGTAATGCAAACACAGTGGTTTCCAGCAAGGCAGACACGCTCTTACCAGCGAAGAATACCACATGGGCGGACCGAAAGATACAGAAATACAGATGCTACCACGCTGCAATAAGGACAAAAATGTCAAAGCTTATTCTGCTTTCTGGGGAAAAAGCATCACCCTGTGATGTATGAAAATCCCAGATCCTGCTGTAGTGGTTATTTTGAGAGACACCACCTCCTCCCGCAGCAACCCCTTTCCCCCAGACAATTCCATTTAACTGCTGAGAGGTTCAATTTTCTACTAGGGAGAAAAAGTCCAGAAACATGTTTTCTGAAAAAACACCCATATCTTTTGGAGCAAAAGCATCTGCCCAAAGCCTGTCGTCCCAGCAAGGGGGACACAACCCCCCAGCACAGTAGCAGCAGAATTCAGACCGAGGCAAAGCCATCAGCTCCCATCTCGCACACTCAAGAGGCCCAGAGGGAAGCCCACAGCAGGTTAAGAGACAGAAATATTGTCTGAAAAAGACGTTTTCTTTTTCTTCTTCAGAGTGAAAGCTGTTCTGCCCCAGACAAGGTGTGCTCAGAGTCAGCCAGCAGGATTCATGAAAGGTAACAGCTCCAGTGATCCTGCAAACCACAGCCCGTGAACATGCGTTTCTGTTGTGCTTCCAGGCAGCTTTCGCAGCGCTGAGCAGGCTGAAGGTCAGAGCTTATACACTGGTTAGAGCTGCTCGGCTCATGGGCAAGCCAACAGAAGGAACTGAAGTTTGTTGGAGAAGTTCCTTGCTTTTCTAAACTCCTGTCTACACAGGCAAGGGCAAATAGATATAATTTTTCCCCTTCTCACCTTTCAAGTTGACCAAACGCAAGCCAAGACTAATCCAGGACTCCAAACCTTAGTCTCAGCTGACCATCCCTAGTCAGACCTGGCTATGGACACACCCTGTCAGTAACTTTCTTTTTGGGCAAACCAGCTTGAGCACAAGGTGCTTTATGGTTGCAATACAGCATCCGAACCCCGGTTAGCCTCATCCAGCTAGCCTGGAACACGGCGGAGAGCAACAAGCACCCAGAGCCCAATTAGCTCTGCAGTGAGGAGCCAGCACTGAGGGTTCCAGCGCTGGTCAGTGTGACGTGCACGGATGCTCGCACCAAAGCCACGTGCTCAGTCCCAGGCGAAGCACGGTCCACACAGCCACCCAAGAAGAGTGGCCCATTGGGGCTGCTGCAGACAGAAGGATGTGCATCACCGTGAGGGAGAGTTTAACCTGGCTCCCTCATCCTTCTTCTCCCCTTCAGATGCCAAGTGGGAGGTTTGACCTTGGGCAGCAGATCCAGGGACCGTCCCACGGCGTGGACACACATGTGTGCACACAGAGGAAGATGAAGTGCTTTTGCCTGTGACCCCAAGCGAAATGGCAAGCCCCAGTCGGCCGGGGTATTCCAGTACCCACTTAGTGTTTGTAAGCTGTCCTCTGGGTAGGATTTCCAGGCGCATAGCGTCGTATCTTTCACACTTTTTGAGCAGGGCTATAAATTATGGCAACAGTCCCTGTAACTTCAGCCTGATCACTCCGTACTCCTGGCGCCTGCTGGGTTGTTGTTGTTACGGCTACAGCCCCAAATGGGGAACGTGTGATGTACAGCTGGGAAGGGACTTTTCTAACAGCTCAGTGAAGCGGTCACAAATAGGAAGAAACTGCAGTTTCCTACAATATTTAGCATTATATAGGCCCTCAGCAGTGCCACACTTTACTTCTTCATTTCTAGCATCCCCCTTTGAGAGCT
The DNA here is from genome assembly GCA_013399095.1 of Psophia crepitans. Taxonomy (NCBI): domain Eukaryota; kingdom Metazoa; phylum Chordata; class Aves; order Gruiformes; family Psophiidae; genus Psophia; species Psophia crepitans. The sequence continues at coordinate 1,462,322 of VWZZ01004413.1, forward strand.
CTACCCCACTTCATCATCATAAACATGTCAACAATCAGTCCCCATGGAGGGCTCTGCTGTTTGTTCTTTGGCTCACATGGAGAAAGCATGTCCCCGCTCCAGCCCCCAGCACACATTTCTCTATGCTCAAAGGGGCCGGAGTTGGAATGTGGCCATCTTGTGGCTCCCGGACCTCGATATTTAAGGAAAAAGAAAAAAAAAAAAGGGGGGGGAAAAAAAAAAAGCAAGGAACATGAACTTGATAAATATGATCAGCTGCCGGGAACGTGCCTGAAGCCTCCTGCTGCTGTTGTTGACATCAGAAAGCTGCAGAGCCTGGGAGACGGGAGGACGTTTTATTGTCTCGCTCCTACCAGGAGCACGCGATTGCCGTTCCAGCTGCCTGGTGCTACCCGGCGCTTCTCTGGAGCGGCTCGCCTGTCACCGAGAAAACAGGACATCAGTTCTCACCTCCCGGACCCGACGGACGGGGGGAGGCTTCCCGCTGCCTCTCCCAAAGCCTCAGAAGAACTTTTTCACGGAAAACGGCTCCAGCATGATATTTCCCAGACTAATTTTTATTACACCTGAAGCTTTCCCGTCAGCCACCTGACAGCTCTCCGGTCCTCACGGGCTGTTCATTGGGCTAAATTGCATGGCCAGACAGGGTGCACGCTCGAGGGTGCAGCTGGGTGTTGATGCTTTTTCTAGAGTGGCTCCGATCAGTGGAGCAGGGCAGCCCTGGCTGAAAGCTATTTCATGTTCTAGGAAGAAAGAGGATCCAAAATGTGGTCAGCTGGCTCCTTCGAATGTTATGTTCCCCCATCCCAGCTTAGCAAAGAAGTTCAGACGTCCTGAAACTTCGCTAATGCAGTAAGTTGGTCTATCAAAAGACCAGGAGTAAACTTCATTAAAAGTGATGGAGAAGAAAGCAAGCCCACTCTAGTTAATAAATACATTATCTGAATACTAATTCCATCAATTGAGCTGAAAAGAGATGAAAACTCCTTTGGGGAAAAGGAAATCTGAAGCAGAGCGGTATTTTAGCAGGGACACGATAATTTTGCAGCGACAAGTCATGAATGCACATGATGAAGACTGAAATACCGGAGAAGATCGTACACAAACACCTTTTCAGTGCTTTTTGATCCTCTTACTTTCTTCCAGCATGCAAAGCTCCCTCAATTTTTCAGGTCCGTGGCATTTGGTATAGGACGGGAGGGAATTATTTTCTCCCATATAGAGAGTTTAGACCCCCTGAAAGGGGCTGGCTGGACAATTATGAACATGTAAGTACTCTGTATGTACCCAGAACAAACTTCCACAGTACTTTGCTAAAAAATATGGTGCAACGCTTGGCTGGATGAAGCATGGTGAAAGAGCTCAGTTTTCATGGCTCATTTAGTCTGGGACTTTTCTTCAGGGACAGCCAGCAAGAGCACTGAATTTGATCACTTTCTTCTGATGTGGACAAAGTTATTTTGGGATTTGGGCTGAAACTGGCTCATTTTACAGGACTTTTAAGAGACTTCAAAGTGGTCACCTGGAGAAGACAGTTTCCAAATCTGCCCCGCTCCAAGCCAGCCAAATCTTTTCTTACGTGAACTTACAGCAGTAATGCATTTGGAGAAGAAAAACATCTATTCAGAACTGTTTTTTAAGAATTGTTTGTCATTCAGCTATGACTGCAAAAGAACATCTCACCTCAAGTCTCTCTCTCTTTTGTGAAAACGTTCAGATCCCTCTTCAAAGAGAATTTTTTTAAGAAAATAGTTTTTTCTTAAAAAAAAATCCCCGTACATTTGGCAGAAAGAGCTCCTCACGAACACCGTGGTTTTTTTAATGACCTGAGCGCTCTTGCGGCAGCGTTTGCTTGCCCAAGCAGCCCTGGCGTAGGAATGTTAGGGCCACTCAGGTGTGAAGGTGCTGAGAGACCTGTAAGTATCTGGATCAAAAGACAGAAAGAAAAAGCAAAAATGAAACTTTCCCGAGTAACTCAAGGGTTTCTTCTTTTCCAAAATCACTAGAAAACCTTTAATACGAACTACTCCTCCTCCTTCATTATCCCAGCGACAGATTTAAATAGCACTCCGCTTTATAAGAGAGTTGTAAAGAGCCCTCGAGCCAGCCGACCGAGATAAAAGGCCACAGCTGAGTGTTTCTGTAAAGACAGCAGTTGCACCATGAGTGACAGATATTTCGCTGTATCAGTTCACCACGCCGCTAAGTTCTTCTGCAGATGGAAGAAAAGATGTCTCTGTGCACCCTGTCGAGGCTCTTCCCCCGCATCCGCGGCATGCTGGGCTCCCCATGTAGGACACGCCGCTACCTGGGACGGGCAGGAAAACCAAAGGCACAAACATCTCAGCTTGGAGCATGCAGCCTCTCGCTCCTATCGCCAGGCTCTGTTAGCATCGAAGAGTGAAATACGGCCCTGTGCTGGTTCATATCCCAGGTGCACAAATCCAGCCCTTCATAACTCTATTGCTTATGACCCCCCAGTGCACCAGCAGCCACGTTTGGGGAGCGTTACCAGCTCTCGGCAGGCTTTAATCCCCGGCTCTCAACTCAGCGCTGCCCCAACTCCCCGTGACTGATCTCCTGCAAGACAAACCCTCGCACCTGAGCAGGCACCCGGTGCAGCACATGCATGTTTTCACATGCCCCTGCAGGAACCTGCACCTACTTACGGTAGCTCACATATACCTAGTCCCTAAATCCTCCCGGCAGTTCTTGAAACAGCCTTTCCTATTGTTAAGAGGCTGAAAGAAAATAAACTTTCATGACCGTTTTTATTATTAAAAACTGTTTACCACCTGTTTCATTTCCACGTTAAGCTGTGACATTCATTTGGACCCAGGCTAACCCCTCCTTTGTCATCAACTCGTTGCACTTAGATCAACCACGACAAAGGCTTTTTTTTTTTTTTTCCCCTAAGTAAATCTGCTTTCTTCTCCATGCTAGCCACAATTCTTGGCAAAGATGCTTAAGAAGGAGCTCGGAGGAAATGAATAATATTTTTGATTCTAGAGAAACAAATGCCAAAAGCCAATTTTGAAAAGATAATACAGCTTCGATTGACTCATATGTTTGTCAAGATGCTGTGACTCCGTAAAGCCCCGGCGAAAGGAAGAAACTGTGATTTTAAACTGCACCAACTGTTGATCTTTTGCATTGTTTGGACTTTTGCAATCAGATCTGTATTTCAGTTAATAAAAATAAGGCAGTTACTCAACATTTTTTATATGCAGGGCAGCAAGCAGACCAGCTCTCAGAGACACCGGCCAACTGCCTCTAGTAAAGCCCAGTTAAACACAATCACATGCAGCCGCGCTCCTCCGCCTGACAAGGCAGCAGCATTCCTGCAGAAGTTGTTCTCCCCCACTAATCCCACCATTAAATCTGAAAACCAGATCCTATTATTTTAATTCACCCAGCAGTAGCTTGCCCCGGTTTAATTGCACACCCGTACAAATTGATCTGTTGCTTCGGCCCAGACGAAGGGAACCCGGATCCACCTCGAAGCTGTCTGCAGAAACCTACTAAGCAAGTGTTCAACAACCCCATTTGACACACGGCTTTACAACCATAGAATCTTTAAGGTCGAAAAAGACCTCCGGGATCATCGAGTCCAACCGTCAACCCAACCCCACCATGTCTACTAAACCATGTCCCAAAGTGCCCCGTCTACACGCTTTTTGAACATCCCCAGGGACGGTGACTCCACCACCTCCCTGGGCAGCCTGTCCCTATGTCTGACCACCCTTTCAGTGAAGAAATTTTTCCTGATATCCAACTTAAACCTCCCCTGGAGCAGTTTGAGGCAATTTTTGTCTCATATCTATGAGTTTCCAGGCCTTAACTGAGCACGCTTGCATGATATTATAAGGGTTTAAGGTCTCACTAGTAAAAGCTCTATTTACTCCCGGGGAAGTCACACACAGGGTACTATTTTAGTGGTCTGTCAACACAAAGCTTCAATCTGACTGGGGTTGTGCCATCCCAGGCATATATTAATGAATCACTCCAACAGAAGCCATAGTATCCTAATGCAACCATCCTTTTAAAAAATCAATCAATCAGAATTAAATGGAAACCGCAAAACCAGTAAGTGAATGTATTGTTAAGAGGTTTTGATTAAAGCTTTTGAAATTAAAAGGATCAGACTGAGGATCAGAGAAACATACCACAAGATCGTCGGAAGAAGATGAGGAGCAGATTTTGTAGCCCTTGCTCTTGAGGGAGATAAATCAGTACTTTGTATTTTCTGTAGGGAAAGGGTTGCAAAATGTGGCCTTCAATACACACTACATGTTCTTAACTGATCTTGAGTCCTCGAAACCAATTAGTCCTTTGGTGTCTCCCCTGTAAGGAGTCTCTGGTAGCAGGAAAGCTACCCCGAACGGAGGTTCCTCTCCTGTCACTTGGTTGGACGTGCCCGGGTGACTTTCGGCACACTACCAGCATGGTGACAAGTGGCCAGATGCTGCAGCTCATCCACCTCTAATTGCTGGAAGCAGAGCAAGCTTTTTATAAAGCAGTGCTACCAGCGAGTGACAGAATTGCTTATGTTGCCTGATGGGTACAATTTAACGCTTTTATGTCATAAAACTCCTTGCACTGAATTTCTAACAGAGTAAGGGCAGTGTGCCATATCGTTTTTTACAAGAAACCTTAAACATCGATGCGAATCTTTGTTTCCAATCACACTAAAAACGAGTGAAGACCATGAGCCCTGTAGGCACTTTAACATGGTCAAACCCTCATCCACCCAAAAGCCCCACCGAAACTCCGTTATTCTATTTATCAACCAAGCCTTTTGTTTGTATCCTCATTTCATCTAAAATTTACCCTTTCCTTGGATGTGTAGGTGCAAAAAACCGAACATCGGATTTAACCCTTGGAGTTGAGGGTCTGTACATGCGCCAACGGAGCTGAACACAGAGCAATGCGGCTGCCCTCCAGCAGCTATAGGACCTGCGATTCCCGCACGGCTTGCGCGGTGAATCGAGCTCTAAATCCAGCTGCTAGTTTACAGATAGTCGTTCAGTTCAGTTACAGTAAACTTCTCACTCTTAGGCTACCCAAAAGCCACGGAATTAATCCCCCTCGCAATATGCCTCTGCTAAACTGAAGCCTGGTTAAACGCACGCTTGGAGAAGTCACCTGAATTATTCTACATTTACCGCACATTTAAAAGTCGTATTTATAAGTGGCAGAGCAAAACAAAACAAAACCAAAACAAAAATAGGTTCTCTGCTGAGAATTTATGTGGCAAGTTTTGCCCCAGAGTGTGTTTTTACAGCCTGGTTATAAACCCCTGGAAACAGAAGGGTATATAATGGAAACACTGACAGATCCTTACCTAGAATATCGCAAATGAGCACGCCATAAAAATGACTAATTACAGATATTGTAAAACTCAGCTTAGCTCTCAGGCTCAGCTGCTGGGCTGGAGGGGGGAAGGCAGGCAGTGATAACGGAGGGCTCGGCCTCTGCTCCTGTTGGCTTTCCATATGCCCAGATGGGGAGCTTCTAATTTTGACTCTTCATTAATGGCCATGGCCACAACAGGAAACACTTTTTGTAGTGTTGTGGCCTCAGTGGCAAGAAGAGACTTTGTGTGTTACCTGACCCGCGAAAAAATCTGCTCTTGTTCACCACGTGCAACAAGTCTCTGGCCTATGTCCATCTACAAAATCCCAAGCAAGTTCCAGTTTAGTTGACCTCACCTGTCTTCTTCAGATGGGGCATGAACATGTGTTAGACCATATACCGAAATCCCAGAGTCCTCTAAGTGGCTTTATCCGGTTTGTGAAGGAGGAAGGCAGTCCCTCAGAGGCTCTGAAGAGCAGCAGAGGGATGAAGTGAGGAGTTGGGAGCTGCCCAGACAGAGTCTGTCCACATCAGGACACATGGGAATTAGGTGACTATTGCACTGGCGCTGGCCCCGCTGAAAGAAAACCAAAATAAAGGGAGACTTGATGGCACAAGCACCCATGGGTCAGCAGGGGGGAGTTAATTTGGTTTACACATCAGGAGAAGCGTAGTTATTTTAAGTGATGGTTCCTGCATCACTGCAGGGATGGTGCACGCACTCTGCATGTCGTGGAAGGGGTCTGCACAGCTACTGCCTGCTAAACTGGGAAACTGCTCAGGGACAGACTCTGCCATTCTGGTGTGATCCTAAGAGCCGGATGGCCCTGGGAGCTGTTCCCTTGCAGGTTTTGAGGAAGGAAGGGCCTTGCGTCCTTTCCACCCATCCTGGAAAAGATAATGTCATCTGGCAAAGGAGCAGACAGCAGGCTCTGGGCTTGAGGGAGGTCTCAGAGAAAGACAACCTCCAGTTTTCTCATTTCTCCCTGCCCGCCTCTCTGGTGGGGAAACCCCTTTGGAAGAGATGGTATCTCCATGACCCTCTGAGCCTGGGAACACCACCTATACGCTGGGTGCTGCCTTCAGGGCCTGCTTGGGCTGGACACCGATCCCTGCACGCTGTCCCTCCAACACTTGCCGAAACCCCATCCCCAAGGTCACAGCAAGCTGATCTGTCTGAGGAACCGGCAGCTGTATCCATTAGGAAACCCAAGCGGAGCCGGTCAGCTTTACAAGAGATGGTTGAACTGTTCTTACGCCGGAGGGGCCCGTGATTACAAAAAAGGCCTCAGCAACAACAAGGGGACAGACTCTGGCCATGGACACCCCCAAGGCCTGAAGATAAAGGGTTGGATTACACAAAGCAGCCCCTCATTATCCACTCCTTGATACTGGTTGGTAACTTTGTTTTCTAAGGAATTCCTTAATTAGGTTTTACAGTGCATAGGTTAGGCATTTTCCAGCAAGAGCTTTATTGTAATGGGTTGCACATGTTCTCATACTGTACACCGAAATGAAACTTAGCTACAGGGCATTTCCTTCCGTTGCTCTTGCTGGGGAGCAGCTTTAACCTCTTTGCAGACACAAAGCCATATTTCACTCCTGAGAGGCCACAGCAGCTCCCCACTCCCAATCACTTGGGTCATTTCAACCCTTAACTGTGCGGCAAACTCGCAAATGTGCTGCGGGGAGCAATCCTGAGGAGGTGGGCGAGAGGTGAGACAGAGATGGGAAAAGACCCAGGAGGTTAAAACCCAGCAGTGCCTCACTGCTAGCGAAGGCCAGGAGTCTCCCAAGGAGGAGCCCATGGGCCTCGGCTGTGGCCGCTTTGCCGACCACTGCTAGGTTGCTAGGGGAGTCATCTTCTGGGAACCTCCTCCAACACCAGCAGTGCTATATTCCTGTGTCGCATTTCAGTGCACCAAAGTCAGGGCTTGTTTGGAACAAAGAGAATGAAAAAAGTAGTTTCAAGGTAATGAAGATACCATTCATAGGTAAAAGAGAAGAAACAGATTGGGATGGCCAGATACTTGAGTAAGATTTGTCTGCATTCATCAGCCATGGTAAGATGTTCTTCTGACCCTGAACTCTGGAGACGGGCTACTCTGAGCAACCAGAGCTGCTTCTTGGACTGCGGGTGTTTTCCAGCTGGAGATGGCTGTGAAACTAAAGAAATGAAAACTGTACTGGGGAGTATGAATGCTGCTGGGCCACAGAAGTTACTCAAATTCCTTATTCAGCCCAGTAAGCTGATGATGCAGCATGACCATCAGAAAAATATCTCCAGCTATGGCTTAAGTGTGCAGAATTTACCCCAGATCTTGTGAACTAGCCCCAAACTTGGAAACTTATGACTGTCTTCCAGTTCGAAAACAGTGATATTGAAGGGGGCTGAAGGGGGCTTCATTGTGGCAGGTTCAGATGGGACAAAAGGAGACATGTAGGCACACAGGGAAGCTGTGGAACTCCTTGCCCCAGGATTTAGTAGGAAAAAATATGTTTACATGGGTTCAAAGGGCAAGGGGACAAGTTCTTGGAAGAAAAAAGTCCTTCAAGGTATCTTAAACACCTAACTAACCACACTGCGCTTGGTTTTCCTACAAACCTGTCGCGTCGTTTAGGATACCAGAGCTACAGAAATAGTTTCTCTGGCAGGTCCTCTGAGAAGAGACTGACAACCTGCACAGCTCAGTGCATCGCTGCCCTGCCTGAGGAGCGTGGGCAGGAAAACACAGTTAGGCAGGTCTCAGGAACTTCAACCTGCAGCACAGAACTCTGCTTATCCGCCCAGCAGCTTGAGCAGTTAACAGAGTCAGAATATGCGTTACCCTTAAAGCTGCTGCTGAGGGATTAAACCTCAGTCCCTCAAACAGTCAGGGATGTGACAGCTCTGTGCACGCCAGGAGCCGGCCTGAAATGACATCTGCGTAAGTGTTTCCAGGAGTAGGAATTTGCAGCTGGATTTTCCGTGGTACCCGCTCCTGTTTGCACTTGGACCTTTGAAAATCAGGCTATTAGTACGCTCACATCGAAGAAGGGAATTTATGTTGTCTTTATGCTTTAAGCCTGAATTTGTCCTGAGGGAACAGTAGCAGAAAAAACAGCCATTTATTTTTAATAGACACCAGTGTCGTTACTTAGGTCTGGTGAGCTTAAAGGATTGGGAGGTGAATGATATCATCAAGGCAGTAATTCCTTTCTTTACTTTTTTTCATTCATCTAAGGGAAAAAAAAAAAAAATCCCGCACAGGAATCCAAGAACCACGCCACGGTTTGTAAACGCTTCCCCTCAGGACTGCAGACCTCATTTATCTTGTCTGCTGCCCCTTCCCCAAGGCACCAACGTCCCTTCCTGTGCTGTCCCAGGGACCTTTTGTCCACCTTCAGCACACTCATCAAGAAATGAACCAGGCGATGGCAGAGGCGCCTGCAAACCCCTGCATTCCTCTCTCCCCAAAAGATGGAGAAGCCCCTCTCAGTGAAGGAGAAATCAGGATTTACCTGCAGCGATGGCCCCCCCGCCCAGGCCGACAGTGGGGAGCGGGGCCCCCCACCTTAGGACGCCTTGGGGTCACTGCAGGCCAGCCAGAGCTCCTCGACTTGGCTGTGACCTTGCGGGAGCCCTCGCAAATCACATCTGGAATGTGTTTCGGCTTCAAGAGCAATAAATGAAAACATTGAACACAACAGGGTCGAGGCAATGTTGTTTGAAAAAAAAGGTAATGCTCCGACCCTTATTTGGCCCATGACATGTCTGGTTATTCCACCAAGAACTGGGGAAGTGTGGCTTGGGATGGGTAAACGATAACAAGCTATTTTGTCATAAAATAACGCGACTCATTTCAAGCTTCAGTGGCCCCCAAGAATGGGAAATGTGACTTCCCCACACTCCAGGCCACTCTTTTTCTTTTGTCTCCAGACATCCAAGAAGCAAACGAGAGCTCCAGTGGATTTACACAGAAACAGCCAAGATCAGACAAGTTCATGCCATTTTTCAAGCGGTTTGGCAAACCCTGATTTGAGATAAATTAGAAAAAGACTAGTTTAATTTATAAGCTGTCAACAAATGGAAATCCAACTTACAGTGACAGCGTCAACATAAAAATGACACATGACTTCTCTGTCATTTTTCCTTCACTTTTCACCAGCGAAGCCGAGGGTGTGATTTCAGCCCCCTGCTCCCTAAAACAAGCGGGGTCCCTTTGGCAGGATGCGAAGGGCTGGCTGCAGCTACCCCCATACCTCCCTCTCCTTCCCTGCCCATAGCAGCCCACAGCTCAAGCAACGCCCCGCTCCCCTCGCTCGGCATGCCTGGTCCTGTGGCCACCTACAAGAACTATTGCCTGGGCCACAAAGAAAAGTCCTGCAAGTGCTGACAGCATTCCTCTGAGGATATCCATAATCAGAAGGTATTTTTCCTTTTCTGATGTGGCAAAATCCACATTTTCCTTAGGAAAGTGTTTGCTTGCAGATGAAGTGAACAGCATCCTTCTAGGTGAGACAATGCTTGCTTTATTTTTCAAACACAATTTTTTGTGCTGAAAAGCTCTGAGATTGCAGGTCTAGATTTGGAAGTTTGACTTTGCCCAGCTGATGCTGCTTATATTGCAATTTGTATTTCATTGTCAGCTCTGACAGACAATCTCTTCTATCAGGTCCATTAATTTATTTCTCGAATGAATAGTCTGCCACTTAGAAAGGCAATAGCTCCAAGCTGTGAGTCCTCCAGCAGCAAGGCTCGTTTCAGAGCTGTCTGCCTTCTCATGCCCTGCCTGGCCCCACTCAGTGGGTTTCTGCTGGAATTTCACCATATCCGTGTCACAGCGTTGTGCCTGTTTCATTATTTTATAAAAGGATTTTATGTCTTCCCCTTCGAGCCTGGTTTGTCAATACTTGTAGGGATGGGAGGCAGAAGGAAAATGACTTGACAGAGTGAACACAGCACACCACAAGCAACCAGCACCTCGTTTTCATTGCAGCAGTTTCAGGCAGTATCTCACTGGCTTTTTCTGCCTGATTTTTAAATTCAAAAAGCCAAAAAATAAAATAAAAAAAAAAAAGCCTGACCACCCTGTTGCCGAATAACTGGGTTACAGAAAGCTGTCGCTTTTTCTCCAACAGGATTGAGAAACAGGGACCTTCAATAGCTTCTTTGTGCAATTTGATTTTGCAGCTTCCAGCCCAAGACAGCACTTCCTGACCCGTGAGGATATGCTGCCCTCTTCCAGTCTGGGACACTGCAGCTCAGCACTGTCATGGATGGAGACACATCGCCATGGATCTGCAGGATTAACCCAAAGAATCAGTAATCCTCCGCTTCCACAGGTCTAGTTCCTCTTAGCAGTTAGGTAACAGATAGGCAGAATTCATCAAAAACGTGAGGGATTAGGATCGTGTCCAAGCAGGCTCTTCCTGACCTCACATCCCCCGTCCGCCCTGCCCAGACTGCAGTGCAGAGCCCCTCCACCACCGCACACCAGCCCCTGACACTTCTCCTTACCTTCCCCATCATTCAGCAAAGTACCTGGTTGAAGGATGGTCCCCATCCTCCCACAACTAAAGAATCCTATAAGAACCAAGAAAAACCTCACATATCCTTTACTAAAATGTCATGATCTGGGAGGCTCTGCCAGGACTTTGAATCTTTTGGGGCGGACAATAGAGGTGAGTGAGGAGGAGAAAGCGTAGGAGCCTGCCTTGCCCGGTGAAGGGCTGCAAGCCGCCTTCTCCCCTTTGGGCAAGGGGGACAGACGAGGAGTTTCCAGCCCCACGTGGGACCCCGGGATGTCACACCTGCTGCTCCCACAGGTGCCTGTGTGCCTGGAGGTCCCCCCCAGCAGTTCCTCCATGACTGCTCTTATCAGTCACTGAAGATTAGAGGCACCTTGGAACACAAACTTCAAGGAAAAAGGGAAGGGGAGAATTGCATTTCAAAGAAAGTGCTTGAAAGGAACCTTTGAAGGACCCTATTCAAAGGTTCACGACTTGATATAACCATTTTTAAAAGGTATAAATTCCTGTTTGGATTTGGGATTGGCTCTCACCCCAGCAGGACAGAAAAGCTGCCGCCTTTGTATGAACACGGTCCCAGCACAACACAGGAGACAAGATCCATCTGATAACATTACTTTCAACCTAAAAATTCCGCAGGTAATATATTAAGGTAAGACCTACTCTCACATAGGCGTGAAGAACTAGCGTAAAAAGGCTTGAGCTTGTGCTAATAAGCTTTTAGGTAGTATGAAGAGAGCTAAATGTTTGCGGGGCTGGTTGTATATCCAATATCTGAGTGACATAACACAGTCAACATTTATATCACTTACTGCTGAAATGTTTCCACCCCAGGATTAAAACACCGTAGTCACTTCCCAGCCAGCACAGCAGCTAAATCAGACGGTCAGGCTCAACTGAAGCCTAAGCACGGGCAAACCTTGGGCACAGCTTATCTTTTTCTGGTCTCTGATGGGGACCAGCCCTCCTCGCTCTTCCCAAGCACGCGCGTTTCTGGCAGTAGCGTCGCCACGTGGGAGTCACCAGGCCTGACAGCACCGAGATGCATTTGGGCTGGCAAATCACTATCCATGAGTCAAATCAGCTCACAGGCACAAAAATACCCTGTCTGTCTGATTTCCTGATACGCTGTTTCCTGGTGGATTTTTTCTTGTTTGAAATGTTATCTCTCTTGGAAAAAATATTTTATTTCTAGATATACTAAGCAAAGGGCTGATCTTATCTACTCTATTATAGGTGATTTTTTTTAAAAATAGTATCTTAAATGATGTGCAGCCCCCATTCACGCAAGCCTTGGTTCGGCCAAGCCCTTAGCCCCTGTGTAGCATGAGAAGTGTGTTTAACAGTATTCAGCAGGATGTATTTTTAAGAATATACTCAACCAATTTGCTGACACGGGGTCAGGGCTCTTACCACAACCGCCCTCAGCCCCTTCTTCCTTTTTTTGCGTCATGACTCCAGTCTGGCCATATCTGAACCTGCACGGGGAGACCTTCCTTCACCCTTTCACTTTCCCCAGCAGCAGCCCCTCATCCTGGCTGCGACCTTTGCCTGTTCCTGCAATTCCTGTAGGCAAATAGCGTCCCAAGGATGCTGGGCAATGACCCTGGGGGGAGGAGAAGGTTTGCCTATGTTGTCCAACATGAAGAAGAGCCTGAGGTCCTCACTCCGGCCTCCAGAGCCAGGCAGCTGCACAAGCACGCCCAGTGCCCAAATGCTGGTGGAAAACCTGTGTTTGGGTGCTGGATGGTGGCAACAGCACCGAGCAAGGGGTGCAGGCTGCCTGGGCTGGGGCATGGCAGCCAGCTGCAGTGAGGAAGAGCAGACAATGAGGGGTTCAGCCTCTCCCCTGCAGCACCAGCATCTCGCTGGGCTGCACAACTGGAGAGCCGGGCAGAAAGCCAGGACATCTTGAGTTATATTCCTGATGCTGCCATTAATTTCTTCTATGGCCTTGGGCAACTTGTATCACCTGCCAGTTTGGGTTTTTCCTTAGATAAAGTAGGGAAAATAGTTAACATCATGGATTTATAGAGCTTAAAGCTCTACAAAGAAGATTCTGGTCTGGCTTCTCTATATCAAAAAAACCTTTAATTTTACTCAGTTGTGCCTGAAACAAGGCCAATTGCTTATGTTTGACCAATATATATCTCTCCATCTCTTACAAAAGAACAACTTATCTTCATCTGAAACATCAAGAGATGGAGAAAAGCCAGCACTTCCCTCGGTATTTTCCCCTCTGTGATTAATTCCCATCCCTATCGAGCATTCAAGTTTCATTTTCCATTAAACTTTTCGGGGGATTCTTCTTTCAGCCACTACTTCTAACGATGCTTTTTTCTGCTAAATGAAAGTGTTTGCATGATTCGATGTTTCTCCCCATGGCTTATCCACACTCGTTGGTGAGCTAAGGGCAATAATGGCAAAGATAATTAAAATCTGCCCAGTGTTTTGAAATATTAAGCTCATCTCTAAGGTCCATTATCCTGCTCAGTGTCAGAAGTGCCACTGACAAGTACTTGACTTCAGCCTTTCAGGCGGCGCGCAGCTGGCAGAGAAAACCAAGAGTGGAAAAGTACTATCCCTTCAGAAAAACAGATGTTGCAGCTCCAATTTGTCTTCTGCCAAGACAAAGGAGATGCACTAAATTCATCTTTTGTAAGGGATTTTGTTTAGCGTCCAAGATTAATATCACAACAAACTGGGAGGCACCATACCTCAGGGTGCAACGCTATATTGCAGAACCGAGCCTAAATACCCATGCTGAGCATAATTTAGTTAGTCTGAAACTACGGCTGCAGAGGGGGAGACAAAGTTTTTCCATCCAGTAGCACGTTATCGAAACAATCTCTCTATCTCAGTATACAAAGGCTGACCACTCAGCTTCAAAGCCAGGCAATAGCTTCTAGGCTTGATGCTGCTCCCCATGGACTGCTAGTGGTGGTTCTCTGAGCTCTCGCTGGTGGCCTTCATGGGGCTGCGTGGTCACACCAAAGGAAAGGAGGAATGAAGGGATGGGAATTGAGACCTGGGCCATCCTATGAGACAGCCAGAGTTCTGTTGGAACCAACTGTTTTTACTGGCCAAAAAACCTCTTCTTGAGTCATGCAGCTGGGTGAAGGACATCAAACCAGGGGTCTGCCTTATGGGAAAAGTGACTTGCTGGTACCTTTCACAGAAAGGACACTTCCTTGATCCACAGGCCAGAAACACTGCAGTATATATGCTGGCTTTTCACCCTACGATCACGTCTGCTTGCCACCATTAACAGCATCCTCCTGTGGTACTTTCTGCCCCTTACACAAAGTGACAACCCCTTTCCCAAACACCCTGGTCCCAAACATGGCTGTTCCTCCCTTGCTGACATGAACCATTACGTGTCTTCACCAGCCACTACGGCATTTCTCCTCAGCAGTATTTTCACTTCAACAAAAGAACTAAAAATCCTTACTTGTACAACCTGCCCACGAAGAACAGCAGCATATAATTTAAACACGTCAGTTCAACACTCCTTAGAACAACAAATTGGTCCTGATTTTTACATGGCATACCCAATTAACAGACTGAAACAAGCACAATAAGTCAGGTTATGGTATTCTCTTTCCACACTTCTTCATCCACCTGAATAACTGCAAATAAATGCCATGTACTTGTTTCACCAATGCCAAAATCCCCGTGCTACGGCAATTTGTGAACAAGCTCTACACACACGCAGAGGTATAATGGATCAACAAAAATGACTCGATAAATCAAAGCTTTTAGGATTGTTCTTTTTCTCTGCACTGTGGGAAATCTTTTAGAACGGTGGAAAACACATGTAATGCACTACCTCGAGACAAGAGCATTTCTGACTGGCGCATGGAAGCGAGCTGACCCCTTTTCTGCTAGGGCTAAAGTTTTGCAAGCCTAATTATGTCAGCTAGGAGTGAGAAAAAACAAATACATCACGCCTACAACAGAGCGAGCTACGTCAACAAAAAGCCCTGGTGTGGATACAGTGCTACAAAAGGAGGGATTTTTTTTTTCTTTCTTTCCAGTATAGCTAAACCAGGCTGGGTAGCTCTGATAAACTACACGAGCAAAAGAAACCTCTTGGCTTGAGTACGTGTGTTTCCAGCGCAGGTTGCCAGTCCGGCGATATCTGTGTGTCAGCACATTCCTCCTGCTGGAGAGGAGAGACCCAGCGCTGAATTCTCCGAAGCCTTTACCTGGAATCGAGGAAGGCCAAAAGAAGGATCAGACTATTTAGTATCTAAAATGACAGCGAGACACGGTGCGGGGAGGGGGACAGCTCCGGCTGCTCTGAGCCAGAGGCTGGCCCATCAGCCAGCACATTCCTGCCTGACACGCGGCCCTCTCGGCTGCAAAGATCGCCTCTTGTCGGAGACGTTCCCCAGGCAGAGGGTTCCTGCGTGATAGATAACATGCAGCCCGCTGCCCACAGCAAAGGCAAGCTTCTGCTTCTTGTGGGGGTTTACAGTCGGACCCCGAGGGTTTTGGTCCTGCCTGCTGTGGGCACGGCGGGTTGTGCTGAGATGGCTGCCCATGGCCACGGCTACACCACTGGCTGCAGTGAGCACCTGTCAGGGCAAGACCCATTCCTCTGCCCTGCCATTTTCTGCAGCCTTTCGTAAGAAACCTGTAAGCAGCCTCGGGTAGGATGGTTTGAGGCCCTCTCCGCCCTTCGTGCTCTGGCCATTGCATTCCTCTCCAGCACAGTTTCAGTGCCCTGTTTAACAGGGCTTCAAGGCTGTGGCAAGGGCCCCTTCCTTCGCATCCTCTGGAGCAGCAAGTCCCACCTTTTCCTTCTTGCAGAGCTGCATTGGCTCGTTGCCCTCACTAATCCTGGGCGGGGGGGTGGAAGGGGTGGTGTTTGTTGGGCTTTTCTTCCTTAATCAATCCATAGAAACTAGCTAGCATGAGGCTTTGTGTTTCTGTGGAGCAAATTCCACAAGCAAGGTGTAAAAGTAATTAAGGCGCCAGGCTTCAGCTTTCTGACATTGCAATCAACGAGCTGTCCCCAGGCAGCCACCCGCACAATGAAGGCACAGCAAGCACGGGGAAGCGAGGGGGGGAATTTAAAATCCACGGCTTTTAGAAAGCCACATCATTTCTCAGTCCAGCTCTCTGGGGGCCAACAGATAAACAGCACTGCCCCGAGGAATTTCCTTCCTCCAAAGGTGGGAACTGGCCGAGAGCGGCCACGGCTTCCCATCCTCCGATGACATCAGCTTCCTCGGGCGTGGGGCGAGGGCACTTCAAAGGAGGAGTTAGGGGAAAAAGCCCTCCTGTGAGAACCGAGAAGGTCTGCTTTCTGGCCTGAAGGCCGTGTGACGGAGCCCCGTTGTCAGCGATCCACCCCAGCACGCCCCAGAGAGACAATAAAAACGGGAAGGAAAGCATCAGCGCAGCAGAGGCAGCCATGCAAAAGTGGCTGCAGGGCTGTGACCAGGGAGAAGCTGCTGCTTCAGTTCCTCCAGCCAAACAGTGCCCACATCTGAGCTAACCCGTGGACCCAAAGGCCACCAGTTTCCTCAGGTTTGTGGCCATGGGCTGAGGTCACTGCGATCTTTCCGATGCCAAATCCAGGTTAACCTTCAATGCAGTCTCTGCTCAATGATGCTACACACACTCCCTTCTCCCTACAGCTTCCTCTGCCCTTAAATCTTGAAGAACTGTAATATCTTTTTAGTTCCCAGCCCTGTCCTAAGTTTTGTTGAAATTTGGCCAAGAACTTCCTGGGGGAAGAGGAAAGAGAAGGGACTGGCAGGCAGACACGGTGACACTATGTTCACATAAGCTTCATTTCCTTAGGAAACCAGGCTAAAAATAATAGTCAAAAATGTTGGGCAATTGCCTTCAACTCAATATCTCTCTCTAGACAGGAAGAAAGGAAGGAATTAGCAGACTGCAGGTTATATTTCAAGGTTTGTCTACATGATTTGAAGCATAGAAATTAGAAATGAAATTAAGAAGATATATTAGGTTGTCTTGCCCCTCCCTGGGGGAACAAACCTTCAGCTGTTTCCCTTAGTATATTTTTTAGTGAAGTGTGCAGCCTGGATTCAAATGATCCAAATGATGGAGCTTCCATCAGTTTCCAACAGGGAGCCATTCCTTTGCTTACACATCTTTCCTTTTCTTATTCTTTTTTTTTTTTTAAACCAATTTCAACTTTTTTATCCACTGACCATCTTTCATCTCATTCTTTCCAGCACACCTCTTAATTGTTTTATTAACTCACTAGAGTAAAAAGGTAAATAGAAGTGTCTACGCATGCCACCTACATACTTCAGATAGCATCACAGGGTTCATTCCACGCTTTTAGCTGACTGAAATGCTCTTATTCAATATAGTTTAATGGTTTTAACTGCTTTTTTCCTGGGGAAAAAAAAAAAAAAAAAGCTTTGAATATTAAATCCTGGGGGGGGGAGGTTCAGTCTGAGTTTTTCAGACTTCCCATTCTGGCCCCATTTCAGCTTGAGTTTGAAAGGCCCAACCCACTGAAAATATCTTCCAGAGGCTTTTCTCACTCCCCTTGAATTTTCTACTTTAGTTTTGTATTACATAATTAAAGATCATTGAAAGGGAAGGGTTACTTTAATATGACATTATTCCAGCTCTCTTTTCTTAAACACACAGCTGCTTCCAACATACAACAGAGAGTTGCTTTTCAGCAGCAGGGGCCCTATAGATCTGGAGACATTTCTCTCAGGTCCTTGCAGGGAGAAGGTCACAGTCTGTGTGGCAAGCTGTCAGTGCTTTCTGGAAACATAAGGGCAAATCGTATTTCCTAGGGAGCAACTCTACCCCAGACCCAACTACAAACCACTGAGATTAAGGTAGAGACAAAGCCACTTTGCTGCTTGCAACAGCCTCCTCCAAAAGAAACCACAGCGTGGCATGCCCAAGACTGCATTTCTCCCCAACACTGCCCATTGCTCGCACAGCCAGAAGACAACCAGTGATGGTCCGACAGCACCATCTGCTGCCCCCGACCCCTACCAGACAGGCAAAACCCCACACGTGGCAGGCTGGGCAACACCCAAGGCCTGAGGGGAGCTAGGACCTACCTAGGGGACGTAGGATGTGGACAAATCACTCATCTAGCTGCAGGACAGCAAGTTAAATTGACTTCTTCTATCCAAGCTATGTGTTTGGAGCGGGTCTGGATCTGGCAGCAAAAATCCAGCTGCTGACCCAGCACAAGATTGAGGAGGTACCCAAGGATGAATTAGTGCTGTTGTATATACTTGACAGAGGAATATATTTCTTTTTGCTACTTTGCAGCTATATAACGTAAAAAAACGCTGTGAGGTATAATCGGCTTCAGGTTCTCCACCCTAAACACAAGCACGCAGTGGCTTTGACCAAAATCCCCATCTTTAACATGCCTCTTCCACATTCAGAAGCAGAAGACATGAAGATGTGCAAGCAAACACAGTTTTCTTGGCCATAGCGCGCTTTTCAGGGGCCAGTTTCAGAGAATTTTATGAAAACAAGATTTCCCATCTCAGAATTGTCCAATTGAGAAGAGGGGCTGGTTTCTGGTATTCTCACACCTCCCTGATGGAGAGCAGCACATCCACAGCTGCCAGCAAGCACAGCGAGGAAATGTGCACGTATTTGAGATCCATCCCACAGCAACTCCTGGATTCCCCCTGCACCTCACAATCTCACAAGAAGCACCACGGCACCAGCATTTCTCTGCCTGATCCCCTGCTTACAAATGCCCCCCGTAACTGGGAACTGCTGGGAAGACAGAGAAAGGCTGGCTCTGTAGGTGGGATGGAGACCCACATTGTGATTGTTTCCCAGTGTGTTGATGGGTCTCAAGGGCTCCATAACCCTGCAGTGCAGGTCCACATCCATTCCCCGTACGCACACCTTGACCCATAACTAACTCCACTGTCATCCTGAGCCTCCTGCTTCACCAAGTCTAATGCCACAGTTTCCATAAAACCAAGAAGTAGATTCAAGGCCATATTAGGCATAGTTAGAGGATACTAAACAGAGGTTCCAAGAAGTCTGAGCCCTTTCCTGAGCGCTGACAGCTGCATCTGAGTCAGCTTCGTTCTCTGCTGAGTCACTTTATCCCGAAGCATCGTCAGCAAGCAGAGAGCGAGGAGGAGGAAGAAGCGAGGGAGCACAGCCAGGAGAGGGTGCGCGGCAGGAGCAGAGGGCACCAGCCTGGACGTCATCCCAGGTTTTCTGACGTTTGTGTTACTGGTGGGAAAAGTAGTCTGAAAGTACAGCTTCCGTGAGGGTCAGGCAGTGACAGAGAAGGCCCACGGTACCCAAACTCCAGCAGAATACTTGGGAAGCAACTCGGGTACAACCCAGTTGAACCAAAATGAGAGAAAGAAACGTATTTTTGAGTGGGATCGCACCAGAATATGCATGTGTATGTGTGCGTGCATGTGTATGCGTGTGTAAGCACGTGTGCACGTGTGTATGAGCGCTGTGTGTGCACGCAGACACTCACACATGGTTTTGTTTGGACAAGGCATTTCAGGAAAGTCAACAAAAACTAATTGCAAACAAGCTGCCTTTACATTCAGCCCCCAAAACAGCTGCTTTCAAAGCTGTACCAGCGGGAGTTAAAAGCATCACTAGCTGCTGCTACATGCCCCAGTAATTTCGGATGCTACACCTTCTGCTCCATCACAGCACTTCCCTTCTGCCGGCCAAAACGAACAGTGAGATGCTGAAGGTCTGTTTATCTACTTATTTAGGTCCCAGCTCCAGTTTTCAGGAGCACTATCTAAATTCAGAAGTTGCCTGAAACAATAAATAACTGTGACAGGTACAGAAACAAAGCCTGCAGCTCTTGGGCTAGTGTTTCTTCCTCCGGAGAGGTTTTTGTTCCCTCGTGTCTGCAGGACAGAACATTCCAGCAATGTTTCAGCACTGATGGGCCCTCAAGCCTCAGCCAGGAGAAAAGTCAGCCTTCTGGCAGAAAACCCTGACTAGCTCCTGGAACCGAGCAAAGTAAAGGAGAAAAGATGAAATACTTTGTTTACCATACCATGACATCACCATCATCACTGGAGAAGAATGCAAGTTCATCTTTCTTCCCCAGGATGGTCTGCATGACCCGAATCGTTAGCGCCGCTGGATAACGCCGCGGTTGTCCTTCCCCCTCCGCAGAGAGCTCTGGGACCGCAGCGCGGGCATCAGCACACGCAGACGTGTTTGACCTCGTGGCCACCGACTTCGACAGGGTGTAGATGCAGCCCAGAAAACTCCCAAGACTGAATTCCTTTTGGAAGATACAAGTCCAGCGGCGATGTTTTCCCTCTTGGGTTGCACCTGAACACGCACGCAGAGTTACTGACTGCTTTGAGGTGAGCTGTACCATCACACCAGACAGAGTACGGGCTCCGTGGAGACAAGGAAGCATTTCTGCCCAGAAAGTCTCTGCATGGTCCACTGCTTTAATTGTTCAAATGTGCTGGCATACAGAGCAGGGACGAACATAACCAGGCCTTGACAGAAAGTAAACGATTTCCTCCAGAGGAAACAGTCACTTCAACTGGCATCTGTCACTCAGGTTACACAGAGTTGTGGCTCTCTGGAAAGAAACCTGCCTCCAAGGAAATATTTGGCTTAATTCAAACACATCTAGGCTAGCAAAGTCTTTTTCATGGATGGTTTCACCTCCTTCCTTTCACTTCCCTTCTACCCACATCCCCTCCAAAATTCACTTTTATTTGTAAGTGCGATGCTACTTTCTGCATATCTGTTTCTGTTCTCTGGTAACGGAGCAATTGTTGAAGACCTCATGGGACAGGTAAAGCCAGGATACCCCAAATTTTATCATATTTTAGCCGCTTTATTTTTTCCTGGTTTTGCTCCCATGGCCTCCCGCCAGATTAGGTCCATCAAAATCACTTTTAGGTTTCATGAGAAAGAGCCCGGTTAAAAGGAAAAGAGTGGGTTTTCTATCAGAAAGAGGCCACCACTCTATTCCAGGGGTAAAAAATGTCCGACAGAGTGACTCTGACAAGGACAAATACAGGAAAAATACAGTGGCAAATGGTGCTGCAGCCAGCTGATTCATCCCCACAGTGAGATCTTCCTCCACCTAACTGGAACTCAGACTGAACTGTCAGAAAATTCCAGTAAATCTTTATACTCACGTAAGACCAGAGTCAGGGGGGTGCTTTACCCCTCTGAGATGGAATGGAAAATGGGAGCTTCAAAATCCTTGCAAAGAGATCATCTCAGGAGGGGAAATGGCATGGATCAACTGAAATGTTCATTCTGGTTTTAATGCTACAGACAAGAGCAAAGTTAGATAAAACTGTAAAAAAACATCCAGACCTCATGCTTGGAGGGCCTCACCCCCACTTTTGAAACTGCTTGGAAAGATTTACCAAAGTGACCCTCGTGCACACAGACACAGACAGGTTATCCTAGACTACCATTTTCTGATTCCAAAAAAAAGGTCAAAAAAATCCTGACCAGACATTTTACATAATGGCAACTGCAAGAAAGTGCCAAATCAGAGCATAAAGAACAAATCCTGGCAGGTTCCCACCAGAATAAAAATTAATGTCTTAAAGCATTAATTCAGTAAGTCGCTGCTCCTGTGAGATCACTCCCTTCGAGGCACTGGGAGGAGCCCGAGCAAATACGTGTGCAGTGGGTACAGCACCCACTGCAATGATGGCCCATCCTTAAGCCACATGTGCCAGATGGACCAAAGATCAACAGCACCCTTTTTTCTGTGATTATCTGAAGCAGAAAATCGCTATTCCCACCATGCTGTGCTGAGTTTTGTCCTGGAAGCGAGCAGAGCACCCAGCGCTGGAGGGACTCCAGGGACCTCGGAGGGCACTGCTGCACACTCTCTCTGTCCACAGCCTCCCACCGGCTCCAAACAGCCCAAAATAACCTGAGACTGTGAATGTAAACAGGCAGAATAATTCAGAAACACACCACCTGAAAAGGCCGTTCCTCTGTGGGAATTCAAGGGGAATTCGTTCCCTCCAAGGGCCAGTAAATCGTCTGAATGTTGACTCAGAGATGACATTATGGGCCTGTCCTTCACAATTGCTTCAAGTGCCATTTTGGCCTCAACAGTTTCTTTAATTGAATCCGATTTAGATGGGGCTCCACCAGCACTTCATTTCTATTTTATTTTTATGATTCAGTTTAGCATTTAGTTTCAGTTGCAATCTGATTTTATTATAGTTGTTGCTAGCGGAAAATGTATCCACCTATTACTAGCACCACATAAATCCAGATGCTGTCTTAAGAAACATTCTCACACATAGAAGCGCTAACATTTCATATATAATACGCCTACTTGTCGATAAGGCTTGCTGCATGGCTCAGTGCCGTGATCTTTCCAGAGGAAGTATTGCTTCAGTGCAGAATACGTTACAAAGGCAAAGCAATGCAACTTCTCCTATTGCAGTAACGCACGGTATCTTTGGGGCGTATCCTTAGGGAGGCAAAGATAATTCAACCAGGCACTTGCACCAGCTCGAGTGTTGATTTGAGGATCATAGAATCACAGAATCATGGAATCTTTAAGGTTGGAAAAGACCTCCAGGATCATCAAGTCCAACCGACAACCCAACCCCACCATGTCTACTAAACCATGTCCCCAAGTGCCACGTCTAAACGCTTTTTGAACACCTCCAGGGACGGTGACTCCACCACCTCCCTGGGTAGCCTGTTTCAAGGCCTGATCACTCTTTCAGTGAAGAAATTTTTCCTAATACCCACCCTAAACCTACCCTGGAGCAATTTGAGGCCATTTCCTCTTGTCCTATCACTTGTTGCTTGGGAGATGAGGCCAACACCCAGCTCACCACAACTTCTTTTCAGGTAGTTCTAGAGAGAAACCAGGTTTCTGCTCAGCCTCCTCTTCTCCAGACTGAACATCCCCAGTTCCCTCAGCTGCTCCTCATAAGACTTGTGCTCCAGACTCTCCACCAGCTTTGCTGCCCTTCTCTGGACACGCTCGAGGGCCTCGATGTCTTTCTTGTAGGAGGGGCCCAAAACTGGACACAGTACTCAAGGTGCGGCCTCACCAGGGCTGAGTACAGGGGGATAATCACTTCCCTAACGTATTCCTTCACCAAGGAACTGGTATTCACACATCTTCGTGACCTCTTCTAGTATGAATAAAGGGCTCTGTTTCACAGATCTAATCTCCCTTCCCTTCGAGATACTGAAATAGAGGTGTTGCACCCTAGAAGTGGCTGCACTGCACCGTTCGCTAGCTAAAGGCAGCCAGAAGAGGTGTAATATTTCCCAAATACCAGAGTATTCAACACTTTACACAGGCTGCAGTATCATCCCATCCACTGTAGCTTCAACAAGAAGTAAACCTAAACCAGGAAGGCTGTGATTATAGCTGGAGGAAAACTTGTGGGCAGTGAGGATAGTACAGGATTGCATCAGTCAGCCTGGACAGGCTGCAGAGCCTCCACCGCCTGCTGCGAGCCAGGACTGGTGTCGGTAGAGCTGGTCTAGCTCCACAGCTGAGAGGAGGAGGAGGAGGTGGCATTTTAGGAGGGCTTTTCTAGTTCTGGGATTTTACACTTACACCCAGGATTTGAGTTTTGGGATCTACCTGGAGGGAGCACAAGTTATCAGTCACATCTATGCTGCTACACCACCACCAACTACTGCGTGAGCTGCCTTACCCAATGTACCAGCCGGCTTTCCATGCCATGTTAAGCTCCACACTGCTGAGGTTGGACTGGCATCTACTGCCTGGTTTCACATTGGATTCACTGCAATAGAAACCGAGTAGATCCGCCCAGATTCAAAGGCCCGCGAGGCAGATCGCTTTTGAACGCAAACGAATTTAGAAGCAATTTAAATTTAATTAATTCTTTTTTTCCGATCTAAGCTAAGAGCTTTTGTAACATCTGAAACTTTTATCAGAATTGACAATGATATAAATACCATCCTGCCAGCTCCTAGAGTGCTAGCAAACAATCTTTCATCAACCAAATGAACTCTTACAGACGGAGCAAGATATAAACACCCATATGTAATGCACATTCCCTGGACCGGGTCCACCACTAGCAAAACTCTCCTGCTTCCCTGGAACCACCAACACAAACTCCTTTTATATGTCTTAAGTGTCCACAGTACAAACAATAACACATTAGCATGCTCTTGACACCGCTGTCAAAATAAGCAACTATTTATTAACATTCTACAAGGCATCCTTCTTAAAAGAAATCCATCGAGCAATAATGTCAGGAAAAAAAAAATTAGATCCCTCTGCCCCAGAAAGCAGCATCTCCCTTTTACTTAAGACAACATCTGGTCCAGATAACAGCTGCCAAGGGCTAGAGCTAAGAGGCACAGTGATTGCTGTTGCGTGGTGGTTGCCCGAGTATTTTTGAGAACAACATTTTTGCGCTGTATGGTATCACTGCCAACTATTCCCTGGGCTCCCAGGAGGACAATGCATTCCCTTTCTGCTCTTACTGGGTAAACAGAATAAAGGCCGAACATGATGCTTGCTCTCACCCGTCAAACCTGCGCTAAATATAAAAAGATATTAAAAACTGCCTCCCTCTTGGTCTTTCTGAGGTGAAAACCTCCCCATCTTCACGCAGGGAGACTTTTGCTGCCTTTTGTTCCTGTGGTTAAAGCAATTTTAAAGATATCAAGGAACCTCTTGAGAAAACCAAGAGAGGAAGCTTGAATGCAAAGTGAACTTACAAACAAAAAGCTATTTTTAGCATGGGGGGGAAACTCTTAGCATTGGACAAACAATACAAGGAAGTTTCAGACACTGACTGCTAAGGAGAGCTAATATCCCCTTGTCGCTGCCCCACCTAGTCTGGATACAGGAATGCCGCTGTATTCTCAGGTTTCTCACAACCCCCAAATTATCCACCTTCCCCTTAGCGTGGTGCAAAAGTTCAGGGCTTAGGCCGAGAGCCACCTGGTGACCTTGGCTCATACACACCACCTCACCCTCCCGATGGCATAGGTGATCTGAGGTCATGGCATGACCCTGATGGGACTCTGGGCTCTGTGGTCTTGATAGGGATGGGTGGTGGGACTTCCATCTGCAGTACCACCGGACGTGGTGGTACCTGGAAGCACGTGCAGGGCTGAGGCCAAAGAGCAAAGGAAGTGCCTTGTGTACCCCAGGCACAGAATTAGGACAGAGCAGCTGGGCAGAAGCAGAAGGAACGATACAAATGGCCTTGTGACAACACAAAAAGGACCTTCCCAACCACAAAGCAAAATACCGAGCTGTGCTTCTGCCCTTCATACATTGCTGGACCCCAGGACATCGTCTACAGCTTGCCAATGGAGCCGCACTGGTGCCCAGCAGCCGGGGATCTGGCTGTAGATTCAGGACGTAACAATAGTTCTTTGGCGGTCCCCACTGACCCTTCTTCTGCCCCTAGCAATTCAGCTTTCCAGTGCCCCCAGGCAAAACAAATAACATATTTTTCAAGCCATTATCAATATGTAGGTTCTTTGGGCTGGAAAGCTTTTACACAGGAATTTTTCCAGGCTATTCACTTCTTGCTCTAGCTGCACTCCTGTTTACTCATTTGCAACTAGAGTGAGTAGTAGGAATCAAAGTGGTCAAGAACGGTTTGTCTTCCGAGATGAGCACCATAAGACTGTAAGTGAAGGACGCTGTTTCCCTTGAAACCTCTCCCGGATCTTTGTATTGCCCAGAGACCTGTTCAGGGAACAGAAGATCCTGGGAAAGTAATTTCATGGAACAGACACATTTCTGCTTTTGCTGTGAGCTTACAAACACTCACAGCAAGGATTTGATGGAGAGAGTCAGTCTGAAACTGGATGCAAGGTGGAACTGTACAAAAAATAGAAGCCTTATACAGGATTGTTCCAGTCCTTATCTGGCCCTGCTGCCTACACAGACTCAGGAGAGGTCAGTCAGGGACATTTTGTAGATCTGCCCGCCAGAGGGAGAGAAGAATATTTATTACATTGCAACAAGCTGAGCCTCAGTCAGCAACGTGTCCTTGCAGGGACAAAGTCCAGCTCCGTACTGGGCTGCAACAACAAGAGCCCAACCAGCAGGTTGAAGGAAACGGTTCTTCCCCTGTACTCAGCACTTGTGAGCCTGTGTCTGGATACCGCATCCAGCTTTGGGCTCCCCAGGGCGCAAGACTAAGGGGAGTGAGCCGCTGAGCCTGGCTTTGCCCACCGAGTCAGTCTGCGGGCCAAAGCACATGGCATGAGAGGAGGGGACTGGGCTTGATCAGACTGGGGCAGAGAGCGATGGGGAATTGCAGCTTCCAGCACATAATGGGTGGTAACAGAGAAGATGAAGCCCCGTCTCTCAAAGATCATAGAATCATCGAATCATAGAATCACTAAGGTTGGAAAGGACCTCCGAGATCATCAAGTCCAACTGTCAACCTAACACCACCATGCCTGCTAGACCATGTCCTGGAGTGCCACGTCTACATGTTTTTTGAATGTCTTCAGGGATGGTGATTCAACCAGCTCTCTGGGTAGTCTGTTCCAACAAGACATTTTTCCTAATATCCAACCTAAACCTGCCCTGATGCAACTTGAGGCCATTCCCTCTTGTCCTGTCGCTTGCTACTTGGGAGAAGAGACCAACACCCTTCTCACTACAACTTATTTCAGGTAGATGTAGAGAGCGATCAGGTCTCCCTTCAGCCTCCTCTTCTCCAGACTGAACAAGCCCAGTTGCCTCAGCCGCTCCTCATAAGACTTGTTTTCCAGTCCCTTCACCCTTTTGTTGCAGTTTGCCCTTTGTTGCACAGCGAAAGGACAAACTGCAGCGAGGGAGATCCAAATCAGTTGCAAGGAAAAAGAATTTTGCCCTGAGAGTGATCAAACACTTGGACAAGAACTCAGAAAGGTTACAACCATGTAGTTTTTCAGCGAGTCTTTATAAGCTAAATAGGGAAAGGTTTCTACACCCATCACGCGCTCAACTCTCTGACCTGGTTAGGGACACGAGAATACGCAGGCACCTTAACGCCTTTGTCTGGTCTGCTCCAGAAGGCCTGCGTGTTTCTCAAACGGCACTTAGACCACTGAATCACGTAGTCAATTTTCAAAGGAAGTCACCGTTAAATTTGGATTCTGAGCCTCTCCCGCAGGCTTTTTTCAAAAAAGATACTTTTCCACAGATACTTTGTCCTTGTCTTGCTAAATATCCCCTGGGTGAGAGGACAGGGCTGCTGGCTGTCCCTTCTTTCTAAATAACTTCCACATGGGGTTTTGGGGTTGGTTGGGTTTTTGGTGGTTTTTTTGTTGGGGAGGGGGAGGGGCATTCATTGCAAAAAGTCCCCGAAGAAAGAATAAGAAGAATTTCTTTCCTTCCGATAGGGCTCTTGGTTCCAACGCAGGGTTGGTGTGTATCTGCAAAGGGTTACGGATGAGCTGGTGGAAAACATTTGAGAGGTTCTGATAACAGAGCGCGCAAACAGTGGCATCGGGCTGCCAACACTGCTGGTTACACAGTGCAAACCACCAGCTCCAGCACAGGCAGTGCCAGCCTCGTACCCGGCACAACGTTTCTGCTCCTGGGCTGCACTGACTCCCCCCTGCAATAACTCACTTGTCACTCCCTGGAATACTTTGGGTTCTCTTTCTCCCACCCACCAGACGGGTCTGTAGGCATTCACCCCAATGTCCTAATTCCCCCCTGACCTCTGCCCTCTGACACCACACAAACCAGGGGAACATGCTGCTTCAGAGCAGGCGCTCCAAAGCCCAGCGCAGCCAGGATGCTCAATGGAAACTGTGCACTGGCTCCGAAACACTTGGCTGTGGATTTGTTCAGCTTTTTGAGAAGAGAGATTGCATGAGAGAGCAGCTCGAGTGAGCACGGTAGGGACTGCTGCACCATTACAGCTGAGCACAAAGGTGCTGCAGCCTAGAAACTAAACTATCCTGTGAAAGACCAGACACTCGCGGTTTTCTGCCCGAGGCCGTGGGGCTGCCATGTAGCACTGTCTGGAGACACAGCAGTGTTCCTCATGTGGCACCTGGGACTGCTACATGCAGAAGTGTCTTCGTACAGCCAGGAGCAGCCCCGCACCCGGGGCAGCCCAGATGTGGATACAGCTGGCACCCACAGCAGGAAATGCTCTTGAAGTGGTTGGGGAATTTAACCAAAGTTGAAGTCCAGAGTGGAGTGGAAAAATCCTTTCCACTCTGTTCCATGCTTAAATACTGAGACTGCACCTCACTCCTCTGTATCTAAAAGAAATAACAGTGGCACAACCATAATTAAATGCAGCCACTGTCAAACAGTGCTGGAGTTACCGTAAAACCTGGTGTTACTATGTCCACACACTTCACCTCTGGGATGAAACTGCCCAGTTTGCTTCCACTAACATTCAAAACTTACTCTTTCTCATCTTCCTCCAAAGATGAGCGCAGCTTATGGTTGAGGTGCAAAGCAACCTAATGGCATTGACATCAGTGGGAAAATCCCGACCCCCGCAGCGCCGTGCTGATTCGCAGTGGTTCACTAAGCTGCGGATCAAACCCTAAAGCATACACAGCTCCTCTAACACAGAACCGACCCCTGATCTCCTGTGACTCTATTTGCTTCTTCACCCAAACGGTACCTCCAGAGCCCATGGGTCCATGCCTACAGAAGGTGAGGAGGTGGCAGCAGCCGTAGCCTCCCGGGGTAAGGAAGCAGGAATTGTCAGTGTGGATCAGGTCTGTGGCCCGTCTAGCCCCATATCCTGTCTCAGATGGTGGCCAGCACCAGATGCGTCAGAGGAAGGTGTGAGGGACCCCATGTGAGGCAGATGTCATGGCTCGCTGCAGCCTGCCCGACTTAGGAAAAGATGAAAACAAATGAGTTTATAACCTTTTGTCAGCCTGTCCCAAGGATGTAACTTCACAAATATTTAGGTCAAATGGGGCACACTCTGTGCTGCACAGAAAGAGAAAAGAAGAAAACCCAGTGCTTCAACTCTTGGATGCCATACGCTGTGTGCTACATACGGTAAACTGGTGACAGTCACTTGCTGTCGCCATGGGCGCTGGTCTGCTGGCTCAGCCCAGGAGCTAAAGGTGGCTTAGGACACAAGTGAAGTGAGTGCTGCAGACTCAGTGCAAGCCATCATTTTCCACATGACAGTCACAAAAAACCTGTAGTTAATCAAAGAAAAACAAATATCAAGCTAAGCTAAACTAGGCTTCTCTCTGCAGAGTTTTTAAAACTCAATCCAGTTCATACAAGGGATTCACCAAAGTGAAAATCTTTCACTGACATGTGGGATTGCACCCACTTTAGCCATCGGTTCCCAAAAGGTTGTGAAGAAGTCCCCATAAGCGTGTCGTAGATGCAAAGACCAGCTATAAATGCACGTGCCTCCTGTCTTCTCCCTGTCTGTTCCTCCTTGGTGGGGACAGGAGATGGTGACTTCTGCCAGCTCCCAGACAGAGCTGAGAAAAACTGACAGCCGCAGGCCGGTTCTTATTAAGTTATAACAGGTTTTCTCAGGGATCACAAAAAGTATCAGTAAGGCTCCTAATCAGCCTGGGACTCCGTCACCATGTGGCAAAGCCTGATTGAGATGAACCTTCTCATTTCCGTCTTGCAGCGCCTGGGCTCTCATCCTGCCCATGGAAATTGGTCTCCACTGCCCATTTCAGCGCAACATGATGGAGGGCAGATGTCACCTGGCTCACAGGGATTTTGTCCAGGGCTGTCCCCAGGGCAGGGGTTGGTTCTGGCTGCAGCTCCCCCAGTGCTGGTTCCTCCTGGTGCAAACCCCAGGCACCGCAAATGCTGATCTAAGTACTGTGGTGTCCTGTTGGCAAGGCAGGATGGAGGCAAAAGCAGATGAAAGCTACTGCCCTGCCCCAGCCTGAGCAGGGGAGAGGGGAGTCTGCTCTGCAGTTTGGCCCAGAAAGGTCTCCCATGTTCTTGGTATCCCCAAGGTGCCATCACCGATGGCACGCGAGCAAGGCAGAGGCATCGCACCGCTCTGCGAAGGGGGCAAAGCCCAGCTCAGAAGCACCTCTCAGCGCAGGCAGCCTTACCCACAGCTCTTTTCCTCCATCAGCTGTTAATCATTTGTCTCTGCTGTGTTAATTCACAAATTTCTTTCTCCCAGCCCCGCTCCCATTGTTTCCGAGCAGGGCATTGTCATGGGGCCAGTTCTATATTTACGACAGGATGTCAGCCTACGCTTACAGTCGCCTTCTTTGAACTGGATACTTTTACCTTCTATGTTGGCAACGATGCAATTCAACAGAAAGGTAGAAAAATAAACAAGTGTTTATTTAAGACATGCTTGGTTGTATCAAAAGGCACAAGTGGCACTTCTTCCTATTGGCTCTTCCACGCCCCCGGCCAGTAAAGCACAGGTTTTTTTTCATGACATAAACAAAGGATTATTTCCTAAGAAGATTGAGAGTTTCCTTTAAAGGAAAACAAAAAAAGAAAGGAGGAAGGAATCTGCAGAATAGCCCTTAGGAAGTTACAACTCTGGAGGCCCTTCAGTCCCTCACCAGCAAAGTGCATTTAAATATAGCATGGCCTGCCCAGAGCGCAGCCTGAGAAATGCCATAAACCCAGCAAAGAAACCACTCTGCACCAGAGCCAGAGGGTGCCAGGCTTCAGGCACATGTCCCATATCAAGATCAGCAACCAGGTC
Source organism: Psophia crepitans (assembly GCA_013399095.1). Classification (NCBI taxonomy): domain Eukaryota; kingdom Metazoa; phylum Chordata; class Aves; order Gruiformes; family Psophiidae; genus Psophia; species Psophia crepitans. The sequence continues at coordinate 1,492,825 of VWZZ01004413.1, forward strand.
TAAGGCTACATCTTTGACTTGAGCTGGCTGCTTCAAAGGCTTTCATTCTGCTTTACTACGTTTTGCTTTGCTGTTTGTGCAGCACAGCAGCCTGGAGCCTGTCAGAGCAGGCACGCTAAAGCCCTTATCCGCTGAAGGATGCCGCCAGCCAACTTCAAACCAGACTTGAGACTTGAAGCACCAACCTCCTCTGCTCCTCACCCAAGGACCACCAGGCTCTGTCCATGCTCTTCACAAACAAGAGACGATGACAGGAGATTTGCAAAGCTCTGACCTTATTCTCCATGAAATGCTTTCTCAAGATTGCTCTCAGTTAGTTTTCTTATGAATAATTTTTATCTGCTATTTTTTGGACAACCAGAGAGCTGAGGTCTTATGCCTGTGTGAAGCCCCCATTCTTTGCCAAGATTGTGAACCTTAGCGTTCAACTACAGCAGGACAGAAAGCAAGTCAGAAACTCCTTCTTGTCCCCCTCAAAATAACAATTTTTTGAGGCAAAATTCAAATGTTTCACAGAATCACAGAATATTAGAGGCTGGAAGGGACCTCGAAAGATCATCTAGTCCAACGCCCCCTGCCAAGGCAGGGCCACCTAGAGCACATCACTCAGGAACTTGTCCAGTCGGGTTTTGAATGTCTCCAGAGAAGGAGACTCCACAACCTCTCTGGGCAGCCTGTGCCAGGGCTCTGTCACCCTCACGCTGAAAAAGTTTTTCCTTATGTTAACCCGGAACCTCCTATGCTCCAGCTTGGGCCCGCTGCCCCTTGTCCTATCACTTTGGGCTTTTCCAAGCCCAAATGGCACTCAGGCTTCATGGGAGATGCAACTGCATGCCACAGCCCTATTTTCTCAATAGATGAGGAGGGCGGTAGACTGCATTTCCCATGAGATGCCATGGTCTCCCCTACCAGTGGAAAGGGTGCTGGTGGAAAGGCACCAGTGACACGAATGGCTGGGAGTTCACATGGGGACCCTGGCCACTGGTGGGAACAGGGATACGTGCAGTCAGGACTGAAGACCCATGAATGGGAATTTCCCCTTCATTTCCCTGGAAAGATCACTTGGCAATGGCGGAATAAGTCAAAACTCAGTCTCCTAGGCAGAACGCAGATAGGAGTGTTTTGTCCCATGTCAGTTTGGAGCCATGCCCCGTCACTGCAACCTCTGTTCCATGCTGTACCTGCTCTGGAGCTACACAGTGACTTTGTCCTCCAGGACACTCGGACCTGTCTCCCACACACATTTTCCGGAGCACAACCGAGTAGTTATTAATTGCATTCAGCTGCAATGAGAGGTCTGAAACAGCTCAGGCACTCTGGCAAGAGACTCCTGTTGTAACAACAGGCTTTGGCTGCAGATTTAGCTGCCATGGATCCTGCTTCCCATACAGCACAGGGCAACTGCAGCAGGATGAACCCTAGAACGTAATAATATAAGCAGGAAGGGCTGTAATTTGAGGACCTTCCCACATCAAGTAAGTAAAACAATCTCCTCTTTCAGAATGCAACGTAACTCTTGCATAAGGGTCCTTTAAAATAATATACAGCACTGCTGAACGGGAGCCATGGGGGGACTCTTTCTGATCCTCACTTTATTCTCAGGTTTAGCTGATAGTTTTGCTCTGACTGCTCTAATTCATACAGAGGAGCTCCCAGTTTGTCTTTCAAATGCAGAAAAGGCTGCACATACCATTGGCTGTTTCCTGACCCTTTTGCAAGAATAAAGTTACTGACATACAACATGTGAGTTCACCCCTTGCTTCCAAATAATCCTGGCACCTCAACGTCCCCTCTCCAGATGGTGGCAGGTTCTGCTCGTGTGCATTTCCCTCCCAGAAGGACTCTTTGAGGAACTCTCTTCAGATACCAAAGATCACAGTCAGAATAAGCTCTAGCTGATTCAGGTGAGTTTCAGTAAATGGTGCAGCACATTTGGCCAGAAATGATGATTTCCTCTTTTCACTGTGCAGGAGTCATATTCGGGATCCAAGGTTAACTCTGGAAAAGGCAGAAAGCCAGTTTATATTACTGGTAACGCTAGCTACTGTCCCTGGATTCATGCTTTGTGAAAGGAAACAGCACCCCCAGCCCTCACTCCTGTTTGCTCCCCATTTCCTTCAGTCTTAAGACCTGACCATTTTTTAGACAGTCTACAAAATCTAGCAGGTAACAGGAGACTTGAAGACCATGAAAAAACTGGTGAATAATGAAATAATCTCGATATAAAGACACACCAGGGAACAGCTATACGTATTTTGCAATTACGTTCCTATGGGAAGATCTAATACCAATGCCCTGCTTCTAATTTTGGAAGAAGGCTTTCACCGTCCAAGAAGGCGTTGTTACCTCTCGCCCTGAGGAAATAACTACTGGTCTTCAGAGAGATGCACTACACAGAAAACCCTTTTTTGGATTATATGTCACAAGAGCTATCGAAATCTCCATTACAACCACTGGGAGACCTAGCGACAGTGAGAAAAACCTGCCTTTGTTTGCTGCCAAAGTCCTAAATATTGTTAGGCTACTTCAATAGCCAGAGATGTTGTAGGTCGTAACAGAAGGATGACCTGGGGCTTTGAGAACGGGAACACAGTGTCCGAGCAAAACCACACGGCCGCATCCAGATGGAGCCTCGCCATGTTATACCCTGGGCAGCCTGACGTGGGGAAGGGGTCGCTTGCTCAGGCTCAGCGCTAGGCTGGAGATGGTTTGACCGCCCACAGGTGAGCCAGTTCACACGCTGTAAGTGTAAAGACATTTACACTCTCCAGCAACTCCAGCTCCACGTTAGCGCAAGTTTGCATCTGCGAGCACCTACCGTTCCCAGCTGTAACGCCTGTGGTGAGGGGGCTGCTGGGCAACGACCTGTATCGCACACATCAACAGATTGGAGAGAAACATATCGCACCCACTTATCTTTAACCGGGACTAAAAAAATTGTAATTCTCGGCAGAATCCAAGCAGTACCAACATACTGGTATGTTGGTCAGGCACTGGGACGGGTTGCCCAGGGAGGTGGTGGAGTCACCATACCTGGGGGTGTTTAAAGAAAGGTTGGATCTGGTGCTTAGGGATGTGGTTTAGTGGGTAATAGGTGGTGGGGGAATGGTTGGACTGGATGATCCTGAAGGTCACTTCCAACCTTAATGATTCCATGGTTCTATGATAATGAAACTGTATAACAGCAAAGGAGTAGAAGAAAAAGGACCAGCAGTTCTACAGGGATCTATTTCATTGCTGCACACCGAGTTTGGAGCAGTGGAAACAATGCAAGCTGTGCAGCAGAGATCAGTCACCATGGGCACTGCTATTTCAGCAAGTGCTTCGGAGAAATTTACGGCTAATCAGAATACGACATTATTAACGCGCTTTGTACCCTGCCAAGTGCAGATGTGTGCTTGCATAAACCTTTCCTTATCATTGTCAAAAGCGATGTGCTGCGGTCTGTCACTGTTCAATAAACAATTCCACATCCAAGATCTCACATCGTGTTCTGATGATCTGCGCTTTCCTTATAGGGTGTCCGAGTCAGACGCAGTCACAAACACACGAGCACAGCCCCTTTGGGCTGATGCGCTTCCAAGAAGGCGCAAATGGTGGTTACTTTTGCACATTATGATGCCTATCTAGTTGAGAGTCACCCAAAATCGAAAGAAGCCGGTGGAAAACCTCCCGCTGGCTTCACTGGGCTTAGCATTCGACCATTAGTTACTCAAGTACGTTAGCCAAATTTATGCTTTTAGCATAAGACAGCCCCTAAACTACCATCCAACTGTCACCTCCGTTTTGGGGACAGGCAGATAGCTAGAAAACATTCTAATTCACCACTCTTGTGATTCTGCTTTATGTTTTTGTTAATAACTTCTCTCAATTATTAAAAAACAAAAAAGGCTGGCCAACAAAATTTCTTATGAATACAGCCACCTCAGTTTCCTCTCCATTTTGGAAAAAAAAAAAACAAAAAAGAGAGTTGCAGGGGTGCAGGCGCATTGCCTCCCCAGCCGTTTTTCCTGTTTAAAGTCACATTTGTTTGATTTTGTTCACGTTTCTTAAGCCCTTGTTTTCCCCGTCCCTCATGCTCGGCTGGTCAGCAGACTGGCTCTTCTAGGATGCCGCAGTGAACATTTCCCATTTAGATGCGGGGAGGGGCTGGAGAAGACATCTGGCCTGGATTCTGGTGATTTTCTCCCTGCATACGTAAGCACGGGAAGGGAATTGGGAAAAGAAAAGGTAGCCTTTCTCTGGCCACATCCCGCAGCAGCCAGGGACCCACCTGGTCCCTAGAGAGCATTAGAAAATCCTCAACATTTTACTAACTCGTGATCTGCCTCACGTGGCCCCTGCACAACAGAGAAGAGCCAGAACACAGCTAACTTTAGCTACACCCTACCCCTCACAATGCCAAAGGTCTGCTCCAGGCGCAGGCAGAGGAGGCAGCTGCCTGGGGCCCCCATCAGCTTGGGGCAGGCAGTAGAGCTAGAGCTCTCTTCTCCCCACTGCTAGAGCTCGAACGGACCGGAGGGGAGGCAGACGGAGCTGCAAGGCACCTCCACTCACTGCTCACGTGCTCGGAGCTTGAGGAGATGTGGGCAGGGAGAGCAGGGTCAGGCCAGGAGTGCAGAAGTGCCTCTGGTGTGCTAACCCCATCTACCTAAACCCATCTGGAGACTACTTCATCACTATCAATAAATGGTATTTTCTGGCCAGAGACAACCCAAACAAAATAATTTCTTTTTGTCATCACCAGAATGAAGGACAAACTCAACTGTCAGGGCGTTTGGATCTCTTTCTACCCTTTCCTTGACAAACAAAGGACCTACACTGCATACATGCCCTGGAAGCCTTTTGTGGATGAATTCAGAGAATCAATCTGGAGAAAGGTGGAGCTCTAGTAGAAAAATTTCTCCTCCCTGGAAGTTTATTCAGCTGTAACTCTGAAAGTTATGTAAGGAAACTAGATAAAATTAGAGTATTGGATAAAAATAGCACTAAAAGAAATCTCCATCTCACTATAGAATTTTCAGACCACGTTGGGGTCTTTTCTGCTTCTCACCTACTGGCACAGGAAAGCAGCCCTTGCTCTAAGTTGGCCTCTGGCTGAACACCACGGCATTTGCACTGCCAAGGAAAAAAGTCACTTAGGGTGGTAACAGTCTGGTTTCGTATCCATTCGTGGCAATGCCGATGGCTGTACTTCCCAGGCAGCGGTCCTCACTGCTTTACTACAGAGCAACACCAAGGCATAAACCCGGGTCCTGACAGTGAGTCAGCACTGAGCTGTCAAACCAAGCTGAAGTCTCCAGGAAGCAAAATGTTCTCTCTGCATATTTTTTGTACCACTCAGTATGTTACATAAACTCCCAATGGGTAGAACCATAGCAAGGGCTTGGAAGGATTTATTTGTTACAGCTGTAATTCTGCATTTAAACTTTCTGACAGCTGCTGTGGACAAATACGCAATAAAAATCAAAGCCAATTCAAAGCTAATATTCAGAGGTGGGACACTGCATGAGCATTTGGGTTCTGGTCCACGTTCTGCTTTGTTTACCATTCAGATGGTATGGAGGACTGCAGCATCCCTTCTCCACAATCAAGTCAAGCTCAAGTCACTTTGGCTTCATTTTCCAAGCTTGGCTGCATAAAGTTAGAGCTCTGTCTCCCGTTATCTGAGCAATTGGCTGTCACGGTCTAAACCATGACTTGCCCATGACACGCAGCTTGTAGGAACAAACAACTTGAGCATCCTGAGCTGCTCCAGTTCACACCTTCCCTCCTGCTGCTATAAGCATGATATCCTCCGGCAGAGACTCAGGCCGATAGCTGGGGACAGTAAAAGCTCAGATCACTGCCCGGGCTTGTCTGCCAGGGCCTTCGGGTATCCACACAGCATGCCTGTGCACGTTAGGTAGAAATGAAAGTGGCCTGTGCTGCAGAGGTCCTGAGCTCGTTACCATTTACTCCTGGAATGACAGAAAAATGTGGGTCTGGAGAGACCCCTGGAGGTCATCTAATCCAACCTCCCGCTGGAAGCACGGACAACCTGAAATTATTTCAGATGAGCTCATGATGACAGACTATTCCAAACATGAGTTAGGCCTTACTGGAGGCCAGGAGAGACACCCTACAACACCTACATGGATTCCTGTTGAGAAGCCACAAAGTGCCCTGCTGATGTCCAAAGGAGTGATGGCAGCAGAACTGTTCAAAGCCTCTGGAGGAGGTCAGGGACATCTGCCAGTACCCAACCTGCCCACAGTGAGACGTGGTGAAAGGGACCCCGCGCTACAAGGAGCCGTATTGATTTTAGAGAGTGGCATCTGTTGTAGTTACAGGTGACCGACTCACATAGCGAGGTGACGTCGAACCGCAGCTGTTTAAGGTACCCAGAAGGGAATCCAGATCCTCAAAAGAGCTAAAAGTGTGGTACTTCTTCAGCCAGCGGAGTTGTTCTCAAAGCAGTCAGCGGTGTGCACTATACGCTTCCTGATCTGTGAAAGCCAAGCGCCCGCTGTTTCTCCTCTCAGAGGCACATAACTATAAAGGCATCCACTGAGGAATGACGGTCTCTGAAGTGGCAAGCTTTCCACAGCATCAGCTGGCACAGTGATCGTTCACTGTGTCTACACAGCAGGACCGCAGAGCAGTCTTTCGCAAGAGGCACGCACACGTTTTTCTGGTCACGCTGCTGCAGTTCAGGCTCAACTCAACCACCTTAGGCTAAGGACCAGCCAGTTTCAGGACATCTGTGGACATTCTTGCCTGCCTAAGCTAGATCTGTCCAGTTTGGAAGACATTCTAAAGACGTTTTGAGTCTCACCCGGCCATCCCTTCCAAGAGTACTATACCTGTGCCTGGTTTTCATGCCCATCTTGGCAGTTTCTCTACAAAGCTAAGCAACGTGCACAGCAGGCAAATGTGAATGGGGGAATGAGCCCCAGCCCAAATTCACCTAAACATACCCTAAAAGCCAAACCTAAATTCAAGGTCTGCACTTGCAACACAGCTGAAGAACAAATGTCCAGGCCCTCAAAGGAGTGTGGAATAATGACTTCATTGTCCACAGGATCCCAAGACTAGTTATGGTTAATAAAACAGATACTCAGGGAAGAAGTACCCTAAGGAATGATTTCAGGAACTCAGCCTGTTATAGCCAATTCTCACGAAAATTTATGAGAGTCTTTTGAGGGTCTGTGTTGTCTGCAGGTGTAAATAAGGACTCATGCACAGAAGATCTGGGTATTTTCTTAAAAAACAGGAGGTTTGTACCCTATTAGCCATCAAGACGAATGATCCAACCCATTGCTTTCATTCAAGCCCTTCTTTCGTTAACAGCAAGCAAGTCAAGGTTATCATGCTAGCTGTGCCAGTATTCAAGCTAATTGGTTCTCTGGAGAGAACTATAAAAATGTTGGTTTCAGGACCTGCCAGGACAAATGCACTGCAGTTGCTCAGCTGTGGAAATATTTTATTATCTTTGACAGAAAATGCCATTTTCATCTATAATCTTGTGTTACAGTATGTCTCAACAACCTGTGAAGGAAGCAGGAATTTGTACAAGATCTCTTACTGTTCTGAGCTGCCTTGCCAGTTTTCAGTACTTTTGCTGAGTGGGTTGAAAGAAAAATATACACAGCAGAAAAGGATCCGTCAGTAAAGTGGGGAGGAAATTGCATCCTGGAGGACAGAAGGCTTTGAGTGATGTTGTCTTCACAGTCTCCTGTGAGGCCAGGAAATTCATGACCACTTCCAAGCACACACTTTACCCACCTAAGCTCTCAGACCATATTATAGTTGCCATCAGTTTTGTTCAGTTTTCCCCTTGATCCGGTTCTTCCCACAATGCCTGTGAGCTCTCCCTGCCATCTTTGCCTCCACTTAGATTCCCAGTTTTTGAGATGTGGCCCATTTTATCTTTACAAGGCATATTAACAGAATCAAATAACACCAAAAATATGAAAACCCACTCAGACAGCTGACTTATCGCCTGTGTTAGATTTCCAAATTCTCTGTAATTTAAAGAACAAAGGTCCTGGCTGAAACGTTCACAGTGCTAAGTCTTCTGGGACCTACTTTATTTCAGAAGCTTCCAGAGAATCTGGATTCATCTGCGGTTAGGGACGAGATAAGCACAGCAGGTGTATTCCCTGTCTCCAGCATCCTGGATCCTCTCCAAGCTGACTTCCACCCTCCCCGTTCCAACAAAATAGCGTCCACAAGGGTCACTGATGACATTTCCTTGGCCAGCTCTCTATTCTCTTCCACTTTGGCCTCTGTGTTTATGACACCCTTACATCTTGTCTCAGCTTTCATGATCTTGTCCTCCAATATTTCTCTGCTGAGAATGCTTTCCATACTGAGCAAACTAAAGGACTTTCCCATTGGTAATTTGATTCAAATCAAATCAAAGAGGGGTGGCAGGGGAATGGGGGGGGTGTTAGTTTGTAATTTTCTATTTTGACACAAAATTCCAGCAGGGTATTCAGGATTATCAGACTGAAAACAACAGAGTGATCCACAGACTCACGTTCTACATGGTTGGGCTGAAGTACAGAAGACAGTAGAGCAGCACTGGAGGTACGGTTCAGATTTGTCATCCTTTACCCAACTCCAGGGAGCCACCAGGTTGAGCCAGACCACTGATCAGAGGGAAAATCCTTCAGAAGGTGAGCTTACACAGTTCATTCTCATGCAGGAACACAAGTTTTCCACCCACTGCAGGTTCTGGAGCCTCATCTTTGATCAAATTATACAGCTTAGAGAAAAGTCTAGCAGATAGCAGCCAGGTAGATGATCTTAAGGGGACTTGCAGCTACCCCAAAACTGCAAGGTAAGATTCTAAAGAAACTAGATCATAGAGGAAAGCAGATTCACTTGCAGCCAGAACTGAAAGACAGTGGTTGACTGCCTCTGACTAGTGAACATTATGCACCCAGCCAACCAACGTGCTGATGATCACAGAATCACAGAACAGCCCAGTTTGGAAGAGAACTCGAAAGATCATCTGGTCCAGCCTTTCGTGGGAAAGGGAGCCTAGATGAAATCATATGCGCCCTGTCCGATCGCATCTTGAAAGCCTCCAGTGATGGGAACTCTACCACATCCCTGGGGAGGTTCGATTGATTATCCTAGTGATCGACTGTTCTCACTGTAAAAAATTTCTTCTTCTACCAAGAAGATGGGATCACCCTGCCAACAAGGAAGGCCTTTTCCACTGCCTCTTATTTATTACCGACAATCCAAACAATGTGCGGGATTTTCTCAATTTTCTGCTGCTTTTTCCTACTGCCCATTTCATGGTTGTGCAGCAAGATACACCCAGGTGCAGATTTCAAAAGGAATATCAAGAAGGTCAGCTCTGGTCACAGCCGGCTCTGACTGCCAGTTGTCGCGAGTTGCAGTCTTTTCCTTAGTCACGAAGCACGGCCCTTGAAATATCCTGCAGGATGAAAACAATGCCTGCTACAGCATTTCTCTCCTGATTTTTGGGAAGAGGGCCAGACAAGCACCACAATTAGTCATACGTTCCAAACACAGTCCCCGTTCTTAGTTTCAACCTCTTGCCTGTCCTTTCGGTACGAATGAGGCTACAATCTCCACCCCAGAGAGGGTCTTTGCCTCAGAGTCACACACTATCAATCAGTCTGCTCCCAGTAATGAGGAAAGATGCTTTCCTTCCTTCCACCTTCTGTTTGGACCTTGGCCTTCCCAGTGGGATCATTTTACTGGGTAAAGGAGGACAGAAATAGACAGAAAGAAACATGTCAATATGTGCATCGAAGAGGAATTAAAACCAAAACATAATGAAATACCTGAAAGCACATGGGAATTTGCTGGAAACTAGAGGAGAGAGGAGGAAGAGAAGCAGCTATCACGCCTTCTGCTGCACACGGAGTTAGTTTTTAAAGTTTCTTCTCCCTGTCTTACCTCCCTCCCCCTGCTCGCCCACTCCCCTGGGGAGGGGAAGGTAGCAAAGGCACCATCACAAACATAATCACCTTGAAAAGGGTAGAAACCCCAGATTTCAAAATCACTGCAAGAGGCAGAAGAGTCTTTGAGGGGGAGTTCAAACAGCTTCTTTTGCTTGACAACTGCTGGAAACAATATGGCAATCATTAGTTTCTCTCTCTCCAGTTCAGGGTAGTCCATCTAATTTACAGATGATGAACAACAGACATGCACATAGGTCCAACAGCAATATTAAGGTTCCCTCTCCTGCCAAGAATTATGCCACTAAAAAGCACACGTGCAAACCCACGTGAGTCTGGAAAGGGTTAACGGGCTACTGGGGGCTCACACTTCCTGAAGAGAGGTAAAAGGAGGGACGGTAGCTTAGCTGGAGAACTAACTTCACTCTCGCTGTGTGACTATCCATGGTTATGGGAGGATGCATTGTCTGAGAGGGTGGATGACCCTCTCGTCTCCAGCTGAGCCAACCGCACTCACTATGGGGTTGGCAAAACCCTCCTGGAATGCACCTGAAAGGACAGCATGAGATCTGCTGTGGAGGTGCAAGGATTCATGAGTCCTGCCTGATTGTTTGGGTAAACCCTGAAGCCTCACAAGAACACTTAGCTTAGGCCTCAGTCCATTGCCCATTCCTCAGAAACTCCAGGATGGGGTCATTTTTTACCCTTATGTGGGAATATCTCTGGTGGGAACCAACAACTCACCTTGGACAGAGTAGGCTTCCAAAACCACAGCTCCCTTTGTACATGGGCCACCGAATACTTGGGACAGTCAGGGACAGGGCTTTCAGGAAAATCCTGACTGGCAGAAACCAGCTCTGTGCTCTGCATTATCACTAAAAAGAATCATGTCATCTGGCCAGAGTCTCCTGTTCTCTGGCATCAGACAGATCACTACAAAAACAGGAGCTGCTGTCTGACCTGAATTCTTTTCCACATCGTCCCAGTGCCATGTGCTTGTTCTCCACATAAACAGTCCACACCACCGAATTCTTGGTGTCGTGCTGACCTGGCGCAATGAGCCCCATAGCATAAAAGCAATTTGATTTTAACCAGAAGCCACTGCATAGCGTAGGAGGATATTTTCCACTCTGTTTCTGGCATTGTCTGCTTGGTGACCTTGAACAGGTAGTGTTATCTTTCTTCGTCTCTTTGTTAAACAGAGATGCTGGTATTGACCACTCTTGTAAAGTACTTTGACGTCTACCGACAATAAAAAGCCAGGTGTTGACATTATGGTGCAGCAAGCATTTACTCTCATCTGCTTTAAATCTCTCCCTCCTTCATTTTCATTGAATAACCCCTTTGTTCCCATATTATGAAACACTGTAAGTAGACTCACAACTGCTCACAGAAGTGAAAACGGATGGATACAGACTGATGGAGAGCCTCTCCTGCAGAGCAGGACTTCCAGGAGTGAAACCCTGGCTCCATTGACCTCAGCGGGAATGCTGCCAACGGGGTGACTATTTTATTGCTGATTCACAGTAAATGATAGTAAGAAAAGCATTTCATAACATTTTCTAATCTGCTTCTCGAGGGTTTAGTCATCCCAAAAGTCAGTATGAATAAGGATTACTCTTCCCTTTCAATAAATGGACCCCTCACGGAAAACTCTGCCCAGTTAACAATTCCTTCACTTTGGGTTTTTGTTGTTGTGAAGTTAGCACTGCCTGTGGCCAAACAACACACTCAAGCCCAGTAACCTTTCAGAAAAATGACAGATTATGTCTGCTGCTCATTTCATGTGTTTTTTGCCCAGTACGGTCTCTGAGGAAAGGAAGAAGGTGCCAAAACTGAAATAAGAAAGATAACATTGGTAAATGTCAGAGCTCCCTGGTGAGTGCAGAGGTCTCGAAGACTTGAGAATGCTGAACAGATGACTCACTGGGAAGGGTTGCTGCACGTCCTGTTTTCGACAGATGGGACACTAACTTATTTTATCTAGGATCCTACATTTTTATGGTATTATAGTAGCATCTAGAGGCCTTAATAGTGAAGGAGATGGCTTTTGTGACTCTGTGGGGTAGAAACTATCACGCAGGATGAGGGAATTGGATTTAACGTAAAATTTTGAGGCCAAGTCTGTGTATGACTATTTTGCAGTTGCTTACAGCCAGGGTCTGGTTTACAGGCGCAGAAGGGCATCTTCCTTACTGAAAAGACAGATTCTGTCACAGTTCTCTGTAGAAATACTAGGTATATGCATCCAGTGTATTACGGAGCCTGCTGCATCTCCTAAACATTTGGGTCCCCACCTCACACCTGTTCTCAGAGCTTCAACTGGACAACGCGGAGATCCTGCCTTAGTCCCACGGACAGATTTCAGAATTATTTCTGTTCAGATCAGCCCAAAAGCAAAATTGTTTCATGTTCCTGGCACTGAAAAAAATGTCACATTAAGAAACTAAACATCATTTCCAAGTGAACAGGCGATGTATTGTGTATCTGAAATGCTGAAATCACTGACTGACTTTCCCATGTTTCCCTCTGCGTTTTCAGCCAAAGCCACTGGCTGAACGCAAAAGTACATGAACAGCCCTAAATCCCACATGATCTTTAATGGAGTTCACTATTCAACAAATAAATAAAGCCACACGCTCTAATGTAATGATGCTTGTGATGACATTTTCCGCATCCTGCTCCAGATCTCCATGTCATTTGTCCCACCGCAAGCTAGTGTAACATACCCTACAGCAGGATGAAGCGTTTGGAGTCTGCTACTGTCTGTGAACTAAAACAGACCTGGAGTGAAATCCTGACCCCAGACAATAGCAGCTCTGCCACCAACGTAAGTGAGACCAGTTTATTAGCCTCAGATTTCTAACTCAGGCATTAGAGGCTTGTATTTTTGACAGTTTTAATCCAAAAGCCCTGAGCTCACTATCATCATCTGTGGATGTGATTACATGGGTAGGCAGGGTAAAGCTGGAGTACTCAAGAGTATTTCTGCTCCACTTCTGCTTCCCAATTCGAAGCTGTCACTCAACCAGCCCTGTCCAGCCAACTAATTGTTCTTCTGGGGACAAAGTCCCATGGGTAACGTGCCCCCGTGGTCTCCCATTTAACACGCTGCTGAAGGAACACAAATCTGTCCACTCCCCCCCCCTTCTTATCCAGTTGAAATAATAAATATTTTACTCATGATTTATTGGATTTCAGTTTGTTGAAAAGATCCTCCAAACAAATGAAGTTTTAATGGCAACAAACGCCAGCCGCAACGCATTAGAAAATATAAACAGCAGCGGAGACCGTTAAACAAAAACCACTTCGGATACAGCTGACACAGTGCTCAGCAGTCTTCACCTCCTGCGCCCAGGGCCCTCGAGAGAGGGTCACAGCAAGTCCCTCACGGGAAAAAGAAATCTGGAAGTATCACGGATTTGAGTCCTTTCAATGCTGAGGGCTGCAAGAAAGACTCCTGAAGCGGCCGGTCCAGGCTTCGGGCTATTCAGGGCAGCAGGCAAGACTTGGATTCATTTCTAAAGAGGAAGAGTGGAGGCAGCCCCCGCTCTCCGGTCCCTTCCCGCTGCCTTCCCCACTGCGCACCGCTTTTTGCCAGCCCAGCCCAGCCCTCCAGCTCCCCACCTCTGCCCTGCGCCCTCCTCCTAACAAACGGGCTCAGAGTTGAGCTCCGGCACCGCACAGGGCGCCTGCACAGCCCCCGTGCCGGAGCCACCCAGCTCTGCCTCGCAGAGGAGCGAGCTGCCCTGGTGGCCCTTACGGCAGGAAAGGCTGATGTGCAGGGCCTGGCAGCCCGGGGGAAGTGACCGAGGTCGTTTTGCTGTGCGCGGGAAGATGGATGTGCTACCTGTGCACAGGCCACAGGAGTCAGGGCTTGGCTGGGTACCACAGCGTAACTGTCACCCACTCCAGGGAGCAGGCAGTGTGCTCACAGTCTACGCCTGTCTCCTTCACACGTCTGCCTTTGCTTGGGTTTGCATGGGTAGAAGCAAGTGAGCTCTGTCTGCGTGGCTTTGTTCTCGGTGCATCCCCGGTTACTCCTCTGCCCTCCCATCAGAAGATCTCCCATCAGAAGATGTCCCAGCACAACTGATGTGCAATCACTGCTAAAGCCAACGCTGTCAAAAGGACCAGATCCCTCAACTACTTCTAGTAGAATGATTTTTTTTCTGATTTGTTTTGACAGTATCAGAGTAGAGAGCAAGCACCAATGCAGCTACCCCCGCACACTGGAGGCTGGGGCCGGTTGAGATCAGGTGGACATTAGGAGGATGTGGCTGGAAGCCACCTCAGCATCGCCTCAGGACCAAATGACCCAAAACAAATGCTCGAGCTACAGATACCCCACCTATTGTGTGGGGAATGGACCTACATCTGTTAACAGTCCGTCTAGAAAAGAAGTTATTTAGTTCAGTGTACTGCAGGGAAAAAAGAGTGTATTTGACATACGAGGCAATCATGGTTGCTGCCGTTGCGCATTTAGCCCTGGATTTAACCCGAGTTCCCTTATTCATTCTCCAGATAATGATGAGGTCAGGCAAATTATCGTTCCAACAAGTCCGTGTCCACTTATTGCAACTTTGGGATCTGCTACTGGACCCATCATAAAATACGAACAGAGGAAGGATCTTGTCCCTGTATTTTTGGTAGCTAACGATCTTCCTGAGGTCTCCTACACTTAGAATCATAGAATGGCTTGGGTTGGAAGGGACCCACCTTCCAGGACCTCACCACCCTCACAGTAAAGAATTTCTTTCTAATGTCCAATCAAAATCCCCCCTCTTTTAGTTTAAACCCATCCCCCTTGTCCTGTCACTGCACTCCCTGATAACCAGCCCCTCACCAGCTTTCCTGTAGGTCCCCTTTAGGTATTGGAAGGCCGCAATTAGGTCTCTCTGGAGCACTGAACAAGCCCAGCTCCCTCAGTCTGTCTCCATAGCAGAGGTGCTCTAGCCCTCCGATCAACTTTGTGGCCTCCTCTGGACTCGCTCCAGCAGCTCCGTGTCTTTCCTGTACTGAGGACCCCAGAGCTGGACGCAGTGCTCCAAGTGGGGTCTCACAAGAGCGGAGTAGAGGGGCAGAATCCCCTCCCTCGCCCTGCTGGCCACACTGGTTTTGATGCAGCCCAGGACACAGGTGGCTTTCTGGGCTGCCAGCGCACACTGCCGGCTCATGTTGAGTTGTCAACACTGACAGCTCATCAACCAGCACCCCCAAGTCCTTCTCCTCGGGGCTGCTCTAGACCCATTCCCCACTCAGCCTGTAGTTGTGCTTGGGATTGCGTCGACCCACGTGTAGGAACATTGCACTTGGCCTTGTTGAATTTCATGTGATTCACACTGGCGCATCTCTCAAGCCTGTCAAGGTCACTCTGGATGGCATCCCTTCCCTTCATGATGGTGCCACACAGCTTGGTGTTGTCAGCAAACGTGCTGAGGATGCACTCACTTCCACTGTCCATGTTGCCGACAAAGATGGTAAACAGTGCCGGTCCCAGTACCGACCCTTGAGGAACGCCACTTGTCACTGATGTCCACTTGGACATTGAGCCTTTGACCACAACTCTTTGAGTGTGGCCATCCAGCCAATTCCTTATCCAGTGAGTGGTCCATCCATCAAAAGAGGGGAGATTTAGATATTAGGAAAAATAATCTCTCTTGCCAAAGAGAGAAGCAGGTGAGACATGCCTTTGAAAAGGTGGTACACAGCTATAGTCCTAGATGGGGCTAACTGTTGTAGCTGTACTGAGGAGTCAGTGGTTATCAGCTGATGCTCTGTCCTGCAAAAGCCTGACCAGTCCCCTCTATCCAATATATTAGCTAGACTTAAGGCTTGTTTCAGGTTTTTGTTTAAAACTTTGGGGCTCATGGAAGGTAACAAACCAACTGAATACTTATCAGGACTCATCCGAGCCAACAGTGGCCTTCTTGAACTTAAGCAGCAGTTTTTAGAGCAGAGAAAAGACTCAATCTCAGAAGACTTTGATGGTTCACACCAAGCAGCAGCACACTGTCGGCCACCAGGCAACCCTTCTGTACTCACCAAGCCGACACAGAGGTGAATACCCAGACATGTCTACTGTGAGGGGACTCAGGCTGGCTCCCCTTTGCAGTGGTGTGACACAACGAGGCCTTCAGGGAACCTCTTCAAGCCATGGAAGGTTAACTAGGCCATGTAAGAGACAGGAGGCTCCTCCTTGAGAGATAAAACACTCCACTCCTTCACAGCAATCACATCAAAGCCTAAGCAGAAGGAGACTAAGAAGAGCTGTCCAACAGCACAACTCCCTTCTGTCAAGCCCAGTCCAAGGATGTTTTCTGCTGCGCAGATCCTAGGGTCTCGTCTCTCTGCAGCTTTTTCTTAACTCATAGATGATACCTAAAACAGCCTTGACGAGCGCACAGCTGGGATTGCCACCTTTTATTCAAACAAGGGAAGCATGGACAAGTAATGTGTTCCAGAGACTGGAAATCAGGATGTTTTGATTTGAGATAAGTACAAAACATGTGTGAGTGACCAAAGACACCCTGCCTGAGCCTTTCAGGAAATAAGTGATTCAAGACATTTTACCATAAGAGCAAGAGTTTACTGTCAATAAACCATTGTTTACTGTCTACACAAGAGCTGTGGCTACTACTTTATTCAAACATTCATATTTTGTCTACTTAATCCATTCCAAGTCACTGCAAACAATTTCCCTTTCATCAGTCGTGAATGCCTGGGAAAGGACCCTGTTTGTCTATATGGAATCCAAACTGCACCTTGACACCCCAGCATGCACAGGGCTCCCACATGCACTTCCAAACCTGCTTGTGCAGTGACCTGAGCAGACACCTCTTCCCTGCTCCCCTCCCAGCTCCAAAGGCAGTCTGCAGGTTTCCTGCAGCACTTTGCTGAGGCTGTGACATGGAGCCTACCTTCCAGGAGCATGGTCGCTGCCAGTACACCTCATGCAGCCTTCACATCTGAGCTCATATCTGGAGACACCAAGCTAAGCCCGTGGAGTACCAGCATGGTTCAGACAGATGCCATGTATCTGGAAAACATTGAGTTTTATTTAAAAAAAAATAAACAAAGAAACGTAAAGCCCACAACAACCTACAGCAAAAAGGTAGTTCTACTCCAGGCTGTGGGCTCGCTGCAACGAGACTGACTGCACTGGGAAGTCATAATCCACTTGATTGTAAATCACATACCAAATACAATCAGATTTATTTCATGATTTAGAAAATCACTACGCCATCACTATTAGCACCATGCTGTGTTGCGTACTGAAAGATACCATAATTAAGCTGCAGCAGACCATAACTGCTCCAGGAATGAACAATGTCAGGAACACAAAGTGGCCAATGTGGATTTGCAAGAGATCATGCAACAATGGTTGCAGGGTAAAAAACATTTCTTTGTTTGAATCCTGAACATTTTAATTTCATTTTCAACTGAAGGTCAGGGCAGTATTCAGGTTAAGGAGAAGGCAGCAAGCAAGGAGGATGAGGTAGGTAAATGAGGTTAATAAAAATAATCACTGATAATAGCTGGGGAGAAAAATTGAGAAATCTAAATACAAACACTGAGGAGGATACGACATAACCAGAGACAGCCCAAGTTCTGCAGTGAACAGCCCCACACTGGTAAAGAGCCTAATCCAAAGCCCATTGAAATCAGGGTCTTTCCACTGACTTTGTCATTTGTGACTGCATGACAAGCACAACTTTTCCCGTTGCAGACTGCCTGCCGCAAAATCTTTTCTGTTTCTCTACACATTTTTCCACTGTTCTTAATAAAGTCATTTTCTTACATTATGTTAATATTTTTTAAAAAAGAAAAGAGAAACCCTTCATAAATACACAATGAACCCTGAGGTAATTTTCCTAAAATAATTTTTTAAATAAACTGCTCTGTACAAACTTAAGTCACTTCAAAATGTGCTTTGAAACTGAAGACTGTGGAAAAGTTAAAGAAGTGATTGCTGATAAATAGTTCCATATGATTTATTGAATAGAATATCCTTCCCTCTACAACACAGAATGCTTTTTCAGATCTTGGGGCATGGACTTTTTGCCTGCTAAGAGATGTGTGCTAAGGTTTAATAAGATAATTATATGCAAAAGAACTTCCTCCAATTCCAGGACACCCTATACCTATTCAGCATCTGCAGTACTCTCCTAAATAGAAATATCGTTTAGGATGAAACTGAACTAAATTGGTGGAGTTGTACAAAAGTGAATTCTATAAAATATTTGAAATGTTCCTCTCTGCTGTCAGAGCAGGACCATTTTTAGTTAGGTTGTGGCAACACCCAAGGCTTTATCAGATGTTCTCCTAAATTCCACAGAAATTTTTCCTGGGGTGTGAAGGAGAATGCAAGTTGTCCCTGCCTCACAGCAGCATCAAATAAATGTGATGGCAATATAAGAGCAGATGGAGAGCTTTTGATGGTAAGATTATGGATCACAGTACCTCAACAGCAGCGCTGAGAAACCAAACCACCTCCCCTTTTTCAGAAGAGGTCATGTAAGGTGTTTCAGTATATTGCACTGGGACTTAGGAATATGCTATCTGGAAAGACTCAGCGTGTAAAACAAAACCCAGAACTAGACACCTTTTCAGCTTTCCTGCATAGCTCTGCTGCACCAGTTGCCTTACAAAGCACTCAGAAAACCGCTCTGGGTAAGGTAATGCAAGCTCTGGTCTAACACGTGTGTAGATACTCCACACTGGCTATACAGGATTAGTGCTTTCTGTAAATGTATTGATGCAAACCAGCCAAAAATTATCCAGGCTTATACAGACACAGGCGCATCCACATGCCAAAGCCTCAGATGTAACCATCCTCTTTCATCTGCTAGAGCAGTGTGACTTTGTGCATACAAAATTGTCTTCAAGACAACTGGAGCAGGAACCCAAACTTTGTGCCTGGCCTTTCGCTAATCGTGTGAGGAAGGGGCTGATCATGCCCCTACACTGGAGCATGAGGACTCCAAACTGGCTTTACTCAGGTCACGTGTAAACCAACGTAGGCCTAATGTCTATTCAACAGACGCACAGGTAGAGTGAAATCACCCGTGCGCTAACCCAGTCTTTTATACAGCACTGGATCTGGCCAGGATCCCCAACCCTACTCAGGCAGAATGCAGGCAGGAACAGGCAGATCTAGCTGTACCAATTTGTCAGATGTGAACTCAAATGCCTTCAGTGGGCTTGGAAGGACGTAAACGGTGCTCCGTTCCAAAACCCGCAGCAAGGAAATGGCTGGGCTGAGCTCTCTGAGCTCTAAACAGGAAACAGGTTCTTCACTCTCAAGTGGCTCGATGAAAAATATCATCCAGAAGTGGCAGTAACGCCTCTGCATGCGGCTAGAGTTTGCCAGGCGTCCAGGTGAAAGCCCCAGACGAAAACAGCGACACTAAGCAGAATGGGACAAATGAGCTCCAGGTTCCCCTCGATCAGCAGGGCTGATATCCAGCCGGTAGGATATTGCCAAAGGCATGAAATACTGGGCCTTCGGGAGAGTCTAGAAGGAAAAGTGAGAAAGCAGGGGGAAATACTGTAAATGTTCACCCTAAAACCTCCAGAACTACAACCAGCATGAAAACTCCCTCTACAAGAAGAAAAGATAAGATAAAGATGCATTTGGATGGGGAACTGAACCACTTCGTCTCATTGTGCCACACGTGTCTGCAAGGGCACGTAGATGTCCCCAAACGTCCCAGTAGACTCAGTACTTTGCTACCAAACACTCCTTCAGCTGAAAACGGAGCTGAGCAGGAGGACAGCGCTGATCACAGAGGTGAGGAAGAAGTCAGCCGAGCAGGAACATGTGGGACTCACTCATATGTTTTGTGTTCTTCTGTTTGTTATAGGAAAGAAAAGTTGCGTGTGGGTGGGCTGAGAGCCCCCCACTCACACAATGTGGAAACAATAAATCACGGGCAGCCCTGAAGAGCCACCTGTGATTTTTAAATGTGAAAAGCCTTCTTTCTCGTCTGGAAACACCTTCCAGTTTTCCTCTTCCATCTTAATCTCACCCCAGCACAGGTTTCTTGGGAAGGGTCTCACAACCCACAAAGCTCTCCCTGGGCAGGGCAGCCAGCGGCTCTGGGAGACAACTGGCTGAACCACTCAAGTCTGGTCTTGCTTGGAGGATGTGGTTTTAGTCTCGGCTCCACATATACTTTGTCCCTTGACTATTACACCACTAGATCTTGCTTCGGCTAGCCCAAATTCTCACCACGACTCAGTACGTACAAGGAATGTCACATCTTTCTCCACGCTAGTTCTGCTTCACTGACTACAACAGGCTTGTTGTAGGTTAAAGGCAACTGTTGTCTCGCCTCTCCTTGGCACTTTTCACCTGTCTCTGCTTTTCACATTTCTCTTTTCTCCCAAAATTTGCCAGTGGGGACTTCTGAAAGTCCTTATCGCCCAGCACTCAGCACAGAGCTGGGACGAGAGGAAGACGGTGGAGTTCATTGATCCCATCATGGCCAAACACACATACACTTCAGACAGTGGTTTCTGTAATTCTCAGCCATTCCTCCATCCTCTGGAAAGGGGTCATCACATTGATTTATAAACTTAGGAACCAAATGCTTCTCACAGACGTGGTGGGTAAACAGGCCAGCCTCCCCAGTAGCCTTGCACAGCTACATATGGCAAGCAGAGCTTCACAAAGCCTTTTGTCCACATTTCCCATCAGTCAGACCCTATGAAGACAAACGACTAAATCCAAACTATGGACAAGGTTACCTTACCAATGACCCCCAGCCTCTGGTCTTGCTTCAGTAGGCCCTAGAGATCTCAAAGTGTCCATTCCCAGCCACACACAGATACTCTCCCCTGCCAGGCTTTCTGCCCTAGTAAACATTTCCATCCTTTTCCCTGGGAAACGGGGGCTGCGAAGCATGGAATTAGCTGCACTAGTTTCAGGCACATCCCTACTGTCAGCAGAGGAAGGACATTAACCTGAAATGAGACAGTTTTCACTTTTCTCTCTGCTGGAGACTTTTCCAAACCTACTTGCCATTTTGGTTCCAGTCCCTGAGGAGGTGAATGGTATCCGACTGTCTCCATCACGGAGACAGGCAAGGCTTGCCCAAGGCACACAGGCGAGTCATTTCAGCCAGGGACAGGCAACGTCCATCCTGTGTGCCTTTACCATGAATAACACCCCCTACCTGTCTTTCCTTTCTGCTGCCTCAGAAGTCGTCTCCTGCTGGTTATGCCAGCAGATACAATTCTCCTCTCTGCTACCTTTATACATGTGAAAACCGTGCTGCTGTGTTTACAGTTATGGAAGTTTAAGTGAAATCTTAACTGCAAGGAAAAAGTATTTTAATCATATTTACACTACTTAGAATGAGTAACGAGAATTCATATCATGTCAAATGTCAGAGGTTTTGTTGTTGTTACTCTTCTGACCAGTTCTTGAGCATAGTAACTGAAGCCATTTCTAGAAAACAATTACACTATATTCTTTTTTCTTCCATTTTTGCAATAAAAATCAACAAACTAAGCCCTGCCTCAGCTACAAAAGAGTTAATTTAAAGAATAACAGTGGGAACCATGCTCTTCTCAAAGGGATATTTATTTGGTTTTAAAGAACTCGTTCTTCATGCAAAGAAAATGAAGGTTGGAACCAGAAAAGAAACATCTGCCTCCTCCAAAGTTATGAGAAACTGTGTTGCACATTCCTAACCTTTCTCCTGTCCTTTTGGCTAAAAATCAATTACTTTTCTTCTAAGGTAACATATACATCTGGGCAACTGGGCAACTAGCATATAAAAATCACTCTTCAGAGCTAAACACAAATAGATTAACTAAAAAGAAAGGGCATAATATATTTTCACTTCTGGGAAGAAATATTTTCAATTACCGGAGAGACTTTTTTCTGGACGAAAGATCTGATCCTTCCTGGTCTTTCAGATCTGGGGAAGGTACAGGATGATCGCAGTAGACCTTTAATTGCTTTGGGGTTTGGAGCAAAAGTCAAAAAAACTTCAAAATACTTTCAACGTACTTTGCCCCTCCATCACTCCTCTACATGAAAATACTTAGAAAAATGTTGGTTCCTTTGAGACTGCCATTTATCTTAGCAAAAGAATTAAACCAAAGCGATTTTTTACTAATTTCTGCTAGGACTGGGGGTAGACATGTTACCTACAGCCCCAGCAACACAGGTTTGATCCTTGCTCTGGGTCATTTGCCTGAAGTGTCTGGGCAGTCAGACATGACACAAGAAATACGGAGGAAACTGTGCACGAGATGACATATGGTTTACTAAATGCCATGGCCCTGGCAATTCTGGCAGAGGAGAAGTAGAAAAAGAGATAGGGCAAAACTACACGACTGTCAAGAAATTCTAGTATAACCAAAATGCATTTATGCTTTGAACAATGCAAACCAAATGGATTTTTCCATTTAATTAATCTGCTTTTCCATGTTTTTCAGCTACCTTTCCTATCTATTTACAGGCAGTTTTCTCGACTGGCTGAATGCAACTGTAAAAACATCAGACTAAAGCACTTAAAGACACCAAATAATGCTTTTGAGAACAGGTAGCTTTACAGAGTCCAGAAGGAAATAGCTGAAAGCTAAAATGTTTGGTTTATTCTGCAGGAGTGGGGCATGATGAAAACACATGGAAACAATTTGGATAGCAAGCGTCTTGTACACATCTCAACATCTCCCTAACCTCAGCATTCACCTTGAGTACAAATTGCCCCAGCAACTTGCAGTCCAGGATTAAGAAACTATTGCTTATTTAAGTACAGATTTGCTGGGGATATCCACAGGAAATTTGAGGAGCTACTTACTGAATGCAGACCATTGTTTGCATCACAGTAGCACTTAGAAGACTCCAGCAAATCAAGCACGGTGTGCACGGTACTGTACAAATTTTGGAGGTATCCTCCCTAGCTCAAATTGCCGTAATTTTCCACCATTACTACATCACCTAAGTGCTTAGATGTAGTCCTGTTGAGTTGAAAAGCTCCTTTTTACCCTGAAGTTATCCCAGCCCCATGCAGCTAATACAAAAAAAAGAGTAAAAATTAAGGGTTCTCATCAGCTTTAGCAGATGGGCAGCTCTGGGCGCAGAGGTGAGCATGACCAGTTCAAGGTTACAGAGGCCATCTCCGGCAGAGCCAAGAGTAAATCCATGTCCCTGGCACCAAAGCCCATGTCACAACCAAACCCAGTTTTTCTCTCTGATCTTGTTTCTCTCTTGCTCACATAAATATTTGCATGGCTAGAATGAAACCACATTGCATTTTTCTCCCCTTAGGAAAAACAAGTACTTAAAATATTTCTGTACTTTATCCCCCCTGTTTTTAAGGAGTTGGTGGGGGGAATATATTTTTATTTTTCTTGGCAAAAAACAAAAGAAGGAGCAGGCCCCGGTGGAGTCAGCCTCCCTGAAAGCCCTTCATTCTTCAGCTCTGCCCGCCCTGGCATCACTGTAGGACAGCACAGGCACAGCCGCGGCAGCCCGAGGCCCCAGCTCAGGTGAGGGGAGCGGGTCAGCAGCAGTGTGAAGGTTTTTGTGAGTCACCTGAACGTTTTCATGGGAAAGTTGTGTAGTCCATGCTGGATTACCCGTGCCAACCATAGTTCATGTAGAATTGACCCAGGTCTGATTACAAGCATACACCAAATGTCCTAAGCAGGATCATCACGGAGGATGAACGTGATTAACCCAGGCCTCCCTGACCTTCCCAGGAGCAACGAGAACAATTCGCTCCCTTTAAAAACCATCCAGGGTCATATCTGGCTCTGCCAGAGGAATTTCACCTGCTTGTGCCAGCAGCATGTTCAGCTCCAATAAAAGTACCAAAACATGCTCACATCCACCTGAAACAGCCCACAGCGGGAAAACTTCCCGCTGTGCTCCAAGACCGCCTGACCCCTCTCTGGGGATGACGGCTGGTTGATTTTGCAGGCGTGACCAAGCCCCCTCCCAGCGAGGCGGGACACGAGAGCCGCTTCACGCCTGCTTGCCTGCGAGGGTGCAAAAGGGGGAGAGGGAAGGCATGTATGTCTTCAATATGTTTGCCTATTCTGAGCCTTTATTCTTAACACATGTTTCTTCTTTTATGCAAAACATGTCTCTTCTGTTTTCTGTCTCCTTGATTTCATTTTAAAGCGCAATATTTTTATGGCATGAAGAGATAAAGATATGAGGAGGGGAGGGAAAGTGGTACAAAAAAAAGCAATTAAGTCTGGTGGCTGGTTATTGTAACGCGCTAAGAAACAACCAAAACCATTCCCTTTGAAAAGGGGGCAGCTCCTGCTGCTGATACACCCAAGGTTTCCAC
This sequence comes from Psophia crepitans, assembly GCA_013399095.1. Lineage (NCBI taxonomy): Eukaryota > Metazoa > Chordata > Aves > Gruiformes > Psophiidae > Psophia > Psophia crepitans. The sequence continues at coordinate 1,517,069 of VWZZ01004413.1, forward strand.
AGCTCCCATTAGCATGACTGGAAACTACCCAGGTAAAACTCCTGTTTCAGTCAAAGATTAGACTATCGTGTCTGAGATGAATGGAAATCCATGAAAGGAAGAACCACCATCACTGCTGGATCACTCTGGCCTTGTCAGCCACTTATCTAATCCATATATGTTCTCTGAAATCCTTGTGTTAATACATGACGCCTCATAACTAAGGCAATAAACTGCTCTAATGAGCTTTATTGAGTACATCTATGCTGAATGGCTGAGCAGAAAGAAGTATAGCAAGAGCCTAGTTCTGCTCTGGAATAAACGGGTCGCATGGTTTGGTTTTTATAAAAAGTGCTTTGGAGGTTTCTGAGATTGCAGGAAGTTTATATCTGTCCATTGATCCAAACCCCAGGGCAAGTGCTCCGGCACAACGCTTCCAGGACGTTGCTGTCCTACACATTTGATACTGCAGAAGTCCCCACAATTTAAATTAAACCAGGTTTGTTGGAAAAAGAAAAGTCCCAGTTCACAAAATTTTGTGTGAAGCACAGATTATACAGAAGAACTCAAACTCGAAGCTGAGATCGGTATTTCTCAGGGAAAGCACTGCAGGTTCGGACTCTGCGATACTGCATGCTATCACAGGACAAATTCTTCTTGCCAAGCTGCTGGCAGCTCCCACGGAGAACCTGCACGTGTATCCACGAGCATTTTTAACTCTGCTGAGGTACAGCCCACGGCCTGCCACGCTGGCCCAGACCTTGACACACCTCAAGAAAGTGCTGAGCCACCCTGACTGTGCTTGAGTTCTTCAGCTGCTCCTGCAGACCAACTCCTAAAGCTGCTGAACCAAGAGCCTCCCCAAGCACTCAGAAGTTGCCCTGAGCCAGAGGGTCTGCCAGACCCCTCGCCACGGCTGCTAGTTGCATCGGGGTCGTCCCCCACGAACCTCGCACGACCTCGGCACTGGGTCCTGCTGGCGTCGGGGAGGATCTGGGGAGGTGCGGCTCCCTGCACGCCTTGGGCTACGAGCGCATTCCTCAGCACGGACAAGCCGCTTGGTACCGGTGACGGAAGTTAACATGAGCCGCTACAAGCTGGGATTATTTTCTATACTAATCTAGTCATAATGTTAAAACAAACTATTTCCGGACTGCAATTATTGCACCTCATAGAGAAATTGTACGATGCTGAAATTAACAAAATGCTCGAGTGCATTTAATTACTAACAGATACCTTTAAACTTGCGGTTAGGAAACTGTTAGCCATTCCAGAAGCATGTGCCCCACAATTCAGTTCCACTCTGAAGCATTTTCAGAATCTGCTGATCTATAAAACGTACCATTGGGGAAGGTTTGTTTTGGCAGAGGTCTCAGTTTTGTCCAGCAAACTAATGGTGTCCGTTAACACACCATTACATACATCGTTAACATACTTGGCAACTGGGATTTCCCCTCAAGAATAAAGAAATCGTGTGTAAATCATAATTATTGTCCGCCTGGCAGTATCAATCATCACACACAAGGCACTTGTTCTCATTTTCCGCCCACAAAAAAAGTTCCCTGCGAATGCAACTGGGGTTGTCCTTGCACGTGGCACCGTACTAGGAAATCACCGGCCAAAGCCACTGCGATATGCAGTGGGTTTATACGGTCCCCATCAGGAATGCAGAGGCACTCGGAAACACTTCGCATCAGGTTGACAACAATGGACTGACGTGATGAATAAGAGACACAGGTATCACCTGGGGAGCGATCCTTGCCCCTAATGTGCAGTTCTGCCAAACAGCCGCTGGAATCTGTATCTTCTCCTCTGTAGATGTCTTAGGAAAATACTGAATGCAGGGGGAAAAAAAAAAAGCCTCATAGAATCATAGAATCCCAGAATGGTTTGGGTTGGAAGGGACCTCAAAGCCCATTGAGTTCCAACCCTCTGCCATGGGCAGGGACACCTTCCACCAGCCCAGGGTGCCCAAAGCCCCATCTATAACCTTATGAGAACCATGGTGCTGAGTGTGCACTTCCCTTCCCGGTTTTTGCACGCTCTTTCCTTTTTTATTCCGGGTCCTGTTCAGCCGTACAGGTATAGGTCAGGACTGACTTATTTGCTTTGCTCAGACCATAAGCTCTTTCAGTGTGCATTTGGGGAACCTTGCAGAGTGGCTTTTTTTTTCCTAGCAGAGTTTGGCATTAGGTTTTTGAAGGAGTTCGGTTCCACACTGTGACACCCAAGTTGCCAGCTGCATTCCAGCAATGCTCAGAGTGGGTCCTCTAAAGCTCTACTAGAGCCTGGCACTAAGAAAGGTCGCTGAGAGGTGACAGCGTGACCAAGTCCTTCTCTGAGTGTGTACACAGGAGGGTTTGGTCCCTGCTCCTAGAACTGAGATCTGGGATTGCTGGGCGAAACTTCGTACAATTGGGAAAGAAAGATTTTCTCACATCCAAAAATCCCTCTCAGACCTCTAGGTTGAGCATTTATAATAACATAGCAGTGATAAAATAATAATACCAACAATACCGCCAGCAGATGTGACTGCCAAGCAACATTAACTACTTCACGGTTTATGACATACATTTGATAGAAAACACTTGCGGCAAGAGAGATTGGCATCACAGCCAAGGGAAAAACTCCACCGCGCACTTAGCGCAAACCGGGGGTGGGAATCTCAAGCGCTGCGATTTTTCGGGAACAGGAGAGAGTAACAACGGTCACACATCTCTAAGAGCTGACACTGCTTTGGGGCAGAGGCGGTCTGGCTAACCTGGAGATCCTGCTTTCTGGGGTCCTGCGATTTCCACCCGCTAACACAAAATGTTATCCTGAAGTGCGCAGCCACTGCCTCGCTCATCCTTTACTCGGCAGGAAGGGATGGGTCAGCAGTCACACTAGGCAGCGGAACAGCGTTCACAGCGCTCTCCTGCCAGCCCCTGGCCTTGGTGGAGGAAAGTGAAGCAGCCTGAGCTCAGCAACTCCATTGCCTGTGCATTTGCTCAAGAGAGAGAAGCTTCCAACAGAATTCATGCTTCCCCCACCACACCTCGCCTTGCCGTGCAATGGTAGGAAGTTGGAGGTAGTATTTAGTTATTAAAAAAAAAAAAAGAAAAAAAAGAGGGAATTTGCACTAGAAAGATAAAACTTCTTTCACAATTGCAGCTTGGGAGTCTCAAGACAGTAAAGAGTATATTTATTTTCTGCGTTTGCATTTACACTTCATCTCTGGTTCCTTCCCAATACTCCCACCCTGCATTGCTTATATAAAAAGAGATGTACTAGAGGCTCCAACTACAGCCTGTAGTATTTTCAGGCCTTGATGGAAGTCTGCAGTTTATTTTCCAGGCTCGTAAATCTCAAGAGAAGTGTTTCATTATTCTGTCCAGGCAGCGTGGAATATCTGAGCCATAGATCCTCACGGATGTTTCCTTTCTGGGCCATTCCATAGACAGGCAACATTCTGCATTTCAGAAGTGCCCTTAAATTCTTTCACCAGCCCATTCCTCTTCAAATAAGTTGGAACCGAAAATTCCTCTTTCAAGTCCCATACGATAAATTGCAACCTCAACATTCCAGCCTGAAAGGAGCATTTTTCCTCTTCAAGCGTTTTGCCTTGTAGGTAGAGAAGGACAAAAGCTATGACCACCTTCAGCAAATGCAGGGGACCAGAAGCCAAAGTAAACAGCTTTTATGGTGTTTTGTAGTGCTTAGGAGTAAAGTACAGAATCTTCAACAAAAAGCAGTATGTTTCTGGTACCTTCACTACACTCTAATAGATGCACTAATTAGCAACTACTCGAAGTTGTGAAGTTCACGTATGGATCCAACTTAGGCTCATATTTGGTAGTCCTGGGGGCAGAACCACCTCACCTAGGCACATGAATTTGTAAGATCCTTTAATACTTTTATATATGTGCAAAGAATATTAAATCAGCTTTGTTATTAAGCCATCTGGAAAATGTGAGCTCCATTTTAGGAGTGACTGGATGAATTCAAGCGTCTGTCCAAATACAATACGTTTCCAAGCTATTCTCACTTAGCAAACAAAGGAGACAAGCGAAATACCTCCTCGGAAAAAGCTCTTGTTCCTGACCTGAAAATCACAAGAGTAGTGACTTTGGGCTAAGGAGTCCAAGAAGTTGGAAACTGGTGTAGAAAGGCATTTCAAGCTGGGAGGAAAGTGTTTCCAGTCAGATCTCCTCGCATGTTCCAAACCACTGAGTCCCCAGAAAAGGGCCCAAAACGTCAGCCTGAAGGCTGTGGACGTACAGCAATATGCACTGCGGTGCAATGCACTTTTGGACCTGCTCATGACCTCGGTAGCTTGCAGGCCAACTGGGAAGCACAAGCAGTGCTGGTTTGCTCAAAGAAGCAGACAGCTGAGCCAAGAGTACCCTCTTTTATGTCGTTACAGTCAGAAGAAGGGAAGTAGGGGAAAGCAGGGCAAACCAATTAGGACAAATCATCAATAGATGAAGATCTGCCTTACCTTTTCCACCTGCCTTTTTAGGGGAGGGCAAATTTATACTGAAAGATGAAGTCTTTGACCTTAAGCGATGAATGAAAACTGATAATTCAAACCTGCCATGGGGCAAGTTTAAAGGAGGGTTGCCCCAAATGGTTTCATTATGTTCAAAAGCTACTGCCAGGAACATAGATTTTTTTTTCCCTATGTTTGCTGGTTGCTCTGCATTTAAAACATCTCTGTATGTTTGTTTTTCTTCCGGTCTTTTGTGGTTGCTTTGTAAACATCTGGGCTGGTTTTTCAGTCCTTTGTACAAGAAGCATGTGTGTGTGTGTGTTAGTTTTGCCAGTTGCTCTTATGTAATGTTTGTGGGGATGAAGGGATCGGTTAAAACAGCTCCTCTGAAAGGCCACCCCAACCAAAAACTATTCTGGGAGTAGCTCATGAAATGTCCTCCTTCCCCTTCCACACCGCACCATCAGTTTCCCCGACTAGGTTAAAAACAGAGCCCTCTCTTTCTCTGGTAATTAATCAATATTCCATTTATTGCTTGCAATCCCTTGTTTCTGCTGAGTTTCACGGTGGTTGTATGTCACCAAAGGACACCCGTACACTTTCAATCTAAATTAATTGACTCATTTGTAGGGCACAGAGGAGTACATTTCCCGAGCATGAGACCCATGTATTTCTTCTCTAGTATGCAACACCTTAATTCAGCATAAAAATGTTAACACCTCCCAGTAGTGTAAGAGTGAAACTTGGCAGCCAGAAAATAAATTGTTTAAGAGCATTTTCCTGCAACAGATATGAAGGGTTATTTGACAGTCAAGATCCTAATTCTTTTAAGCTCCTCTGAAAGTCCCCGCAGCTAACATTTTTATATACCTCAAGCTAACTCTCCTCCAATAAGTGAAGAGGTTCAGAGGTTTTAAAACCAAAGGAAACACTTTGTCTGTCAAATTCTACTTCCCTGTACAATCCAGACCATAAATTTTCACCTGGCGTTTCCTGCTGTAAAGTCAAGAATTTTGGTTGGTTTGTCACAGGTTTTCAACAAGCATTCGGTTTGACTCGAACCTCTCTTGTTGGTGCAGAGGTCCAGCCCATTGCGCCCTGCACCCACCTGCTGACCACGGAGTCATAGAATCATAGAATCACAGAATGGTTTGGGTTGGAAGGGACCTCAAAGACCATCGAGTTCCATCCCCCTGCCATGGGCAAGGACACCCCCCACCAGCCCAGGGTGCCCAAAGCCCCATCCAACCTGGCCTTGGATGCTGGCAGGGATCCAGGGGCAGCCACAGCTTCTCTGGGCAACCTGTGCCAGGGTCTCAGCACCATCACGGAGAAGAATTTTCTCCTAATATTTAATCCAAATCTCCTCTCCTTCAGCTTAAGGCCATTCCCCCTTGTCCTATCTTTCCAGGCCCTTGTAACGAGCCCCTCTCCAGCTTTCCTGTAGGGCCCCTTTAGGTACTGGAAGGCTGGTGTTAGGTCTCCCTGGAGCCTCCTCTTCTCCAGGCTGAACAACTCCAACTCTCTCAGCCTGTCTCCATAGCAGAGGTGCTCCAGCCCTCGGATCAACTTTGTGGCCTCCTCTGGACTCACGCCAACAGCTCCGCGTCCTTCTTATGTTGGGGGCCCCAGAGCTGAACACAGTACTTCCCACAGATCCCTTCCCGCTTCCGGAGGTGACAGCTGCCATTTCCAAACTGAGGCAAGACCTTGGTCTTGTGGGAGGTCACAGGGAACTTGATTTTTAAGGAAGATCCTTCGTTTCATTTCCCTCGTACCGCAAATGGAGGAAAGGCGGAGAAGAGGAGAGAGGTAAAGGGAGGAGGCTCTGCAGGAGGACAGCTGTGGACACTGAGGTACAAAGCTCTGCAGAAGGGGAGCTGAACAGGCTGAGGGCAGAGAGGTCAGTATTATGGCGCTATGCAGCTTGTACATTAAAATTTCTTAAGAGACTCTTAGGAAAAAATAATCTCATTTCACAGGCTTTCATGATTACAGGGTTGCCCCCCTCCCCCATTTAAAAACTCCCCCACAAAGCTCCATCTTCTTAATTTGCTTGGTCACAAATGGGAACAAGCTGCACTTTCTAAATAAATATTTTACGGGTTTTTTTCCCTCTCAACTATGGAGTTCATGTAACAGATTATCTGAACCAAATGGATTTACAGTTCTCTACTTCCCCAGTTCCTCACCAGCAACACTACCGCAGCAGAGACAGACCACACTTCAGTATCAGCAGTGTAGATGAAGGAAAATGTGGGTAAACAGGATTTACTCCCCTTTGAATTTGGGTCAGTTTACCCACATTTTATACACCACTAGACCACTAGTCAGAACCAGATACAGCCCTGCTTCTCAGGAGTCGTAGATGCTTTCATTTTGTACCCATTCCCAAACCAGACCGGTACAGTTTTAGGGGAAGGGATGGATTTCTGTATGGCTTGATCTCAGAGGATAAGTGTGTGAGACAAAAGTCAGCGGTTATCCACGCACAGCTACCATTCAGCTCAGTGGTTTACATCCTTGCTTACTCCCTGCGGTTGCGGTTGCAAACCAGTGAACAAGAAGTGAAAGCAAAACAGGGGAAAAATATGCTGTCACCAAGAAAAGGTTTTTCTGACTGTTACTGTAGTTAAAGGTAGCAGATAAATCTGTAATGAGGAGGAAGGGCAAAGATGGAGCACTACAGTCCTGACCTGAAACTTCCTGAGTTCATACATCAGCTTGAGCTTTGTTCTAGGTCACCACACAATGCAGAAGGTATCTATTCTGGTTCTGGCTTTCTCTCATTATTTCCCCTTCTATAGCCCCAAAAAAATGAGAAAAAGAAATAGGGTCATGAGTTGGACTGAATATTCAAAATATAGCACTAATGAGAGAAAGATGCTATTTCTACTTGAACCATGATTACCCAATCCTTAAAAACTCCAAAAGAAGCATCCAGTGGTCTTGTATGGGCTGCCTCAGAAGATCCCGGAGGATTGATTCTCCCCTCTGACAGTGAGTTCTGAGCTTATATACCCAGTATAAAATGGATCAACCCTTCTATCTCTGCACAGCAAAGTTCCTTTCATTTCCCCCCACTGTGAGCAATGGGGTCTCAAGGAAAATAAGGCTGCAGTTGATATCCTAGTCAACAACAGGAGATGCCCATTAAAGACTGTATGACTTAACTAGCATACCTATGCTTGTCTGTGTGCATGAATTTAAGTCTCATGTCTTCTTTCTCACTATGCTGGAAGAATTCATTAAAGAATTTCAGTATCACTGAAAGCCAGCAATGTAGTGGAGTAAAACTGCTTTCTCTCTGTTCTTTTCTCTGACTTAATACAGGTGAAAAGGTAACACTTTTAGACAGTCAGGCATTTCCCTGAGTGAAGAATAAAAACACATCTGCTATCAAAAGGGAAATAAACACACGTTGGCAAAGCCCACAAAGACTAAGCAAATATTGCAAGAGAACAACCCCTCGCCCCCCCATGATGCCCTGTCTTGTTCATACCATAGATACCAGCAGATGAGAGTGACAAACATACTATTGTAACTCCCCGATGATGGAGATTCTCACACTGGTTTGAAAAACCTTGGATGATAAACATCATGGCTGACAAACACCTCTTCAGTGACCCACGTAGAACCCCAACCCCAGGTAGCAGAAGGTTAGAAAAACATCCCTTCATAATCACTGGCTAAGACCGATCTGATAAACAAGCATCAATCCCTTCAGCAGCTTGCTCAGCAGCTCATGACTTTCCGTAGTGAAGGTACATTCCAAGTCTAGAACCATGGGCTGGTTTGGTGATGGCTTGATCTGTTCTTCTGCTGATCACAAACCAATGCATCACTCGTAACAGAGAAAGGGGAATAAAGAAAGAAAATTAACTTTGAAGGGATTAAACCTAGAGTAACTGAGAAAGATATTAAAATGACCATGGAAATACACTTCAGGAGATTAAAGGGCTGTTAAAACCGAAGAACTGAATTTTGGAGAGTGATGGTCACAAGTGCAAAGCAATGGTCTTACATACCGGGCACAGGGGGTCAAAACTCAGCAGTATGATGCAAAAGAATCACGAAGAATTAGAAATTAGTGAAGTAATAATGGGAACAGCAGCAAACACTCTGAGCTCCCTCAGATGAAATGGAAATTCTGTTCCCACACATTCAAATATCAAATTTCTTTAAAAAAAATATCTGGAAGTAACAAAGCCAGGCTCTTCCTCGAGGAGTAAGGACTTTTTAAGCAGGAAAGATGTTGGACTCCTTTCAAGAGAACAAGTGAACCTCTCCACCCCAAACAACGTCTTCAGGGAAGTCCAACCTGTAGAGTCTCTGTTTCTGTTTGCCTTGATTTTAGATCTGTTTCCAAAATACAGATAGGTCAAATGCAGACCAGCACCCAATTGCAAGAGTAAAATTCCAGATCTTCTGTCTGTACATAAATCCAAACTTTGACAAAATCTGGTGGAACCATAGATTTCACTTTCTGCCATCTCTGAAGATTTCAAGGGCAGAACAAAAACCGCATGTTCAGAGTCAGCTCCAGAAATTAGTAGAAAACAGGTCTGGGTGCAGAGCTGAGTGAAAGGGGTCTGTATGTTTGCCAGTGGGAGAAGAAATACAAAATTCCAAAAGGTAACATTTTTCAGCTTGTTTTTAGGTTGAAACCTGAATTTCAGTAATTTACTGTAACAACCAATTACAGGGTTTGGGGCGGTGGTTTTTGTTGGGGTTTTTTTTAAAGGCTTTTTAATTGTATCTTTTGCACCTAAACTCTGTTCCCTCAGAAGAGACTAGTTTATTGAGAGCCAGGTGACTATTGAACTAAAAGTCTGGATTATGACAGGAGGTCTGACTTAATAACTTACCAAAGCTGATCATATTAGCATTGTTCTTTCACACAGACAGTGCAGACCCCAGATAAAGCCTCAAATGTTTGTGATGGAACCCATCATCTGAGGATAACTAATCCAGAGCCATTCATACAGACACAGTTTATTTTCTTCTGTTGGAGACACCAAGTCTTTGCTCATCCTCCAACTTCTACTGCGGCTTTCTGAGTCATTCCTGATGTAGATGGCGCATCTTTGGCCAATTGTTACAAATAACATGACCGTGAAAGGGTAACAGAATTAGTTTGGCCAGAGGTAACTGAATAAAACATGACTGCAGACAGAGTCCCTCTTGGTTTTGCACTGTCAAGCAGCCAAGGCTACAGCTTGTAGCTGCGTGAGGTGCATAGCTGAGATAAACAACCACTGGTGACATTTTAGGCCAGCTGAGGTAATAAATGAACATTGACCTCCATCACTATCTCAAATGAGTGGAAAATATTGGCTCAGTTGGTAACAAGTTTCCACAAGCTGACATGATAACAGACCATGCCCTCCCTGCCTTTTCTGTGTTTTCCATCAGGGTTTTGAATAGCTTTTTGTTGCAGAAAACCTTTAAACCATGTAGCACACACAGAGCTCCAAGCCATCTGAGCCAGAACTTGGGTCAGGAATGCTCTGACCTTGATACAGGACAGATACAGCTGCTGTAGTTTGCCATTATTTTCCTTCATGCCAAAACTAATTCTTCACGCCGCGCTTGCAAGACAGGAAGTCGGCGATAAGCAATGTTTACATGCAGTGCAAAGCTCTTTAACGTGAGGGCACGGCCATTGACTGGTACTATTGTCTGATCCAGCACGGACAAGCTCCAGAGACCTGGTGGGAACCACTACAAGACGATTTGCTAGGAGGGGTGCAATGCGCTCTCTGACAGAGCTGTGGAAAGCCCAGCATGTGGACTCCCTGTGGATGCCTGCTCAAGCACTCGACTGGTGCTACGCGATCACCCACAGAAGTGCCCTCAGCACACAAAACAGGGGGGTTAAACAGGCTGTGGGCTGAAGCCGCGGGTGAAGAGCTCAGCTAGGAAAAAAGTGCACACACACGCACAAAAAGGCAAAAAACGTGCCAGAGGGTGAGGAGGGGAGGACTGTTTCCAGTGTCTCTGGAAAACATAGAAGCTTTTGGTGCTTTTGCATGCCATGGTCTGATCTGCATTGACAGCCTCTTCTCAAACCAGGTACCGCTGATGAAACAGAAGTTCTCCCTAGACCAACCTGCCAAGAAGTCAGGATGTCCCCTTGCCCTACTTGCCGAGCAGGGTTGACCAGAAGTGATGCGCGTACTCTGTGATATTCGCTTGCTGTGTGTATTGAAGTCTGCAAGCCAGGCCTGGCACTGAAAGAGTAAACCTAAGGCCACTGAGATGAAGCCAGAGGGATAAAAAGGCAGCACTTATCAACAGGGCTGCAAAATGGTTTACCAAACCCTGGAGTATCAATGTGAATAGTCTGGTACAAAGAGACCCTTGAGGTGAAAGTATCAGGGTAAAGAATTACTAAAACCTGGACCAAAAGGTCTTTCAAATCCCCAGGTGGCCTTCAGATATTAAACAGGGATAGGGTTTGCCTACAGGTTTATGGATTAGATGAGAGTTTCACTATATGGATATGCTCAAGGATGACCTAACCATTCACTCATACCTAGCCTGCATAAAGCATTTCTGCTACAGTGGTAGCCCAAAGCAGATTTTGTGCCTGCCTGTACTAAATTCTTTCAAGGACAGGAATATTTCCTGCAGGTCTGGGCTTTCTTTTCATTTTGAGATCACAGAAATGCAGATGCGAGTTTCCTTGGCAGAGCTTCTTGGTTGCCTTGCTGGAGATGGAGTAACCAAAGCAAATGAGTCGGGAGCAAGATGAGTAAGTACATATCTATCCAGTTGATAACCATCTTACAAAGCTGTTTGAGGGCAAAAAAGTACATTCTCCTGTATTGAATCAGGACAGCACAACTACAAAGTGTTCCAAGTTAAACACATCCAAAAACTGTTTGACTCATGTTTCACATTTAATTCTATATCTCTAAAAAAGTTTACAAAAGCAAAGCTTGCCTGGACTAAACAACTGAACTGCATGAGGCACGTGGCATTAGCTCAGGGTTCTCCGGCCAGCTTTCTAAATGAAGTGTTTGGAAATGAGAGAAACACACAGATTTGGGAGTGGAATGGATAAGAGATTTAGTTTCTCCTTTCATAACAGAGTCCTGTGTAAATCTGAAGGAGCCTGCAAAACTTCAACAAGACATGCATTAAAAGCAGCAGCAGCTCTGTCCACATATAATAGAATTATTAAAAGCAAGGCAAAAGAGAAAGATTCAACACACTGCTGGAGAGTTGCCCAAAAGCCCACAGTTGTGATGTAGTGTTTGGACTGGAATCATGTTAACAGGGCAATATAAATATGCAGAGACTAAGACAAAGTCTGAAGAGAGCAGACCTAGCCAAAAAGGCCCAAAAACTGGTTGCAGATTCAAGTGGTAGGTAGTTCAAAAGGGAAGTATTTGAAAATCTAATTCTATATAGTAAAAAGCTGGCTGTGGTCATCATTTATTTTGAAGGTCACACATACATTTTAGTATCAAGGGAGCAAAATCTGAGTGATAAGAGAATGGCATAGCAAAGTGCACTATGAAGACTTCATTTCCCTCACAGGTTCTACGATGGGCAAGCAGTTCAGTTATTGGCAGTGACAATGTTATTTCTAATAGAAATACTTCACTTTCAGCACAGCTGAACTGGGAGGGATTATAACAAGTAATGAATGAACCTCCAAATACCCCTCCAAGCCAAAAAAACCCAGTGATGGCATGCAGAGCTGAATCCTTCCAATCATCCAGAAAGAGATGGAGAGGATTTTGCATGACTCTTCGTAATTACTGCTTCCAAAACTGCCAGCAATGCCTTTTCCCACCCCTCTCTGGTCAAGGCAATTATTCTTCCAGGTTCTCACTCTTGGCCAGCACCTCCATTGTCAAGTCAATGGAAGAATGACAACATCCACCAGCTGCCTGGACAACATCCAGCCTGGATTATTACAATGAGTTCGCATGAGAAACAGGATTAGAAAAGCAGAGAAAGTCTACTGATAAAGTTGCCCCATTTGTTTTGATTCAAGATACTAAGGTTGTTCAGTAAATGTCTGTGGTACGTGGGAGACTTCCCCGCACCCTGAACAGCTCCATGGCATCTGATTAACTTCTGCTTTATTGCAAAAGGGGATAGCTGGGGGGCGATGGCTAGGTCAGGTTCAGTGAAGGTTTTCTAGGTTTAGCATTTGAATTATTTTCTCCTAGAAGTATTCCTAGAGATCACCTACAACATGATGAGATCTCACTGTTTAATTTATGGCATATCATAACGTTTCCATTCCTTATAATAACATAAGCTAGCATGCATACTCTCTTAAAATATGGGTTTGCATATTTACAAATCCAGCAATGAAATACTCAATGTAGTAATTGCTTCTATCATATTCATTTTGTTAAAAAGCTCTCTGGAGTATTCTTCCAGAAACTAGAAAAGACCACCCTGCGCTGAAAATGCAGGGTATCATTTCACTGCGCGCACCGACTTCGGCTTGATGAATTTATGAATGAAACTGTAGCCCATGACTGTTTATCCTGCAGTACGCAGAGAACAGGCCCAACGACCAAGGACCCCTCCAGATCCGCATGCCTACCTACTCACTGACTTCAGAAAGGATCACGTTAAAAGTTTAACCAATACTGATGTGTCTGTCTGCATCCGTGGAAAAGGATGCACGAAGCTTTGAGACAGAACAGCTGCTCCAGGCCTCTCAGGAAGGTGACAAATGACATAGTAGCAGACAACACAGTCTGTCTTATATCGCTGTCGTAATATGAGCATCTCTCTGGTCTACTTTTAAAACCTTTGTAGGCTCGTTGATACCACACCCGGGCAGATCCTCAATGCAGAAACTACTCTGTTCTGTTCTGTTCCATTTCCCGTTTCTTATTTGCTTGCCAGCCCTTAGCAAAACAAATTCTGGGGAGCAAAATTCGGATGGTCAGACATGAAGAAAAGAAGCGACGTAAGAGAAGACAGTTTTGAAGAAAACCAACGATGGTGCTTGGCTGATCAAAAAACCTGGTGATGAAATCTTCCAGGGCTCACAATACAGGCTATTCTGGTCAGAGAACAGAGATATTTTCTACTGTCTTCCAAAGCAAGGTGTTTCATGATCTGGAGGATCCTGTAACTGATGTGGCTTTTGTTCCCATGAAAAACAAAACAAAACAAAAAAAAAAGGCATTTAATCCTTGGCTTTAGCCTTGTTTTTGGACAGGAGGCTGGTGAAAAACCGAAGCAGTGATTACAAAGTGTTCCCTGTTCTGGGAGGAATAATGAGTATAAAAAACACAATCCCAAGTGCCAAGCAAAATGGCTAAGGTTAATATTATTTGTCATTACAAGTGCAGAAAGAATACGAGCTGCCAGAAGCTCTGTGCAAGGATGTGAAATCCATATTTCTTGTACTTTTTTCTGTTTTGACAACTAGAAATAATATTTTTCAATTGCTAGATCAACCTAAAAGTTATGGCAATGCAGCCTTAAAAGGATTCACAGCCTGCCTGACCAGCATAGAGGCAGGGATTTGTGTGCAGCTCCACACACCAACTTTGACCATTCCTGTGGATGCCGGGCCAGGTCCTGACCTCATTCAGATCCATATAAATCCGCAGCCGTTTCAGTGGGGCTGTGGGGATGTGAGATCAGAATTTGGCCAGTTACGTTGGCTGAGCTGTGGCAGGTGGGCACTTGCCAAAGAACTTCGTAATGGATGGTGTAAACACCAGGACTGCTCACAACAATTATGTAACCTGCAGCTACACTGCTTTATAGAAAGATTTACAAAAGGCAGTGGTCTCCATGGCTCCCCCGCTCCACCCGTGTGCCATCATAGACATCCCGTGTCGGGTCCAGCCCTTCTGAATGCAAGTGGTGTTTCTGAAATTACAAATGAAAACTCTGTCTCCTTGCACAAAGGGCAGTGCAGTAGTTCAGATAACCAACAAACCTAGACTGAAGCAGCTCTCCTGATCCCACACTCTCAGCTCTCATCCTTTCCAACTCCTCACCTCATGTCTACTTGTCCCTCCTGCAGAGTATGGAGCTGCACAATTTGGGAAAAGTGCTGACCTCTGGACTCTCTAGAGTCAGCTCAGCTCAGCCCAAGAGAGCAAGGGAGAAAACTCTTCACGTGAAGTAGACACAAACAGACTCCTTGGGCGACTTGGGCACACAGGTCGGTGGGAAGTGAAAGCAATGCGATTTGCAGAGGGTACTTCTTCAGTATGGTCTCAACTCCCAACAACCACCCTTGTTCATCCACTACATCAGCACATTTCTAGATTTCTCATCATTACAGACCTGCTACTCATGTTTTCTCCCTCTCTCCATATATATTCCTATCATATCACTATATGAGATCTTACTCCAGTCTTCTCTGTTCCCAGTTTGTGGCCCATTAAGTCATGGCTGGTGACAAATAACTATAAGAAAGGCTTGAATTCAGAGAAACAGTATTTTACTCGGAAAGAAAACTGTCCACAATGCTCAAAGTTTAGTCTCATTCCTCGCCCTTTTGCATACTTCAAGAAACATGACCATCTTGAAATATACTGAAAGATTTATTTCTAATATGAAACTCTCATTTAGTATTGGTTTGGCAGTGGTAGGAAGGAAACCGCAGGCAGCTGGCATGGATTAAGTGTCAGTTGCTTGATAAACCTGGAGTTGTCAGGACTTTCAACTTCCCAACTGAATCTGCTGCCATCCAGAGCTAAATATTTCAGAAGGGTGCCTTCAGATGAGCAGGGTTTGGTTTTTCACATCTTAGCTGCATGCATACCAGCAAGAGAAATATGTTTGCACACACAGAATTCCTGTGAAAAACAAGAACTGCCTGTATCTTCTCTAACATTCTCACTGTCAGCTCCTTGGTAACAGCTTTAGAGGCATCAGCAGTACGCCCCTTAATCCTTTTAAATTGTAAGTATTACAAACACAATAGCTCACTGTTTCCTGGAATAGCTTCGCTATCTGAAACTTCCACTATTTCAAATTAGAGGATTCTGAGCCTCTTTCCTCTGAATGCCGAGGACTGTTTGCTGACTAACATTCAACTACGCTCTGAGGGAAATGCCAAGAACTCAGGGTCATGATGCTGCCACCTGAATGAATGTGGTGCTTAACACAGTGCAAAATCTGAATTAGATAGTCCAAATGACCAAATTCACTTCCAATGACTCACTGCAGTCTTTGAGCTTTAAAATCCTTATTTGCTAGTAAAACGCTGGCACCCAAGTGTTTCCTCAAAGCTAACATGCGAGGCTTTTGAACATAGGCCAGCCAAATTCATTTTGGAATCTGAAATAATATCCATAAGGAATTTTTCCTATTTGCTCAGTTCTAGTCACCATTTCATACTGACAAACCACCTGACTTGAAGCAGAAATTAAGACTCTTTAAAATGTCTTGCAATTATTCATTTATGAAGCGTGGGACAGAACGGTGAAAATTGAGATTGCCTTAAAAATGTCGGTGCAGGTGTCTTAACAATCTTCATTCTCTACCATGTATCCCAGGCACAGGCTTTTGCTATCCCCTTACTCCATGAAGAATTGCTTCCTCGGCCTGGGAAACTCCAAGCACTCGAGTCAGGACACTTTCTCCCTTGATAGCTCCCAAGGAAACCATTCATTTTACAGAACAACCCAAACTAATAACCACCATATTCTTAATTCTTGCTTTTTGTTTTATGTTGCTCACAGGGATCATATTTTTAAGCATTTTCCTCTAACTTTGAGAACAACAAACTTTTAATTCCGAAAGCCAAAAGCACTGAAGAATGAGTTGATTCCAGGAGATGGTGCTTTAAGGAAAAAAACTGCAGAAGCTGTAAGGAGACCCAAAACCTCAGCAACAGTACTGAGGTGCGACCGTTAGATTTCACAGTATAATCAGGACTTTATGTGCCTTTCTTCATTTAAGTGAGAAAGCAGATTTACCGCAGTCAAAGTCATCTCGGACAGCCAATCGCCACAAAGCAAACATGACTACACAAAATCCATCTGAAGAGATGCGGAGGTTCCTAAGAGGGCACACTGCTTGCTTGTCATGGGAGAAACATTTCAGAAAACAGGCTTATATTTAGCAAGTAATCTTGGTTTTCACAGCTCTGAATGCAATTATATGCCAGATTTTTGACATGCAACCTTCCATTAAACTTCAGATACCAATAGCGTCATACGCCAAACGGCCTTTTACAAAACCTTGAAAAGTCACTGCCACTAAACAAACAGTTTGCTTTTCCTGGCAACTTCACAAGTGATTCCCACGAGAATGGAACTGCTTTGGGTTCATCCACAGCAGCTCCAGTTCACTGAAGGCCAGCGAGGAATTGTCCATACAGCACTAGTTTTGCACAGGAACCTATAGAAGGCCCACAAACTTAACATATTACTAGTTATAAAACTTTCAAACCAGCCCTGGGTAGGCTCAGGAGGAAAACAGACGTGAGCAAACCCCATCAGTCAGGGATTCAGGGCCTTCAACACCGTTAGGTACAACTGGTCCTTGCGTGTTCAGCCTGCCACCTGATTTCTGCAAGCCGAGAGGACTTCACCCACCCCCCCTACCAAGACAGATGTAGGTAACCGAAAGGAGGTTGGTCTGTGGGCACCCGTTGTTCAGGTGTGTTTCTAACAATAAAGTCACTGCACTGATTCTCCTGCAAATATTTCAGCCTTTGGCTCACTTTCCCCACACACACCCTTCAGATGCCACTAAATTAGAAGTGAAAAATGTAACTTGGAGAGCACATTTAACATAAGTAAAGAGATTAAGGAGTTTATCTGTCAACACTGGAGTCCAGATGGTTTGAAAGTAGAAGAAAAAACAGGAGATCAAGAGAGACATTAATTATAAGCTCTTTTCTTTCCTTTAAAATGTTTTAAAATGTTTGTTAAAATACCTAACTTCCTGTAGGTTTTGGAGAGGGTTTAAAAAAAAGTACCACCATAGATTTCAGACTAAACTTCAGTACCTACACAGGCCTGAGGAGGCTCAAATCTGCTTCTCATGGTATGTACCATCAGACTTTCTTTGCATATCCAACAGTCTTACAGAGGAGTTATTTCACAGAAGTTTCTGTGTATGACTTCACCAGTAACAGGGCTCAGGCTCAGAAAGACATTGAATTCCACTGGTTTTTATCCTTGGCTCTTGACTGTTCCATCCCTAATGCAGTTCTAGAAGCACTGAAATCTTCTCCTACAGCTGGACCTACAGCAGGCTCCCATGACACCAATCTAGCTTCCACAAGGTTGAAAATACAATGTAGTGAGCAATTTTTAAACAAAAAAAGGGGTGGGGGTGTCCTTTAAAAACAAGCATATCCCAATAGCGGTTACATTTAAAGAGAGGCTCAATTCAGAATAACACCCATTGTGAAAAAGTGAGCCAGACCCTTCTGTTTTACCCATCTTTCATGTGGAGGACATCTATTTTAACGTTCCTAGGGGCTGCACCAGTGGCTTCTAGGATTTATTTGATCAGTTTGTACTGAGTTCTTACTGCCAACTTCTTCAAGAGAAAATCTTGATTAATGTCCCATATCTAATACAGACTGTGCTCCTGTAGCCTTCGTACGTCCTGAAAGGGAAAACAGAAGACAAGACAGGGCAGAATGCCTGCTTCACTGGGATTTCCTTTTGGAGATCCCTATGTCAGGCACATCAGATGGCAGGTACTACCTCCCTCTTGGATATAAGTGTCATCAATCAACCTGGGAAAAATGCAGCAGTTTGTGCCCAACTGAGCATTTCATAGTTCAAAGGATCTGTTGTTGCAGGGCTGGGAGAGATTATTTTGGATAATAATAAAAGAACTCAAAACCCTGGGTTCTAGCACAGTAATTT
Organism: Psophia crepitans; assembly: GCA_013399095.1. Lineage (NCBI taxonomy): Eukaryota > Metazoa > Chordata > Aves > Gruiformes > Psophiidae > Psophia > Psophia crepitans. Next base: position 1,535,357 of record VWZZ01004413.1, read on the forward strand.
AACAGAGACTGGACATTCTGAAACACCAGTCATTAATTCTGAGACAATACCATGCTACTTTGATCAGCTAATGACCAGATACAAGAGAGTGGAGAAGCTAATTAATTTTTTTTATATTGTAATAATTCATTTTAACAGGGAAGAGTCCATTTTACTTCCTAACTGTAGATCTGGGTGTTAATCCTCAAATTTGGGATGAGTTAAGCAAGAGAAAAGCTGTCTTGCAATACCGTTCTGCAGAGATAAAACGGATTAAACGGAAGACAAAGACATGATCCCTGACGCACATTCCTTATGGACCCATGTCTAGAAAAATATTTTGTTTTTTCTTACAGGATTTTCAAAAGCATTCGAGATTTCTAATTACACAAGTTGAGCCTGTCACCCAGTCAGGAACACCGAGACAGCTGAACATTTCCAAAGGCTGGGACATTGAAGGCTGTTGATGATGGAGTGGCTGAACGCTGCAGCTGTTGCACAGTCCATTGGGTCAACGTTGCAGTGAGGTTTCACACCAGACTGGTGCTGCTGCCTGTAGCCCCCCAGTGGTTTATTTTATCCAAATCAGCGATCTTTACTAGACAAGATCTCCCCACATCTCTCTCTATTAAAGGGTAAAAAATGCTTACCTGAATTGGGGACATATTTATTCAGAAGTTTAATATAAATCCCATTGGCTCTATTAGCTGTTACAGAAACACACATCATTTTAGTATGTTTTTTGGCTCAGATGACTCTTTTCTCTCCAGCTTTAGTGCCTTCTTATCCTCATTTTATCAAACTCCTAAAAACATTTCCTAAAAATATTCAATTATAGTGTTTAATTTTTAAAACTGTTAAAATTCTTTGAAAATTTAACTGTAACCTGAGTCCTTTCCTCTTACTTTTGGATCTCCTTCCTAGACCCATATTCTTTTCCACAAACCAAGCACCTTTACCCCTCTTCTTGGCCACAGACAGTTACTGAGACTCCATAGCATTATCAGCACAGACAAATGCTTGAGGGTCTCAAAAGCCAATCAGCAGCAGTGATGAGAGATGCCTACAGAGATCGCAGAAATCAGGCAATACAAGAGCACCTACACTGGAAGAAGAGCCTCTAAAAATCTACCTACGACTGCAGACCTCTGCAGAAGGATGTGTTCCATGAGGATGCTCCCACAGTAACAACTACTCGCACTGTAGAGTATTCGTGTATCAAGAGACACACGGACTGCGCTGCTAACCTGTTACCCATGAAGCCAGCGATACTCATGACACTAAGAGGACTTCCCAATGAATCCCAAGCAATCCTCAGGCCTTCAGGAATTCAGAATTCATTCTCTCACAGAGAAGACCCATTTATAGAAGACATCAGTTTCTCTCTTACTTTCGATGGTATCCCAGAGTAATTCTGCAACATCCCTCAAATGTCTCTTAATGGAGTACCTTTAGCCGGGCCAGAATCCATCTTGCTTTTCCCATAAAGACAGCTGACATCTTGAGCTCATATGAGGCGCGCTGTGCTTTCTCTGGCATATTCTTAGGCTTTAGTTCGTTATTTTATTTTGATGCAACATCAAAAAAAGCTTATGCCATATGGATGTGCTGGTGTGGTGAAACGCAACCAAGCTCTGTCGAAATCAGTGGAGTTAAGCTGGCATACACTACAGTGTATGAAGTTGTGGAGCACCCTAGGCATATGAACTCACTGAAGACTCAGAGCTGGCAACTAAACTGCCTTACGAGAAGTTTTGGATGGAGTACAAACACCTCTTTGTGTGCTCTCATGCCTGATAAATCATTAAGTGGTGCAGCCTTTCACACATGTACAACCAGGAGAAAACTCAGGTTTTAAATCTACAATAATTACCAAACACGGTGATCCTTCTTGTGATTCCTAAACACATCCATATGCTACAACAAATTCAAATTGAAGTGAAAGATCTTTGCAAAATTGCCACATCTCAGCCTCACCTACTCTGTCTGCAGACTGACAACTTAAAGCCGTCATCTCAGCACGGGAAATGGCTATGACATTGTCAGAATGGAGGGCGACTTTAGCTTTTACATGCTTGGTCTGGTGCAACACATTTGCTCTCTGAGGATCAGCTATAGCCTGAGAAGACACCAATGACTACTTAGGATATGGAATACATCCTGATTTCTGTGCACACTCCAGGCATGAAGGACAGCAGTGGAAGACCATGTCTTTAATGCCCGTGTGAAGGGGAAAAACCCGATTCTTCTCAAGAGCTGAAGACAGAATGGGAAATGGGAGGATCTTAGTCTCTGAAAATGACACCTCAAGCTCAAGTCAAATCGGTACATTGGCTTCTGTCTTTTTTAGCCAGATGCATTAAAACAAAACAAAAAAAATCCCCAAACCAGAACATTGTTCCCCGGACAAAGAACATCCTGTGAACTGGAGCCACAGCACATCTGGGGGCCTCATGTTGCTGCTGAGTAATACATGACCTGGGGACACTGTCATTTTGTGCTTAACAAGTCTCCAGAGGAAAAACTGACATTTGAAAGAGACAAAAAAGCTTCTTCATGTGATGCCAAGGCACCCTCTCCTGTTTCACTGGGAAGTGGGAGCATGTGAACCACAGAGAGATGAGCTCATGGAGCTACACTGATGTGAGCCGCAGCCTCCCAGACTCAATGCCAATATCAAAAGCCATGTGCCAAGACATGTGGCATCTCACAGCACCTTTTATTTTCTATTTCTGTTCTGCCCAGATTTCCAACAAATTCTGGATTGAAATATCAGTCCAAGTAGAGGGACAGTCAGAGAAGCTTCACAATCATTGCTTGGGAAGGTACCTGATTAGTTCATGTCTTAATCATTAATTTCCCTATAAGTCACTCTTCACACTCCACTCACCATACAGATCTAGAATTGAAAAACTATAATCCCAAGTAAGATTTGCTTGAGATTTCACAGACCAACTATTTGCCATTGTGTTACGCAGAGACCTGGACTTCTGACTGAGGTGTGGAGATTGCCAGTCTGATGAGCAGTTCACATCCCTTGATGCTGGGCATGCAAAAGAGCATGAAAGAGTACGACAGGCCAGGTAATTGCCTTCTTGGTGGGAGTATAGCATGTGCAGTCATATGATGGCAACATCGTATGGCAGTCATCGTCTGACTGAGAAAATCCTGGGTTTCCACATCTCCATGCTGCAAAGTGACAGATTAGAATGAGTTGCATGAGGCTCAAAGCAGAACAAAAGTCCCCATAACATACACAGAGGCAAGGATCCCAAGACTGCGTGGGGAAGATGCATTAACACTGGAATGCTTCCCCATCTTCCTTAAAATCATCTTGAATATCTTTGGACATGTTCTAGATCACTGCAGTGCTTCTTTCCATCTCTGCATGGTAGAAAATTCCCATGCATATATTTGAACCTGGACTTAGTCAGAGTCGCTTATAGTTTGTGGTGCTCACGTACAGTGACCTAATTGCTATACTGACCCCCTGAAGAAGGCTGCCTTGGCTGGCTACATGAAGAACTGATAAGCTTTCTGGAGCAAAGAAAAGTCCTCAGAAACAGCCAAAATTGTTTACCGTCCCTCCCAGTTCCAGATGAGTTACTGGTAAGAAGAGGTTTCACTTTTTAAAAGGAAACATGTTCTCAACATGGTTCTTATAAATTAAACCACATCACTCTTTCAAAAAGAAGACAAAGGAACTGCACACATGATTGATGAAATACCCTCAACACTCTGACAGAGGCAAACACAGCAAACGCATGGGCAGATCACAAGCAACACGCACCAGAACAAGGCCTGACAAACAGCACAGTGCAGGAATACACATTTAGAGCTTGACTGTGAATATTTGCTCACTATACATTTATTTATATTAATTGGAAATAAAGAAACTCAGCGATGAGTCTTTAGGTACTGGTACAGACATTTTGAAGCGTCACAAAGGCCACAGCAGGCTAGTCATTACTTGGTGTGAAGCATTAGAGCTGCCCAGATGCGAGTGCAGACACCAGTTGAGGAAGCGAGCCATTGCTTTGGGTACAGAACCCATTTTGAGGAGATGATCAGGTTTCAGCAGGGCTATGCAGACTCCCTCTGGCTCGCTGGGGAGCCGGCCGCCAGGCTGTGTGTCACAGTAAAAGCTGTGAGGTGGTTTGTTCCATGCGAGGGTGGGAGGCTGCCAATCTTAAAAAGATCATTTTTGTTATTTGCAAACACAAAAATTGCTTCAGGCTCGCTGGACATGCCAAAGCCTTGATCAAAATCACGTCCCCTTCATGGGGACAAAACATATGTTCACATTATCCCAAAAAGAAACAAGGGGGTTTGGGGGAGAAAGAGGAGGGAATCTTTTTATGTTGGTTTAGCATGAAAATACCATGCATGGCTGCCAGTTGTTTATCAGCTTTCCCAGATCAACAATATGTTCTTTCTTAAGGCCTTTCATTAAAGAGCTTTCTGTCAATCTAACTTCTATTAAATAACGAAAACCAAATGGGGAACAGTCTCAGGCTCTGGGCTTGTCACATGACACTGCTGTTTAAAGAGCTTTTTTGGTCACCACCTCACAGCAAGAGTATTCTGGAGAATCTAATTCATAAATACTGCTTTTGCTTTGGGATACTTCCCATGTGATTCCCTTTTTTTCCTTTTTTTTTCTTCTTTTTTTTTTTTTTGGCCTGTGACAGAGGAAGTACGCTGGGTCAGTCATCTCCACCTCTCCACTAGGTGGTTCTGCTGTTGGTCCCCTCTTTCCACTGTTGGCCCCTTCTTTGCATTGTGTGCCCAAAAGAGGGTAACAGCTCAAAGAAGCATCACAGGAGGGAATTTCAAGTTATGCAAAGAAAATGTGATACTGGCAGAAGAAGGATCAGGGAGAAAAATCAGGGATCCCTCTTTCAGGATCAGAGCCAGGGAAAAGAGCTAAGCAAAGAAAAGCAAGGTGACTGTATTGTCTAAAAAACACATTTGTCCTTCAACTTCAAAAGACCTTGTGTGAACAACTACCATAAAGGAGAAGGTAGTGGTTTGCATAGGAAGAAGAGTGAATCAAAACAGGTTTTCAACAACTCTGCCCTCTGTTCCAGTGACGGGGGGGAACCGCAAATACAAACACACAGGATGGATCCCGACTGGGGGGTAGGAGAGAGAAGCACACAGGATATAGCTTGTGTAACCATAATTACAGGGACTCTGTCAATCATTAAGGCAAAGTAACTGGTATTCCTTCCTGCCGAGATGAATTCTCACACACATTGTGGCAGGTCTTTCCAGATGGATGAGCCCTAAATTGCCACAAGCAAAGGAAACGATCCATGCTGTTAAACTAAGGCTAAGATGAGGCAAGATAAGGCTGTGAAGGGTTGGCATGTGGAGTGACAACAGCAACCAGAACAAAAACAAAAGGGAGAAAGTCATCAGTCATCTGTTTCTTTCCTAACATCATCTTCCAGGTGGTCCCAAGCTTTAGGCATTTTTATAATTTAAGGGTCACTGGTGTGTATTCTTTTATACTATCCATCCTTCTGGCTTCACCTGATAACAGCCACAGATAATAAAGGGAAAGAACCTCTAGCTCCTGACAGCACCTGCTTTGCACAGGATGATGACAGAGCTCCAGGCAGGGCTGTCTTTGGGCACTGTCAGCACTCGTAGGGCCGAGCCCTGCTGCTCCGCTGCCAGCTGCAGAGCCGGAGGAGTTTTTCTTCCCATGTCCACTCCCAGGGTCTTGAACTACACTGGATGGGGACGTCAGAGGCCTTTTCGCTGTGCCAGACACAGGTCTTCATCAAACCTGCCCCAGTGTATTCTGGCTGGCCAGCATTCCAGCAACATTTCACATTTTTAAAGCATTTTGTATACACACAGAGACACATACACATACACATATATATAAAATACGAGGTTTGAAATTCTCTATTGTTCCCTCAGGTCCACACATTTTACCAAATTGGTTAATTGAGAGAAAGATTTCCAAGGCACAAGTATCTCTAATACCTCCCAACAGAAACTATTGGAAAGTGTCAGTGCTCAATTAATCGGAAACAAACCACACCGAATTTATAGCAAGCGAGGAAGTTAGTTCACGTTTTGAGTTCCTTTTATCTTTATTACCAGAGCTATGGCTTTTTTGTCCTTACAGCTGTCTGTCAGCAGTACTCCAACAAAGAGGGCCATTCCTTGACTTTTAATCCTGTATTCTGTTCCTTAGGAGAACTTTAAACACATTATTTATTAATAAATAAATATCCAAATAAATATTTAGAATCAATGCAATTTAAATGAACTCACGTGAAGTCAGGATTATGGAGAGGCTCTGGTTTTATAAAGGAAGATTTACTATATGTCTTAGAAAAGTAGAGAGAAGTCAAAAGACCTGCAGTTCTTGCTGTGCATTACCGCCCTCACAGTGTTTCTATGCCCAAGGATTTGCTAGTAGAGAGAACAGTTTTCTTGTGGCCGCCTTCAACTCTGAACTTGGCTCTCAGTCTGCTGGTGAACACGTGAGCATCGTAACTTCTACTCAGGATAGAGCACGTAGCAGGTGAAACGACAGGACGGTTCAGTACACTTAAAGCCATCACATTCAACTGCTGCTCTGTGGAGCTGTCGGACACAAATTAGCAGACACCAGCACGGAAGGGAAGTGTGAGCCGTCTCCGTAAGGTTCAGGATGAGCGGTCACTGCATAAGTCTAATTTCTATTCTGAAGGGATCTACAATAGATAGAATCAAGTTACTAACATAAGAGGCTTTCAACAATAGCAATAATCCAACTCCTTTAACATCAAGTGCAGACACAATTTTTAGTTTTCATGAAGGAAACAAAAGGAAGGATAGAATAAGCTGATGGTTTCCCTCTGTCCCTGTACAAGACTTTAAAAGTAAGTACCTGACAAGGATTAGTAATAAATAAAGTTGTTGAGTAACATCAGCAAAAGATGCCCAGCTTAGCAACGTTTTTACCCTGCAAGTAGCCCGAAATGCCCAACAGACATCATCTCATCAATTGACGACTGAGCCACGCTGCGAGGACAGTCATTGAGAGGCCCTTTAAAATCTCGTGGCTATGGTTCCTCCAGCTTTGCCCACAGTGCATATGCTAAACTCACTGCAGCAAGGTGTTCAGATCTCAGCCTGCAGAGAGTCGTGGTGGTAAGCACAACGCAAGACTACATACCCTTCCTCCCAGCCCAGTTGATAGATGCTATTTTCTTACTTACTCCAGACAATCACTGCTCTGACAGACAACTGATTAAACCCCACAAAAATGCTGTATGATGGCTGACATTCTGGCCTCCGTTCCTGCAACAGTGCCTCTCCACACCGAAGTTCTGGGCAGATCATCAGCCTTATCTTTGAGCTTCCTGCCTCATGTCACAACCCTACTGTTATTTAAACATAGTTTTGTATTTAATTTAATTTCCTTGTTTTTGTTTAGCTTTGATAAAGAAAAGGAAATCTCTTCTAATCGGTTCAAAACAAGACCATTGACTCAAGACCAAGTTCAATGAGCTATCAGGGGCAACAGGATACTAATGGCTAATGCAAAACTCTGAGAAAGAGTCATGGGAACAAAAGCCATTGGAGGAAGAACAACTTGTCCTTTAAATCTGTAAAGAGGAAGTAGGAGATGAAGAAAAGTTCTGAGTTGAAAAGCCATTGCAAGAGGGACTGTGACAGAGAATAAGCAAAGAGCCAGGGTGAGCTGAGAGGGAGATCACAACAGAATGAACTGACCCTTGTGTGCATATATATATATATCTGTGTGCACATATATATGATCATGTTTGTATATGTACACACATGCATACTTACATATATAGATACAATCATTTTCTTTTTACCAAGCAAAAATACTAGGAAGGAAGACTGCCCTACAATCACAGAACATCATCGAACTTAAACCAAAGTATTTCTGGAGTTGGGAAATGTCTACATATCAGCTCCCAAAAGATGTAGTCACACATATTCTCAGAACACCAAGTTATCACTTCCTGTTGACTTGACTACATGTCAGTGTAGAATAAAAAATTCTAAGAAATGAAAAATATAAAGGGGACAGTTCTACTGAACTAGGTCAACATCTGGCAGAGAATCATGAAAATCTTTGGTCCTGAGAACCAGCCATACGACAGAGCCTCATCCACGAGTCTTTCCATGAGCTTCAAGGAACTTTGGCTCATATCCCAGGACAGCTATTTTCAGGCTAGCTAAGGACAGAAGTGCTCATACGAGTGAACAGCATGAAGAGTTAGTCCAAGTCATAAAAATATTGTGCTAGCAGTTCATGTTAGAACAGAAAAGTAAGTGAAGAAAACAGTTTAAGGCCAAACAGCCATATCAGAATTATCCAAGTCTCACGCATTTACAGCTCCTTATCTACAGCAGGGACACTTTTTATCTAAGAATTCACATGAAACCCAAAACTGCTGCCATCAGAACCCATCCAATAATCACTGTCCAGACTTCCAGCCAAAGTGCCTTCTCTCACAGTTCTTAGTCCAATAGCTCTAAGTTCTTAAAATCTTCCCAAGCATACTGGCCCTGACTTTCCTATCTCCACAGACGCACAATAATTGGGTCCAATCCACCCTTCAGCCTACCCCATGCAAAATCCTCAGTGCACTTTTACTGCATCATATCTGCTATTACAGAAACACTCTTACAGCATCCAACTTTTAATGCGCTGCTAGTTACTTATTTACTAGCTCTACAGACCCCAAAAATCTCTGGCTCTTTTTATAATTTGCTAAGACTGTCAAGGGCATTTTTTCTCCATTGCTACTAAGGGTCCTTGTTCATGCTCAGTAATGGTTGTCTCTTTGATCAGCACCCAGGTCAAATACCATGAGAACAGCCTTCCAAGAAATGTTCAGCTCTTCTGTCTTCCATCATCCAAAATCTAGGCTCTGCCAACAAAACAGCTAGGGATTTCATTACCTTTACTATATTAGGTTCTTTATAGACTTCAAGCTCATCTTTATTAAATCTTCTCCACACATTTTCCCTTACATTCTCCAAAAATCTATCTCAGAGCTTTGTTCAAGTTATTTAGTGGTCATTCCTCCATCTAAAAAGAGGTTCAACAACTTGGATCTCTGCAGCTTAGTCTCTCTCACTATTTTGGACCTAAGAGCTACCTGCAAGAAAAAGTAACGTCATTCTCGCTTTTAACAAGCTTTAGTTACCTCTGAGGTGTTCAAAGCATTTAACATCAACATAATCCAGTGTATTTACTGGACTCCCAGAAAAGCTTTCCCAAGATGATCTTAAGCTAACAACTGGGGTTTATTTTCTTCAAATTTAAACACTGTTTGGCATTTGTTTTTTTATTTGCAGCACCTTCTGGTCTCCAGTTCTCTTTTGAGCTATATTTCTCCTCTCTCATGATAGTTAACTCACCGGCATGGTCAAAAAGGAAACGTAAACCATTTTAATGCACACCATTCTGAGAATTTCACAATGAGCATATTAATCCCTACACAGTCCCATTAGAAGTATCAGGAATGATACTTAAGCATCTCTTTAGCTTAATCCTTCAAGGGAGGTCAAATAGAGCAGAACGTGCAACCTTTTCCATTTCAACCAGTTCACATTTGCACCCTTCTAATACTTTTTCAATCCATCCAGATCCTTTTCCTGCTGGAAGTCCATGTGTGACAAATACACCAGCTTTCATAAACCTCCCTAAAAGCTGCAGAGCAAACATATATACATACACGCAGAGATAGATGCGTGCTGATCACATTCCTGCCCTCTCTTGAGCACCTAACAGATCACGTCTCTCCCCTCTGTGGAAAACGTTTCTTTTTATAAAGCAGATTGGATATAATAGGCTGTATGGAGAAGGGAAAATGCTGCAACATTTCTTCCATTCTGGTTTCTCCCTTCTTCAGACTTGGGCATATTCACTTGGAATGTATTCAAGCTTCCAAACCAAATCAGTTTCTAAAGTCTTTGAGTTCGTGTAGGCCCTCCTGTTTTCAATAATGCAGCAGGAACACTATCGTCCCCTGGTGCTTTATTGGTCCTGAGAATTGTAATTGTCTCTCAAAGCTCCTCAACATGTGGTATTTCTACAAAACAGCTGAGCTGTCTGGATTACAGCCAGTATCTCTTTTTTCCACCTCACTATTAAAGAGATCACAGTATTTTCTCTAACTTTTTATAGTTACACTATAATTTCCACTTTCGTCCTTAATCACGCTCACTCACTCCTCCACACATGGATATTCTTGTAAAATGCATTCCCATTATTAATGCTTCTCTACTGTCATCTCTACTCTGTTTTATTATCTGGTGCGTCATTTAACTCATCCTTCAGCTTTACTGTAATTCTCAGCATAAGGTGGCTTCTCGTTCTGAAGACGAGAATAATTGTCTCTGCAATAGCCCTCTCAGCTTCTAGACATAAAGATTCAGCTGCAAGTTTCCTCTCTGTTTCTAAACAATCTCTCACTCGCTATCAACAAGTTTCTAAAACCACAAACCCGGCAATACCTGGGTTTTCTGGATCTGTCAAGAGTTTTGCCCTGTCTCATGCATTTTATTGTGTTAGGTCATTCTCAGCATTGCTTCTTTGAGGTAATACACTAAGCAACGGGCTGAAGACTCTCTGGATATAACTTTCTTCTTTGAGTAAATAAATACAGTGTCAGACTGACTGATATCAGCTCCACTTAAGCTTAAAAATGTTCTGGTGCTCTTCAGAACTATGTTAGATACTGCAAAACTAACTAATCTCTGTAGTATTTAATGGCACTAGAAGATCGCTCAGAATTCTTTTGAATTCCACATAGAATGCAGTTTTAATTTCGTCATGTGCTTCTAATGTAAGTTCATATAAATCATTATGATCAAAACAAACTGTATGTTATCCTTCCAGTCTGAAAAAAAGAGACATTCACCGATAGCTTCAAAACCAAGAACTTCTGAACGTTGTCACTTATTACAAAGACTTTACCCATTTCATGCCTTTTAGTCTTTACAGCTCATTATGTTTCTGGAGAGAATTATGCACTGTGGTTTTCTGCACTGACAGGATACTATGGAGGTCCAGTCATTTGACTTAATGTTCCTTTCCTGCATTATAAAAATAAATTGGAGATACTCGCTTTTCAAACAATCAAGGCTATGTATGACACTTACTCGTTTCATGTAATTTGGAGGCTTTCTGGCCACATCAGCTCAGAAGTTCCATGGTTCCAAATTCCAGTCCTCTCTCTGTAGGTCCTCGAGCCATAGAATGAACCCTTTGGGGGGTTCTTTGTTGCAGTGAGCTTTATTTGTCCTTTATCCTTCAAAATATCTGACTTAAGAAACACTTCTGGCCCCATCTCTACCACCAACGTTGTTCTTGCACTCGTAGAAGTACCTTTCAGGACATCAGGGAAGGTAAATTACAGGTGCCTAGGAATGAGATCTCTAATGCATCTGTAAGGATTTTGATGCTGTTTATGAAAGTCAACTTAGGTATAGTCTGAAATGAAACATGTTTGATCCAAGATTCACAGAACTTCTGAATATGAAACAGTCTGAAGCAAGCGACAAGCTTGATCCAAAGATATTTTCATATCATTCTCCTTAGAAGTCAGAAATACATCAAGATTCCTTTATTCTCCTGAAGTGAGAAAGGCACAGCTCTGCGTCAGTATCCCAGGAGGAAGAGAGGGGGATGTTTCGGACCACTTTGTACATCAATCCGGGTTTAGAAACAACATTACAATGAAAAACTAGTGCATGCCTACACCATTGTGCTCAGCTGAATGGAAGCAGACCAGTTTGTTTCAGTATCAAATAGATCCTTTAATGCTTATTGCTGAAGTAGTTGTTTCTCTTTCAAAGGACAAATTCCTACAGTTTCAAAGAAAGAAGTTCTCTCCTGGTATTGAGAAGTTCAAAACATTAGTTTTCAGGCTGTCCATTTTCTTAGTATGATCATATTTTGACCAATGAAAAACATAAAAAATCCTACAGTTTATTTCCTTTTCTTTATAGGATTAGTATTTTTTTCCTGTCCTGGTGCTTCAAATGAGACAGCTTCTGTGAACCTTGTTTGGAAAGAGACACCGTGTGCTAACACATTTAGGGAGTCCAAACTGTTCCTGATACTACGCTTAAGATTCTTCATTAAAACCAGCTGAACACAAATAGAAGGGATTAATATCTTTGTTCACTAATTATTCTATCAGTATCTATGTACAGCTGAGATTATTTAAGTGGGGAAAAAGAAATATCTTTTCTAAGATGTTAAAAATGCTTTTGGCACTGATGTATCTAAGCAGAGACAGTCACAAACTAGTTTGAATCACTTCTGTTTATAGTCGGTGGCACCTCCTAGTTAGAGGTTTGAGAAGGCTGTATGTACTGCAAGAAGAAAGTGTATTCAAAATCTCCAAAACACTTTAAATCTAAAGTTCTCTGAGTTTGTTAGGTCGTGGAAAAGATCAAGAAGAAAGATTTTCAACTACGCATTTTACCCAAAAAAGACTCGGCAAGGCCCCTTGAATACTTCTTTTCTTTTCATCAAGATACCGATACAGAACAATTATCTAATCTATTTATATAAAAAACAATGGAAATGGCAGTGGGTGCAACTCTCCTCTCTCTCGCAAAAAGGCAGCATGGGATACCACCAAAGCCAATGGTTAATTCGCAGTGATCTCATCGGCATGAACTATGCCGACACTTTCCCTGCCAAGAGCAATTCTCTGCAAAGGGACTTCCTGGACAGATAAGGGTAAAGAAGCCTACTGCGTGTGTTGTTATTCCAAAGCCTTACTGATGAAACATATGGATGTTGAGCAACTCCTGGAGACCTGCTCAGTGCATGAGGCAGCTGGAGAGAGATCGCTTTAGCATTAGCACCTCGAGCTTTTGTATCGAGCACACGCAACAAACTCAGATTTTCTCCCTTCTCGGGGAATTTTTTCCCAAACGAACCCATTTCTTTGGAACCTGAAGAGAGCTTCTACAAACAGGCTCAAGCAAGACAGGCCATGATGAAATAATTATGAAGTTTACAGTGTTGGTACAATCTTTCCCATATATTTTTAAGAGCGCCCGAGCAAGATTGTATAATGAAAAATCGACTTATAAAAGTGTCATTCAACTGCTCTGTATTTGCATTTGTGCTCAGTGTTAAGTCCTTGACAAAGACAGAACTCAAATACTGTGGATACTTTCTGCCCGCAGCCAGTAGTTTTCTTTAATAATTGCTTTTGTTTAGGAAAGTAGAGTCAGGAACAAAAAGGAGGCTCTCAGAAAAGTTGCAGTAATTCCTTGAAAATAGGAGTGGTTTTCTTCTAGAAAGCTGCTAAGCATCTTTTTCATAAAGAATTGTAGGGTCTATTCAAAGTTTAACAGGACTTTAGATAGCCATTACAAATGCCTATAAAGTTTCACTATCTGCTTAGATTTGAGGGATTCTGGGATGCTTTGGGCTCTCGTCAAGGCTTCATCCACAAGCTTGCTAGGGATGGCTTTGTCCTTCCCAAAGCCCCCTTTCTGTTAAGCAAGCCAGTCTCTATTTGTTTCTGCAAACATCATTTTCCTATTAGAAATGATGTTTTTATTACTCTCCTATCATGCTGAGCAGTGGGGGATATTACTTCTCCAACAGCTGGAGTGCAAGGCCTCTTACCCTGTGGGGATTTGGCAGTTACCAGTTGCAAACTGAGCGGAGCAGCGAGCAGGCTCTGCAAAGAGGATGTCTTTACTGTCGGCTAATAGCACACAGATCACTCCATTCCTGCAGAACTAAAACCAGGCCACTATTTTGCTTTTTAAGAGACAATAGGTCTCTTTCTCCCCTCCTCCAAAACAGGGCAGGCACAATAGCTCCAAAATGAAAACCTTTTGTGTGCACATATTATTTGATTTCGAGCTGCCGAGAGTATAGCGATGATTTTTTCAGCTCCTCGCGGCAGCTGCCAGCATTTCTGACAGCCTGCACAAGGAGATGGGAGTACCGAGTGTCTTTGTGTGTGTTACTTGCTATGATTTTTATACTTTTTTTTAAGAACTTTCAAAAGACTGTTTAAGAAACTGCTGCCAGGCCTCCTGGTAACCCCACTGCATTTTCCTTATGGAAGGAAGTTCAGCAAGGAGAGCCACCGCTTCACTGTACAAAACACTAACCTATTCTGTGCTAAAACAGAACTTGCAAAGCCTAGGGGAAACTCCGGAGTTAGAATGAGGAAAAAAAAAAACCACAAAGCCCCTCAGAAACAATAGAAAGACTCTTCTCAGACTCATATAAGAAACATTATTCAAAAAAGAATAAGTCCCATACAACCTATTTATCTTCCTGTCATCCTTTCCCCCCCACCTCTGTCCTTTTTTAAGAGAGAAGCTCCTAGAACTCACCTTTTACACATTCCCTGGGTGTGATTACAGCCAAGCACAAGTAATCACTAATGCAGCTTCGGGTATCTGGTTGTATAAGCAGCTCTGCTAAGGCTTAACTTTTTAATTTTTTATGGGGTGGAAGGGAGAACTCTTTTGATGTCTTTGGTAAGTACTAGCTAAGAAGGAAATTAAATATAGGAATTTTATTTTGCTACTGTTTATTTTTGCTTAAGCTTTTTGGTTTTTTCAGTTGTACTACATCTTTATGGAGACTTTTCAAATACCTGGAGCTTTGCTGTAGACTGTCCTGGCAAGAGTGTCCTGAGCAGTACCTAATGAACTACTGGGTGACTACATTCGGATAGGTCACCATGTGAACAAATTCCGTACTTGCACGAATGAAGACGAGGCCTGAGGTTTAATATACTTCCTCACTCTTCTTAGAGGATGAGATCTCTGTTGTATTTGGGACACTCAAGGGCTGTGAGCTTGTGAAAAAGCAATCTCCTCAAATCTTCCTAGACCTGTACATCTCATTGTAAAACTTTATATTTCCTTAGTGATTTTAGGCTTCATTCATGGATAGTTTCTGTCTCATAGGAAAGGTTGGAAATCCAGCCCGGGGAAGGTACTGTAACTGCAGACAGCTTTTCTTCCTGTGGGACTGCTAGTTCTCTGTATCTTGTACCGTTGTGGAGGTCTGGGGGTTCCTTGCTTGTCCTGCTTTACCAAATTCCTTGGATGTATGAAGACACACCACTTCTTTCCTCGTTAGTTAAAACACAAGCAAATCTTACCAGGCACATCTAACATGCTGATTGTTGTCTTACCCTAAACGTGCTCCACTAACTTTCTGAAGCTCTACGGTCACCTCTCAGGCTTGGCCAAACCAGTCTCTAGTTTCTCTGCAGATGATCCAACTAAAGCCCAGAAAGTTGGAGACAGGATCTCAAGAGATGACAATATATTATAAGGTATAAGGCCCTAACTTCCAGGTACCTGGGCATCTGCACAAATGGCTTTGACAATCCCTGCTTTGGTTGTGAGAAGTATTGAATGTCTTGGAGAAGATATCTCAGAGCTGTGACATCTTTTAGTAAACACCAATTGTCATGTTCCAGTGGTAGAAGATCTGAGAGGCCTGTAATGTGGTCCCTCAGCCTTTTGTAGTAAGATGAGAGATTTCACCTTTAAACTTCTAAATACTGTCACTTGCTCCTAGGAAAGCCATTAGTCATGACACTTGACTCCCAGACAGAACAGACCGGGGACTGGTTCACCTTCCTGTCATGCCATAAGCATGGGACAGGAGAGATTTTGGTTTCTGGCACAGGAATCCTTTATCAAAGATTAGACACCTGCCTCACAGGTTGCTGACCACTGAATCCAAGGGCTGCCACTCAACCATATTTGCAAAAGCTGAATTAGACCCTTCCAGTGTTCAATACGTGTGAATAAACTGTCTCACTTGGCTACAAAAAAACTTTCCAGGGAAACTAAGGCCAAACTTAGACCATGAAACAGGATTCTGTATCCTGCTTTGAGGTGAGGCTGACTCAGGCTGATGACAGAGTGCATCTCTAGAAAACATACAGCTATTTATTTGGGGGGGGGGGGGGGGCACTAAACTTCAGGTTTGCTCTTCCTAAAGCTCAGAAACCTATTACCTCAAGTTTGGCCTATGAAAGAGAAGCAGAAAGGTGCTTGCAAAGGGCTTTTGGTTCTAGATTTGTCCTGCTTGGAGAGGAGGAAGGAGAGAATCCAAACCCATGGTGTTGCTATGCCTCATCTTTCACAGCAAGAGGATCCAAGTGTGCTCCAGGTCACAGCACTGGAGTAAAATTCTTCCAACCCAGTCAAGTTCCAGGTTCCGGTGGCTTTTAGCTCAGGCCCATCTCTAGCAACCACTCCCACTGTTTGCAAGCAAGGGAACAGAGCTGCCGCTATTCGTGGCATGCTGTCACAGTCTAAGCCAGGGGCCTCCTGCCTTGTGATTGCTGATTTCAGTTCATTTCTCTGATTTACAGTTTCCTGATTTGCAGGTTGTTAAAATACTTGTAAAAAACACTGGTCTGGAAAATGTTCCTAAATAATTATGCTGATGACTAAAAATCAGCCTGAAAGGGCTTTAATTCATAGCAGCTTATACAATAAGGGAGATTTAGGGAGAGCTTTTATTCTCAACTCATATTTTTAATGTTTCATTCATGTTCATATCCTGTACTACAGACCCCAAAGTGAGTTTATACGGCTAAACTCTAATTCTACAGTCAGGAACTAGTTCATTCTCTGGAAAAGCCTTCTTAGGCAAGTAAATTCATCTATCTGAAGGTTAGCATTGTGTTTATGTTCTGGAGGGCTTCTGGGGAATTAGAGTCCTTTCCCCTTTGGATGGGGACTGTGGGAATTGAAAGGTTAGCATTAAAATAGGGAGTCTAGCATCAGTGAGAAACTGAGGTCAAGAGTGCGCCCCGTTTACTTGCTGCAAGTAAAGATCACAACTGCGTCTGTGCTTGGGGATTTGTGCACTACAACCCGAAACATCCCGGATCTGCGAATGAGCAAGACACATCCAAGACTATTTTGATTGTTACCTTTGGTGCTGAGAGGAGAGCGAGCTGTTGTCATTAGCCCAGGCGAATGTTTAGGCCTGAAACAATGTCGTCGCAAGTCTCAGGTTTCTTATTTAACCAGTCCCAGCTGTGTCAAGTCCTGCCTGCAGCAGCACTAGAAGCTGGAATTAACCATTGAACCTCCCAAAATGTATGACTGATGGGCTCTATTGTAAGGTCTGGTTAGGACCATTTTGACACGGCTTCTGCTGGAAAACCTCTTAGTTAAAACTCTTCAGAAATGCATCTGTTGCTTAATGCCAAGACAACTCAGAATATTCTGAGTGAGGCCTGGCCAGGATGGAAGATGGGCTTTACCACATCCCAGGGAAGTAAGTTTAGTCTATTGTGAGCTGTTCCTAGTTTTGTAATGACTCTCAGCGGGGGAAAAGCTTGAGATTCCCAGTTTTTAGAGAATGAGAGAAAAATTCTCCGCTCAGCTCTGTTTGCAAGTCTTACGTTATTTAAAGGCCCCAGCTTGCAGCCAAAGAAGTGAACACAATTACTGATTACATTCAAACAAGCCTTCTCAGGCAAGGTGGAGCAGTTTCTGCACTAGTGTAATGCAGAAGTACAGGAGGCTGCCTGTCAGACGTGGGCAGCCCTGACGTAGCGGCAGCGTCGCAGGCCAAGGCGCGGGTGTTCGTTTGCTCCCGGGAAATGTGACAGGCACTGCCCCAAGGGGCTAGAGGCTCAGGTGAGAGTTTACTCATTTACAGAGAAACAGAACTTCTGGAGGTCTTGCTAACACAGCATTCCTACAAGTTTTGATCTTGCTTTAACAGTCTAATGTATTAAGAGAAGCATTACACTCCCTGCCACCCCTCAAAAAAAATGCCCTGGCTAGTTAGTGCAGGTGTCTGCTTGGTCTGCCAAGAAGCAGGCATGAGGGAGTGTGGCTGTTTTCAGCTGAAACCAATTACCTTGATGAGTGAAGTAACTAGGGCTATAAAAACACTGTCTCCTGGTGTATTTGCAAGTTAGCTGTGCCCAACATGTGCATTTGTCAGGACAGATCTAAATAAGATTATCTGCCATGTCTTGCTAGATGACTCTGTAGAACAGTGCATTGTCCTTGTCCTGCTGTCAGAAAACCATTGTTGGTCTCCGTTCGCTTTGTTTCATCCTTCTATTTCTCATCAGACTACCTTGTGCTGTGACAGGGGAGGGCTAGGCTGGAGAACAGGAAAAGGTTCTTCACCCAAAGGGTGGGGGGGGCCTGGAACAGGCTCCCCAGGGCAGTGGTCACAGCACCAAGCTGGGCTGAGTTCAAGCAGTGTCTGGACAACGCTCTCAGTCATCTGCTCTGGTTGGGCTGGTGCTGTGTGGAGCCAGGAGCTGGGCTCGATGGTCCTTATGGGTCCCTTCCAACTCGGGATATTCTGTGATTCTATGAAGATACTATGCGAGCGTCTTGAAGGCTACTGCAATGAGATGATCCTGCAGTGTGATCTTCAACAGGAAGGTAATCTGCAGATAAGGTTCTCCTGAGGTGCGGCTGCCCCAGCCTTTCTGAAAGATGTTTTGAGATTGAAAATCCATTCTATGGTGTTGGTGTGGTTTATGGGGTCAGTTCTACTGTACAGTTATCTGAAAATGAAAGTAGGGCCTAGGTTTATTGTGAAAGACTCCACAATCTTTAAGTATACAGCATGTGCAGAACCACATGCTGGCCTTTCTTGAGGGGAGGCTGTTGAATGATCCAGTCCCTTACACTAGATCTGAGCAGAGTCAGAACTCAAGAGTTTTAGACTTTGTAAGTGTTCTGGGGCAAGTGTACCAGTAACTAAGCAGAGTTTCAAGCAATCAGCTTGGAAAATAATATACTGAAGGAATGTCCTTTGGCACTGTATTAAGTTGCTGAGGGAAAAAAAGAACCATGTACTAGAGGAATTGATGAAGCAAAGAAGAAACAATATCGTGATCAAAAGCTGTCATCAAATTTTGGCACATAAAATAGTAGAATGGTGAAAAGGATCTAGTTCCGGGAAGGAAGTAGAATGTCTTAAAAAAAGGTTACATGGCTACAAAGGTTATGATGGGCAGAATGGAAGAGAAGAGTAACAGCTTACTAGTAACCCAAGGTGAATCTGGAAACTAGATGCATGTATTTCTGAGGGACAGATGTGGAACATGTGGTACTCATAGTGCCAAAGAAGCTGATCTGCTTGAACACTCTGCCGTCTGCAAGTTCTACCCTCTCCTTTAGCAATTTCCATGGCAGTGAGCAGTTTAACTTGTAGTTATCTCCTTGTGTGCACGTGAGGGTAAGAATATGGCACTAATCGGTTCTAGGATGGACCTGCAGGTCTTACCACTAAGCTACAGAATTCTACCCTGCTCTCTGCTCTACCACAACTTTTGCCACTTACATCCCTTAAGGGATCCCTTAAGGAACGACCAAGCAGGATGCAGCACAGACTGAGGTTGAGATTTTTTAAAAGCCATTTCCACTTCACTATTAACATGTGTGAATATTGGATTTTATGGTTTCCTCTTTGATTTTATGACTATTGCAGATTATTCAAAAGCAAACTGAAAAAGTAATTTATTGCCTGGGTTTGTTTTGGTTTTTAAACCTGTAATAATTTAAAGCATCACTAAGAGTTCTGGATCATACTTACAACAGGGAGAATGCTTAATGAATTAAAAGAATTTGTCTGCAAGTTTGAACAGCACTATAAATGGAGGGGTAGGAGTCCACGTGGGGCTGTAAGGTCAGTCATGGATCTGAGAACCTAGTGAAATTGTGCTGTAACTAGTGACAGAAGCATATCAAAAGTCTGCCAGCTTTGCTAAGGCTTCCTGCCCTCTCTACATGACCTTCTATAACTAGACTGATGATCTCCCAGTAACAGGTTTTCTTGGTACGCTTCCACATCTTCCTGATACTTTGGGTCTTGCTAGAAAACAGATGTTCTTGGAGTAATTGACAATCTCACTTTGAACACTGGCAAGAACCAGAAACCGGAGAAGACAGAAATAAGGTGAGTTTCTTGGGTTTTTTTTTGATTGCACCTGATCATTCCTGAGCCTTGACACCAGGGACTAAGATTTGGGCAAGGATCCAAACTGTCCCTTCACCACAAAATCCATTCTTATGTCCCTACGTGCACATTAAGGTGAGCATTAAGTCTAGTGTTTCAGTTTTAAATCTCAATTCCCTTGCTTAGGTTCTGAGCCAAACATTTGCGAGGGGAGACATGCACAGCAGATGAGCCTTCTTCTAGGATACCTGTTTCCATTAAACACGTGATGAAGTTACAGATTATACTGAGTGGTTCTAGAGGTTTTGTCCAAGAAACCAGCTAATTAAGCAGCCATGTGGCCCCACATTGACCAAGGATATGGTTTGTGTTTAGCACTCTTCACAATATTGCCAAAGTGCAGGCAGTACCATGACCTGAAATTATTTCCTATGCCATCTAAATTTCAGACAGCCATTTCTTCAGGTCACAGACTAAGTCTAGTTAAGTCTTCTGGAGGAGTTGCTTCAAAGGATGCCCAAAATAGGAGAGGGATATGGAAGGCAGCTCAGTAAAAGTCAGTACTGAAACGATGGACCGCAAGCTATACAGTCAAGACTCTATCCATAGATATCTAAACACATATTCTTTTCCTGTCAAATCTCTTTGGCTTTTCCACCCAGAGACAACTACATTTCACTGCTTACTTGACAACTTAAAATGCATCTTTTGTGTTGTCAAGGTTTTCCAGTATAGTGGGCTGCTAAGGAAGCTCTTAATGCTTCAAGGATCATCTTGTCAATACAAAAAAAAAGGCTGTTTAGTACACAGATCATCATAACTGAAAACAATTGTGATTTGAGTAACTGGGAAATTCTCAGTCAGTCAAGGAGACGGCACCTGGTAAGGTTAGTACATACTCTTAAAACAGGCTATTGTCAGGTGTATACGTGCTGGATATAACCATAATGCTTCTGGACCTCTGGGCTCCCTGAAAGCAATGTGAATCCATAGGTACTCTTGTATCGTGGCTACTGACCAGTTTAACGTGCACTGAACACACCATCCAAACAAGGGGCTCCTAGGCGGGCTGTCAGTGCTAGAGGTTGAACCTGGGGCCTCTGGAAGGGAAAGCAGTGAGCTTTGGTGCTCTGAGGTTAGAGGTGAACAGCCAAGACTACAGGAAATTTGTTCTCCTACTTCCCTGCTGAAAACAGTGCCCCACAGATCAGATGCAGGTTGTACTTATTGCTGCTTCGGGGGTAGCGCTTGGTCTGTTTTTTCACTTTATCTCACCTGACGGCCTTAGGTCAGTACCGCTGCTGGGGGTGGTGGGGTGAAAAACCACCCCAGGAAACTGATCCACATGCCAAAAAAACAGATTTCGTTTCACCAGCAGACAACCCAACCGCTGGTATTGGCATACCTGAGGGGCAGCGTGGAATGGGCTGGCTGAGGCTGCGCTGCTGTCACTTGCAGTGCTCATCGCCTGGGGCCTGAGTTTTGTCAGTCAGGTGGTGGCAGTAAAATTCTGAAGTTAAAAGTGCTTCCATTGTGTCAGGCCACTCCAGCAATGGGAATTCAGCACAAATCAGGGCAGCGCTCTGCGCCAAACGTTCTATAGGAATAAAAGGCAAAATAAGTAGTAAGTGACTTAAGTGATGCTACTGGCTTGCTTCAAATTATTCCAAATTAAGTCATTTTTGAACTTAAAACCTTTGGTTTAAAATAAACCAGAGAGTCATCAGGGAAGAAAAAAACTTGAGTGCCATGAAAATTGAGCTGTGAGTTCATGGATATGATTCATTTTCCCCCTTCTTTTCCATCCATTCAGGGGCCAGCCAAATCTCTCTCTTACCTGGCCTTTCTTTACCCTGAAACTCAGAGTAATGGGAGGAACAGAGGAGCTGATGTGACAGGATGCTTGTAGAAGGCTCTCCCATGGGTGTCCTGTGAATTGTTCTTGATAGACCTCAGCTGGCATGGTGTTCTTCTGGGTACAGACGGGTATATTGTAGCGATACCAAACTTGGGCCCAAACAATACGTCTGAATTGGCTTTAACATGGGGTTTGGACAAAACCTCTCCATTTCTTCTAAGCTAGGGGTGGAGAGATCTCTCTCACACGCACCCCCAGCATACACATACCCCCCTCCAAAGTATGGCATGAACATCTGAAGGCCCTGTGATTACAGTTTTTATTGCTGATGCTCACTTTCATCACGTCTAACATTTGCTCCGATCTAACTACTTCTAAGAACGTCACTCTTCGCAATGTGTATGGATATTAATCTTCCAAAGAGGAATTTAAATGGCAGGGTGGACCCTCCAAGCTAATGTAAGGGAGGTGATGCCCTGTCTGTTTTTAATTAGAGGTAGCTTTCTTAATGAGGTAATGTTCTGTTGTGCTGGGTTATCTCCTAGAAGACAGGGCAGCAGGCGAGCTGTTGGGGAGGGACACTCGAAAAACATCACAGGCAAGCTGTTTAATGTTAGCACTATCATTCATCACCCGGGCTCTTTGGAGAGCCTGACAGACGGAGCACGTCCTGTGGGGACTCCATCAGCCTCTGGCGTGCTGCTTAATGCAATTTAGCCAGATGTATCAAAGCGGCAGGCGAGACCCTGCTATTTGGACAGCATTTATAGCATCCTGGGCAAATAGTCAGGAAATGTTCAATAATGTGCCTTGCACAAGTGTGGCAAGAAGCAGATTCTTAGAATGACGGGTTGCCAAGAGAAATCCTGGCAGTGCCTCATTCCAGCTTTTAGTCACATGCTGGTTTTGTTGTTATTGTTTGAGGTCTTATTTTTTTTAAAAGGCTGTCTCGGTTTGAGGTTTCCAAAGACCAGATTTAAGGTGACTTGAATACGCCCATCTGGTTCCCGATCAAGTGGACAAATGTGTACAGCAGAATCCCTGGCCCGCGTGCACGCAGCGTGGATCTGGGCCGCGGGCCCGCTGGCGTGCTGCGTGTCTTCCCAGCAGACAGAGAGCGGCGCAGCGCTGGCTGCTGCTGCAGACCCAAACGCTCCGGTCGTGATGCAAAAGGGATCAGCGTTGTTTGGGCAATCGGGGAGCAAATGCCATTACAGGCAGGGAGTTTAGTGGGGACTCTGGCTACACCTCTAGGCCACGGAACGGGATCCAGCCTGGTATGCTGACAGCCTCTGTTATGGAACTCAAGAGGGGCTCTGCAGAGTATAATTCGACTTAAATAATTCCCAAATTTTGCAATCTAGACCTTTTCCCGAAAACTCAAGTATACCCACAGACCTGGCTCTGGTTCTCCCCCCTGGGGCACTGGGTGTGTGAAATCTCTCCATCAGTTACGCAGCAGGAGGACTGCTCCCCCAAGAGCGCAGAGCCTGCAACAGGGAAGGCAGATAGCCTGGGGAAAACGGGGTTCTACTGCGTCCTGCTGCCCAGGCCGGTTGCCACGGCCACTCGCTGCCACAGAAATCCTAGCCATAAGCCACGTAGGTGCTGAAAGCTGATGTCTTCTGCTATTTAAGTCTCGAACTCCTTTGCCAACAATGGCAGGGAAGAACATGGTTAAAGCACTGCCCTGTGGGCTGCTGGCAAAGACGCGTAACCTCTAGAGGGAAAGACGCTCCAATGGGCCTGGAAAGGGAATAGCTGTGATGTGTGTTTTCGGTCTAAAGGCCAAAGCCTCGTTAAATTCCCAGAGCAGAAGCAAAGCTGTCCTTTGCACCATTTTATTATTATTTTTAGCAAAGCTCTCCCAAAAAGCACTTTTCCGAGGAGATCTCCGCTTCTCCTGGGACCCAGAACCACAGCCCGGGTGAGGGACAGACGTGCAACCCAGGCACCTCCCCATGTGCTGTGGTGTCAACTTCACCTGTGAATTCAACTTTGGCTCAGGCTGGTGCATAAAGATGTAAAATCCACCTGGGCCTTGCAGCTCTTGGAAAGCTCTTTGATGATGTTTCCAGCAACAGAAACGTAGCATGTGCAGAGCCTTGCATCCTGTTGCTAATAAGTCTGCTTTTACACCACTCTGCTACACTTGTTAACTTTCATTTACATATTTTTCCAATAATCTTTTTAACATGTGACTAGACGACCATAAATCCTGGAGAGTGAGGAGTGCAGGGCATGTTGGAAGAACAAGTGCTTGGGGCTCAGTTTAACCCTTCAGTCACACCAGGTCCCGAGCAGCTGTGTCCTGCTGTTAGCCCAACAGAGACAGGCTGGCAGGGAAGGGTGAGCACTTCGAAGGGAACAGATTTTCTTCTTGTGGTATCCCAAAAGAAATTTGGTGCTGCCACCAAGTCCCAGAATGCAAACTGATGCAGAACGGGGCATTTGAAATGTTCTTCTACCAAGTAACCACCATGGTTCTGCATTGACATTTAGCTGTCGATGAAGCCCCATCTGTGGATTTAGCAACTAGGTTCACTAAACCAAGTGGCTTTCCATGTTCCGGGATATATGATGTAGCACAGAAAATCTGGTACAGCTTGTTAAGGCAGGACAGCCTGGGGACAGCTGGTTCGTGTATGTGAAATGCCATCTCCCACTGCACAGAACAAGTGCTCAGCAGCATCCAGACCCACGTACCGCCATGACAACGCAGGGGATTATCAGGGGGTGAGGGGTACCGACACCGAATTTCCAGGTTTGAGTTCTCCCCTTACTACCCTTGGGTTTCACCAAGGGTGAGGGACTTCTCACCGAGAGAAATGGTGATTACTAGAAAAATTGTGCAATATATATTTTTATATAAATTTTAATACATCTATATACATAGTTGCTTCCAATTACCCAGGAATAACTGTTTCCTCTACTGAGCAAGCTGCATAGATGGTTGAACAATCTGTCTGTTCAAACATACTTCAGTCAACTTTCTGTAGCTGATCTGGCAATAATTTTTTCTTTCTACAACTGGATCTCCTCCAGTAACAATTTAGACAGCCTTTTGACTTTAGGTCATGGCTGTATGACACTGAAGGATTCCTTGCATTTGTCTCTACAAGGAATGATGTAAAAACCAAAGGACTGTCACAGCTCTAGTTGAGAAGGGACAGTTTGTTTGTGCCACACATCTTTGCATCAGTTGGTTTTACACCACAAAGCAGGGTGGATTATCTCAAAAATGGCGTTTTGGACTAGCACTCGAGGGTTCAAATCCTGACACGTGCCCTGGATAATCAACTATTTTTGCATCTGAACATATGAAAGTAACTTCTCACCTCAAAAGTTGCTGCAGGGACAAAACCCTCTCATAACTGGAGGGCTGAGAGTAGTGATGAGCATTAGGGGAAAGAAATCTCATTGCCAGAAAGATCTGGAGTAAGATCCGCCAGCAGCAGCAAGGGTGAGCAAAAGGGAGCAGTGTTGCTATCAGAAAGCTGAGGTCCACTTCACCTCTCACAGTGTTACCCTTCTGTGATGGCTCTACTTGGACTGTGGCCATAAAGACCACGAAAACCACTAGGCAGGTTACGACATATAAGTTTTACATGTTTCAATTTATCTTGCTCTCACTAAAACTTCAGCTTGGAATGACAACCATTTGCAAATGTTTCACATGCCCCAACTGAGAGGCTAGAAGAAAATGTGGCCTTGATTAGCGACTGTTAATCAATTTCCATCTCAATTAAATCTTCTTGTTCCAAATCCAGCGTGAGACCACTCTGTTTATAATGTACCAAACCGTATGTTGCTGCTCTGCGTGAGGAAACCAGCCCCCAGTCTCCAAGGCTGTCATCCTCGGGACTCTCACAAGCAGTAAAATGCTATTTTCACAAGATCAGCACTTTCCTTTTCTGCAGCCATTTCCTTGATGACTTAGGGCAGATGACTTAGGGCAGTCTGCTGGGACTGAGTTTGATAAGGGCCGCTGATCTTAGTAATGCAGCTTAATCTCCAAAAGCTGGATTTCAGCACTACCTAATCACATCAGGCTCCTTTGCCTTTGCCAGTCCATTATGCTGCTGCGGGCTTCAAAGGTTTTGGTGGCATAATGACATCTTCAGACCTATCTTGACTGTATTTCCAAGCTCTCTGTGCAATCCCATATCTCAGAGCCTATAATATTATTTTAATTGCCAGTTCATTGCTTTAGGGGCACCTTTCTCTATAACTTCTGCTTGGCTTGTAACGATGAGATCTCTTGCAGATGCAGTTAATCAGAAAGATTACAATCACTCTAGAAACACCTGCATTGGAAATAAGTCTGGCTTTTATTACTATGAATTCCTACTGCTGACAAGCTCTGGGCGGAGAGGATGGGGGAAAACCCAAGATCCCTTTGCACAGCTGGAATATAAATGTGAAATTTTCTTCCCATTTATTTTTCTTCTGTAAATGATTTATCTGCTATTGATCAAGATTACCACCAAATAAAAATCAGAATCTACTAGCTTGTGGTGTTTTGTGTAACACACTCATAAAACAAATCTATGCCTCCACCACTGGAACAGGCCATACTTTTTACTACAATACATACAGAAAGGGAACTAGCGTTCATTGTCAGGGCTCGGCTAACAAGCATTCAAGAGCAACAAGGATCCTGTGCTGGGACTCCACATTGCATATGGAAGACAAAATAATGCAGTTGTTCCAACACCCTGCATCCTCTTTAACCTTATGATATTACGGACAAATGTAAAAGACTGAGCTCACCAGTTGTAATGAAGAGCTACAACAGGAAGCACAGAAGTGAGAAGTATTAAGGAAGCAGGGCAAAGATGTGTAATCGATTGCAGGGTAAAAAGAAATTCTTAAGCCTGATGCAAGTACTTTAAGTCATATTCCTATTACAATGAACCTCTGCTGTCTAGCTGTTGGGTAAGTGCTGGCACATTGCGTCCAAGAAATGCTAAGTTTTCAACAAAGTTCTGCAGTGGTAAAGGTGACACAGTGTTTCAAAAACCCAGGGTTCAGATAATAAAAGATCTTGGGATCCTGAAAACTGGCAAAACAAGAAATAAAATGCCACTCCTTACAGGACACTGAAGGACATTCACGTCCTTCAAGGACAGGCTGGTAATGTTCTAAGAAATAGCTCAATGTTTTCACATTTGTTAAGGAACTACCTGAAAAGAAGTTGTGGTGAGCTGGGGGTTGGCCTCTTCTCAAAGATAACCAGTGACAGGACAAGGGGGAATGGCTGCAGGTTGCGCCAGGGGAGGTTTAGGCTGGAGATGAGGAGAAATTTCTTCTCGGAAAGGGTGGTCGGGCATTGGAACAGGTTGCCCAGGGAGGTGGTGGAGTCACCGTCCCTGGGGGTGTTTCAAGAAAGGTTGGATGTGGTACTTAGGGACATGGTTTAGTGGGTAATAGGTGGTGGGGGGACGGTTGGACTAGATGATCCTTGAGGTCTCTTCCAACCTTAATGATTCTATGATTTTACTAAAGTCTGCAATTGTCCTAGGCTCTGGGCACAGAGATAGAACTGTTTAAAAATTTAATACTTACATTTAAAAGCTGTGAAAGATGTTCACTTATTTTTTAAGAAGGTAGAAAGTGATGCTTCTACACTACGATCTATGAGCACAGGAAAAAAGAAAATGTCTCACTGTCTCTAGGACTGAGTTCTCAGTCCACAGAGAGTCAGTATGAAATGCCTCCAATCCACAACGTCCTGCTTTCTCTCACTGGATAACAACACAAACCCAATATACGCTCAAAGAAATGATACAGTGGGGGATAGTGTGTCCCACTGCTTCTGCAAGAGTTACAGGAAAGAATCTCTAATGCAAAAGCAGAAAATGTAACCCCTGTACTGACTGCTGATAATAATGTTTTATTTTACCTTCTCTAGGTTCCTAGCTTATCTGTCTTTTCAGACCCAGAAACCATCAGAGACTGGACTGGCACAGTTACAGCCTGGTTTTAAATGAATGTATTTGTCACGCATATCCATGTAACTTCCATTCATTTAATTAGCCTGGAATTGGTTAGACAACTACGGAAAGGAATGGCCTTATCGGAGAAGATGCTCCATTAATAGGAAGGTGACACTTCATATTTTGAGCAAAGAAATATTTAATGCAAGCTGGATGAATTTCAGATATCAGAATCCAAGAAGATAAGACACAATCCTCAAGTAGCTAGACACTTTCTGAATTTTGCATTAAGGAGCCACGCAGAATTTTAAGAACACAGACCACTGGAAAACAAGGGAATATCTTCTGTCCCTGGTGTAATGCTCCCTTTGGCCCCAGCAGCTTAAACGGCAAAGCTAGAGCATCTCCTTCCCTCATCTCAAGTTATCTTCCAGTATGAAATGGAAAGAGGTGGATTGGAAACCGTCTGGGCTAAGGAAGGTCTAAAGCGTACCTCTTCCACATCTCCAAGTGTTGTAACTTGAGGTCTGTTATAGAGAAAGAGGGCTGTAACTGCTGTGACCCCATCTGGCTGCATTTTAACAGAAAACCTGTCCAACAGAGCAGCGCAGCACCGCCGTGCCCCAGACCGCTTTCGGCTGTGAAGCAAAGTTGGTTGACTCCAGCCTGTGGGTACTTTGAGTAACATGAAATAACATGAGGGGAAATATTTCAGACACCCGTTTCTCTTGGGTATTTCTCTTGGCAGCCTTTCACAGCCCTCTCAGCAAGATGGCTGACGTCAGTGCTGGTTTGGAGTGCCTAGCTCTTCATTCCATGCGCACCTGAGTACTAACACACGTCAGAAATGGTGACACGGTGTTGCTCACTACATCGGTAAGTGTTCAGCTGTCACTAATAACCACTCATCCTTCACAACCAAGCTCCATCTCTTCTTCCCAGAGCGCTGTCAAGGNTCCTTAAACACCCTCAGGGATGGTGACTCCACCACCTCCCTGGGCAACCCGTTCCAATGCCCGACCATCCTTTCCGAGAAGAATTTTCTCCTCATCTCCAACCTGAACCTTCCCTGGCGCAACTTGCAGCCATTTCCCCTTGTCCTGTCACTAGTTATATTACTGAGGAGCGTCTAAACATGGGCTGCAGAAACAGAAGGACTTTGCCTAGTAGGAGATAGGAGGTCACTGAGGTAACCATCATTGCTGACTTCAGTGTACTTAAGTCAAACTTAGCCTGTGGTTAAATATACAAGTCCTCTGCCCTTTAAGGCTTAAAATAAATTTGTCTCAAACTACTGCATTGGCTTACATTACTAGATAAATTATGAAAAATAAGTTGGCCTCAAAGCATAGTTTTGCTTTGCTGCTCTGGGCATGAACCATTTCACTTGGATTCTGTTTTGCAGACCACCTATCTCCCTCACCAGGAGGATGAAGAGAAAATAATCAAGAGGGGCTGAATCCTATTTAGACAACTGGCCAGCTCCTTGCAAAGGGCTCCTTCTCGGTTAGAAGAGAGAAGATCCACCACAGAGGAAAAACAAAGCTTGTTAAAGGCTGAACATGGTAATGATGCAATGGTATGATGTTACTGGACAGAAAGGACCAGGTTCACTGGTTTAACCAGGAACACGGCATATGGTCAGGATCAACACCTTTCTTTTTCCTATCTTACTGTCCTCTATTTCTCTCCATCTCACCTTGTCTTCTTGTTCATCTTTACTACTACATTTATGTAAGCCCAGAACACGCACACAGTACTGCATACTACAACTCTCATCATACCAATCACTTGACAGAGGTGATCCCAGTGCCCTTTATGAGACCTGTAAACAATTACTGTTGAAATTAATATGAATCCATCAATATAATCTCTTGAACCATATAACCGAGCAACAGTGACTTGTACATCCTAAATCTTGTCTAACAGCAGGATCTAGCTAGGTCAAAAGGGGAACTGTATTAACATATAGTGCTGATACAGTATGTTGTAGATTAGCTCTGACCAGAGGTAACTAGCAAACTACAAAGACACCTCTGTAAAAGCGTTATTGCACTGTTATCAAATAGTGCCTTTCAAGAGGAACTCAATCACCAGCTCCCTTAAACTCACTGAACTGCAGGAATACAATGTCTCTAATTCCTGTTTCCAAACACAGCCCAGGGCTGTGCTGTCTTCCCAACTTTTATGACAGCTCTGCAAAGGTGACCCACTCCCCTCGATCTCATCAGCAAACTTTCATTAGCTGCCTTGCTGCTACCTCTGTTGGCCAATACAGGCAACTCTCTCTGAAACAGTGAACAGGACCGACTGCACCTCACTCACATTTAATATGTACCCTACTTTGGGTTTGTGCCTAGACTTGAACTACGAAAAAAAGAAAAATTAAAAAAGAATTTATGATCTCATGAGCCTTGAGAGCAGAGGCCCTTGAGCATCTTGTGAATGACAGCAGCACTCTTAAGTCTGGATCCTAGCCTGTGTTTTCAATCCAAGAGGACTGAGCAATGTTTGGAATTACACAGCGAGGAATCTAAACTAAACCAGGTGTCTTCCCAGTTTTGCCAAAAAAATAGTTTGACACATACTAGCTTATAAATAGATGGTTCTGCCAGATCAAACAATGATATATTACACTGACCACTCAAACAGCCCAACAATGAAGCAATTTTCATGAGGATGCAATACTTTTTTACTTTTTTAAATTGAAAATAATAAACAGATTGGCTTGTATTATCATGAAAAATGTGCTAAAGGGTAAGGTCTGTGAAGAAAAATCTGACAAGTCATAGGTCATAAAAGTTTCAGTTCAACCTTGTTCATATTATAGTGAAGTAAATTATTGCTGAAAACTTCTTTCAAAGAGTTCCTTTTTGATTGGGTTTTGGTTTTAAGATGAGCAAACGCTTTAAATGTGAGCTATTTCCATTGTTTTATAAGCAATAAACAGGCTGAATAGCAAAGCAGAGCCCATAGGTCATTCCCATTGGTGTAAAAGAAATGTTCCGCGTTTTCTTCCACCTGCAGAATACCCTTTATCTGTGACTGTACACACCTTCTGTCCATGCACAGGCACCTAAACGGGGAGTTCTCAGCACCATACGAGGGGTTTTTTCTTGTATAGGTACAACCCATGAACCCAGCTGGCACTTGGGAAAACCAGACTGGCTAATGCAATGCTGACATGACTGACCACAGCACAATCTGACAGCAGTGAGACATTCTGCGAGAGTAAGTCTTTAACTCCCTTTATTGGAACCGTTTGCCATTTAATTCTCTTTTTGTTCTTTCTAAAATAAGACTGTTTTGATCATGATGAGCGCTGTCTCTCTCAGGACAAAAATGATTTTGAGTGAAGATGTGATGTAGCTCAGGATAACTGCACCAAACCACAGGACCAAAGAGTGCCTTGCACCTATGGTGTCTGCAGCAGAAGCACTCAGTGCAAATGATTCATTGAGAAACCTCTTTTTCCTGATAGGATCTGGAGAGATGCCTGAATACGGTGATAAGGAGCTGACAGGGAACCAGCCATGCTCAAATGCCTTCCTGTTCATCTAAAGAGGCAGAGAAAATCTCCTCCCCACATTTCATGTCTTTGGGACCCTTCCAGTCATGTCTTTCCCTTCTGACAGTCTTCCAGCTCCCCGGGACTTTCTGGCCCTCCTCAATATCCTCCTCTGTCTCTTCCTCCCCCAAGGACAGTTCTTCTCTTCTCGGCCCATTCTGCTTCCGCCCAGGCGGTTCCTGGGGAAGAGGCCGCAGGTGGTGCGGTGTGCGCACAGCTCAGCCCGTCGCTGGGACATGCTGCCGTCAGCTGCACCTCTTCCTCGCTCAGAGACCCACTGGGTCCTTTCAGACAAAGATTTTATCCGACGCAGCAGCCACAACTCCCCCCCAGTGGCTGTTTCTAGCAGAGGCGCCTGCACTACGGCATGTGAAAGTGCTCTAACGCGCAGCGCATACTTTTCCAGGCTCCACCGCAGCGTCAGGCTTAATGAAACACTTAATTATCAGACCTCAAAACTCGGGATTTCCAGGCGAGACAAATGGATGTCCTGCATCGGGACCTGGCTGCGCAACCCTTCCTCTGCCAAACGCTTGCTCTTGGGGACAGGTAAAACTAACAGGCTGAGAAACGAAGAGGCTACACAAAGCATGCTTACCGATGGGAATGAGGCCATGCTGGGAACTTGTTCTGCCCGCATCAGGAAAGCCTGGTTACAGGATCCAAACAGCTGCTGGGCATCCGAGCAGCAAGGACCTAAATCAGAGGCCGGAGACCTAAGCACGAGAGATAGAATACAAAATACTGAAATCATTGCATCCATTGATTGAAGTAGTCTCACCCAGACCGGGGAGATGTGGCTGGAAGAGTCTGGGATGACTGGGCACAAACAACGGATGTGGACAAGGAGACACCCCTGAAAAGATGCCACTGAAACTGCAGCTCTTGTCCCCGTTTCCGCTTTCGGTCCAGTGAAGTGCATCAGCAGCTCCCTCCTGACGCTGAGGCACGGGACCAGACACGTAGGGAGCACTGAATTCTTAGTTTCCAGAAAAAGTTGCATACTCCGGTCCAAGAAACAAGCCCTTCAAACTGTGGTGGCAGTATACAGGTTTCACAGTACCCGTGCCACAGAGCAGCACAGGGGGTTTTGCAGCACTGATCATTTGTTTTGTGCTGAGCACACCGATTCACCCAGAAGTCAGATGCACATCAGTTCTCCCTCCCAGCCTGCCAGCCACAAAACACCCACCCGTTTTCTCTTCCATTACAAATTTAATGTCTACCTGCAACACATAAAAAGCCTCCAGCATGACAAACGTGCAGAACAAGAGCAAGAGCGCTTAAGGTTGTCACCACTGTCTGTAAACCTCTTTGGTAGCTGGGAATTTGTGAGGTGGCAGGTTTTCAGTACTGATCTGCTGTTATCTGAAAAGGATTGTATGGCGCTCTGAATTTTTTTATCAAATCTGTAAAACCAGTAAAACACAACAGTTCTGGTTAGAAGAATTCTTTCAGGGTGGAATGAAAAACAAGAAACCGTTGCCGGAGAGTATCTGGTGTTGATCACAAGGAGAATAAGTACTACTTGCCCAGGGAAAACAAGATTTTTCCACTAACCTCTTCTTCTGCTTTCTCAGCAAATTTTTCTGTTTTCTCTCTAGTCTGCAGCCCTTCTCTAGCCAGTAAATTCAATATCATGTGAGATCTAGAGAGAACAAAGTGAGCATTAGACAGACAAACAAGGAAGGGGTCAATTATTGTATTAAAATCCCCAAGTGCATTGTTTTAGCACAAATTTCACATTTGCTTGCGCATGCTTTTAAGTGATTCCTTATTTTGTACCTTATAAATGGGCACCAGATGCCAGAGAGAATGATCAAAATTGCAGTGAAACTCAAGATCAACTAAGTTTTGCCCTGACCTAAACCTACTTAAGAAATATCATACGTGCTTCTCCTCCCAAAGATTTAACAATAAAAAAAGCCTTTCTCCTAATTTGCCACCTTAAGAAGTTGACAAGGAGAAGCGTGCGCACAATTCGCAAAATCTCAAAGACTCTGTCACTCCCGGTCATTCCCCTTTTGAGGCACTGAAAGACTGGAATTACCCTTCTCTTAAAATCACGAGTTGGCTTTCCTTTCCCAAATTCAAACATCCAACAGCTGTAAAAACGGCATCCAATCAACTGCTGACTCTGCCAATTTTGCAGTGTTCCTGCTCACGTCCATCTGTCTCCTCCTGCCACGCTGCAGCACATCAGCGTGCAGTCGGGAGGTAGGGCAGAAGTTGGCTTGCTACCCATGTGTGTGGGCCAGTAGCCAAGCGATCCCACTTAGCAAGCTGGACACAGATCCACCTTTCACATCAAAACACGGGGAGAATGAGGAAACTTTTAAAATTAAATAATTCTACAACTGATGTTCTTCTGGGTTGGTTTTTTTTTTTCTTGAAAACTTTTTTTTTAAATTTTTAATTAGAAACACTTTATTTCTCTCCTTTTAAAGCCCTCCTGGATTGAGTTAGTTGGATCAAAGAACAGCAAGTTCTATACAAGTAAGGTCATGTTAAGTTACTGAATCTTTTTGCGAACTATCTGGCTGCCTGCAGTGTGGCTAAAATATTTTTTGCCACTATATGAACCGAAGAAAGACTGCCAGTCTTCCGTGAGACACTGCTTTTCTGAGAAAAAATATCCTTTTAGATATAGCCTGTTGCATCCCATTAAACTCAGACTGTCTCAAAGAGTATTTCTAACTATATTTTTAACAATTGGGCAGATTGGAACCAATTTTCTGCTCTGTCAGAGCACTGTCATGAAGCCAAGGAGCTAAGCCTGACCCAAACAAGGCCTACAAAGCTTTCCAGAAGGTATAAGTCACCTCTGTCTTGCTGTAACGCAAAGAACCACTGGTCTCACCTCTCCAGAATGTCTTAGGAGTTTCATTTTTCCACACCTTGGACTGAAAAAATATTATTTTCTGAGTTTGTTCCTTGTGTGATGGGAACTGTACTCCTCTTCACAGTCCACTAACTATAAGCTTTGAGCCAAATGTGCCAGCTCCTGCTGCCTTTTCACCCAGTAGCCAGTTACTGCCAGCACAGAGAGCTAGCGCTCACAGTGGGCAGGGGCGTCAGCCACCCTGAACGCACCTTCACTCAGGACACCCTGCCATTGGAGGTTGCCACAGATCTCACCAGGTTCTCTGTAGAGAACCTCTAACACCTAACTAGGCTTTCTGAGAGATCAGCGACATGTGCAGCGCCACCGGCAGGTCCCACTCTCACTATTGGAAGATGTAGTAGGCAGTCCAGGGTCCAGCAGCAGAGGCAGGGAGACCCAGTCCTTTCTCTCCATAGGCATTCCAGCTACCTTGGCTCTTCCCAGGCTTCCGGAAACACTTTATCCCTCCTGGACTTCCTCAGGAGCCACCACAGCTTCCACAACATCACAAACGGGATTTGGTCTGCAGAGGTCTCACTTCAAACTTGACACCTTCCTTACATGAATAAATGGTATTTTTATAAGCAAATAGAGATATGAAAGAACTGGACATTCCCATCATCCGCACAGGAGTGTTTTCCACAGTCTGAACCAGAGGGTGCATGACGGGTTTCCAGAAGTTGGATCAGTTTGGCTGATCATAAAGACATCTTCCAGGTATAACCCACCTTAATGGACAGGAGCCTCCAGTAGTCCAGTAAGCATCCATCTAACCCTCACAGATGTAAACAAAAACTGCAGTGTGCATCATGTTGTTCTAAGCCAAGAGAACCAACAGCAAACCACCACCATGGGTCTTGTTCCCTCAGGGCAATGGGATACAATTATCTTCATCAATCAAGAAAACAGAAAGAAGAATTGGTATATGGGCATCAAACTTACAATTTCGGTGTTGGACTATGAATGCCGTGACAGAAATCTCTCCTCCCTTCTGTTAGCAAATATGGCAATTGAAAAAAAGCAGCAGAAAAGACAAGCCAGAAAAAATGGAAATTGCTGTATCACAGAGCTCTGACACAGAAATGAGTGACTGCAATGTAACAAACTACCACACACCAGCTTCTCCACATGCACGCTCTTACCCCTGGGGAACCTTTTTTTTTTTCAAATATGGGGTAGGTTTCTCACGAGTTAAAGAGAAAAACACTAAATCTAATTATCTTCCATTTATTGTGGACTGTCACAGGGTCAGAATACCCCAACAGCAAGTTATTACTGGGCAGCTGACAGATGCTAGCTTGTGTGTCAGACCCTTTAGATCAGAAGCGGAGCTGAGTCCTGTTCCTTTTTAATTCAACAGAACTTCTCTGAGATCTTTCACCATGTCCTAACTAACACTGCTCTTTATGGCAATCTAACTATGAAACACCAGGGACTGTCTAAATTAGACACCTGGCTTTATATTGATTTCAGGTTAAGACAGCCCCTAAAACAGGGCTTAATGCCTTTGAAAAACCTGCTCTGCTTTTTGCTGTATATTTGCTATATATTTGGATAGTACAGAAACATAGGGAGTAAGTTTGGAAAGTCACTTGTGTGATCCCTCACTAAAACTCCAAGGTACTATTCAATAATCCAGCCTTTTGGAAATTTTTGCCTGCTGCTTACAGTACACTCTTCATCCTTTTGACATAAATAGGAAAAGTTGTTTGCATCAAGGCTTGATAGGTTGGAAACTTTTCGTCTTTCTACATATAACACATAACGGAATAACTTCCGGAGCTGAGGCTGCTGAGGGCCAAACCCTGTCAGTGGGAGCTTTGCCATTTGCTTCATTAAAACCCCAGTGTGGCCCTACGAGAACAGCATATACTTTATAACTTCAGGTTAAATGCAGTGCTGTTGCATAAAATATTCTCTCTCCAACTGACAGCACAGGAAAATTATGCCCTCTGCTGCACCTCTATATTTGTGTTCTATATGAAAGCCTTTCAGGCCATACGGTCTTTCACGTCGGGTGAAGGGCGCAGTTTGTCAGCCCACAATTTTGCGAGTGAGAACAATGAATTTGCCACTTGATCTTAAGAGGCATCTGAGTTCCACTCCCTGTTAAAAGACCTCTTTATTCCCCTGCTTAGGTTTTGGAAAGGACCTCAGAGGACCAAACTCTTCCACCACTTTGATTTCTATTGATGATTTGCACCATCAGAAGCTGGTATTAGCACACAAAATGCCACTGGATGACCCACCAGCAAGAGGTCATCACTATATATACAGCTCTTCATCCAAAACTCTACCTCTGATATGCCTGCAGAATTTGGCATTGCACTCCACTGTGTAAAACCTTCGGACTCTCTGGAATTTAGACCATTTAACTTCAGAGTTCAGGCTCATGTGCTGGTGATGGGTAGTCTCACTGAGTCACCCAGTGTGTTTACTTCTAAAAAGTCTGTCCCATATCCTGTTTTCTGGGATGTTTATAAGTACTCTTGGGATGCTCCCTGCATCTCCTCACTTCAGGCAGAACATCTTAAGTGCAGGTCTTACCTGGGGTGACAGACTGGGATTTGGAAGCTGGAGGACATGTCATTACAGCTCTGTGGATGCACTTTAAACTACCCAATGGCCAAAATATTGTAGATGAATTGCCATTTATGGGGTTTCTGGTGAGGATTTTGCTACCTTCTTAACCTCCACAGCACAACCATCACTACTGCCACATCTTGCTATGACTGGATCATCCAAGATGACAACCCTGATGCAAATCATGTACTGCAAATAAATTTATTCTCTGGTTAGCCACAGCACCCCACTGGTGTTGAAGGCCAGTGTAGATACTAAGAAGACAGCAGGTTCTTAGGGCAGCAGGCTGCTAAAGGTCAGAGGAATGGTCTTTCCCCCCTGTGACTTAATTTGCCTCTGTGGAGCCCTGGAAAGCCAGGCTGGGTGGGAAAAGGGCAGGATAAGGGCATACTGCAACAGCGTTTGGAATAGACTGAAAGAGGAGGGGAGAATGGGGGTCTGAACACAGAGGCAAGGAAGCTGCAGATGAGTGAGTGAATCCTGGACAAAGGTAACCACCAAGAGCAGTTAATAATGCAACACACAGGGCACATCAGAAACAACCGCTCCAACATGAAATGCTGTTCACAAAAATCTGCAAATGAAGTAACTCTAATGAAAACGAGGGGCTTGGAAACTGGATGGTGGCGGGAGGGAAGGAGAGGTTGTTGTATAACTTGCTCCTCCTGCCCAGACCTGCCAATGCAGCTGGATTCTGACTTGCAGCATCATCACTTTTCCAGTCTTGGCCTTCTGAACCTGCAAGCAGCCCCTCGCAGTGACCTGCCAAGCCTTGGCTATCCAAACTTTTCTTCCTTTGAACAGCCTGATAAGGGGCCAACCTGTGCAGTAGCTTCTCACCATGCCCCGGAGGAAGAATACAATGAGGCCTATAAAGCCAATTGCACTTGTTACCCGAGGCAGCTTTTGAACTCTGCACGGAGAGGCTGGAATGCCCCCTTCCACTTAGCAGAACAAAGGCCAGCCAACCTGCAGGGTTTTCAATCTGAAAGTTAAACATGAATGTGATTAATGTGTGGCTTTGAATTTCATGTATTATTGAATTGTATACATTACTCCAGGCTCGGAGGTTTTTGCCTTTTATACTGCAACACAAATGTATGTTCTGTTTGGGAGGGGTGCAGAGTAGAAAACACCAGGCAAAAGTATTTCCATATGTATTCCCCAAATTCTCTGCCTGAAGGACTTGAGCGAGACGGGATTTATACTGTGTTCCACTGACCCCAAAAAAACAACTTGAAACAGATTTAGGGAAGATGCACTGGAGCTCATTGCAATTGAAACGCTGGATAGTTATTTGACAGCCTCCAGGAATCCTTCCAGGTCCACCCTTTCCTGCGAATCTGCTAAAGCTCCAGAAGATTATCAGTTAAGCTAATGTGCAGGATGCTGGGTTTGAGGAGGTAGGTTGCCCCTAGTAAGAGTCATAAAAATGATCATCTCTTGTAACCAGTGTTCCAACTCAAAAGACTGAGTTCTTGATCCCATTTAAGTCATATAATCCTCTGATAGGAGCCAGAAAGCTGGACCACACCACTCCTCTGTGATCCTGCTGGCTTTGGTGGAATGCTGTGTGACCAGAAGAGTATCCTGGCTCTTATTAGGGGGGGAAACTTTAGCGTATTTTTAGAAACAGTTAATTAACCCCATTTGTTACATACATGGGGCAACTGTAATGGGTACCCAGACACTTCCAGTCAGGACTTTTTCATTCTCTGTATGGCTTTGGACAAGTCTTCTCACTTCACAGCAACACAACACATGACTAACAGAGGTGCTAGGAAATACCTGAAAATTTTATTTTAGGGAATATAGTTCTTCTTCTAACTAGTGGGTTTCCCTGGAGAAAGTTTAAATATAAAGTGTCAAATGGCCAGTATCTGATGTGTACTACCTGCCTTTCTGTGGCAACGGATCTCCTGCTGCAAGTCCTGCGTATTTTCATTCATTCCTGCAGCCGCCTTCTCTGCTAGGTGGAGTTCTCATTAATCAGTGATTCTGCACAGAACCAAGCAATACATCTGCATAAATGAAGAAGATACACAATTCAGTGTGCTGACACTTTTACTCTATGTTACGATTTTGATCTCCTGAGAAACACCTTCAGCTTTGCCTCAAAGACAAGACACTGGTTTCTCTCCCACCACTGAACTCGGTCAGTTAGTACTGAACGCATGCAGTGCAATCACAGGCCCCAGAGTGATGAGTTTATTGAGATCATTCTTCAGCATCCAGCCAGAGCTTCAGAGAACTGTTTGCATTTTGATAAGACCACTGGGAGGAGGGATTTGCAATTGTATCATATACCACCACTCAGCTTGCTACGGTTAATTCTACACGGACCACCATCAAAATGTACAGTGAGCTGGCCTTTCATGGGATGCTTCTCACTGGGCTGGACAGGGAGGATCTGGAAAATGAGAAAGGATATAAAGAGTTCCCCTTTTCCAAAGCTCAGATATAGATGGCTTCTCATGATTTTCCATGTCAATTCACATCTGGAACTTCATTTGCTTGTGGAATGGAGCAAGGCTATTACAGAAGGAGAGCTCTGTCTCCAGAAAGTTTCTGGCTCAGGAGGACGACTGACCTTTGTTCTGAACAGGAATATGAACTCTGTCACCTTGGGACACCTTTGAACCGTTGTCTCCTATGCTTTAGCCATTACTAGCCCTAGAATTTCAAGACATGAATATAGATTTGTCCGAACAGCACTAATAACTTCCCTGGTTTGACAAAGCTTATTACCGAGTAATGCTTCCTTACTTCTTTACTTCCCAACCAAAAGGTCCAGACAGTGGATATGGGAATTGTAGCAGTGATTTCTTGGACCTGATATACGTCCAGTACTAACTTTAGAATAGAATAGAACAGAACAGAACAGAACAGAACAGAACAGAACAGAATAGAATAGAATAGAATAGAATAGAATAGAATAGAATAGAATAGAACAGAACAGAAGAGAACAGAATAGAATAGAATAGGTCTGGAGTCTTCCTGAAATATGTATAGAAAAAATATTGACCACTTAGGACCTTTTAGGAGCAGGGAAGCTCAGAATATCATATCGTTGGTCCATGGCCCGAGATCAGCCCTGCAACTTCATCCTCAGTGTGAAATTTGGCAAATGCTGCGCACTTGCATGGAGCTTACAGAACCTTTTAACTGCAAAGACAAACCCTGCCACTTCTCCAGCTCACGTTGGTGCAAAACAGATGCAAACCAGACAAAGCGTGACAACCACATTTCTGTCAAATGAGTGAAAATACACGATATGGTGCTTATTCTGGCTATACAATTAATGCTTGGGCCAGAAGCTCAAATGAGCTTTGAGCAGGGGACTGGGGAAGAATGCTCTTACAGTTCTGTGATCCTCAGTCTGGCCATAAAGTGCTGTGGACACATGCTGACTTATTAGGCCTGAAATCTACCAGGATTAAGCTACTCCTCCAGAAAAAAAAAAAAAAAAGAAAAAAAAATGCTGAGCTGTTGACCCAGTTGAGGAAAGAGTATAATCTGGCACCTGTTGAGCACTTCGCTTCGTTTGGCTGTGCCAGCGCTGATCTGGTACCAGGTGCTCCAAACTGTAGCCTTATAAAGAAGCTTTCTGGGGAACTTTTAATTCTAGCACATATTGATGTAGCAAAAAAGTAAAATATATTTTGATCCACAAAAAAAAATATCTACGGCTCCTCTGCAAAATGATGCTTGCAGCTCTCACCTACTGCTCCCAAGCCCAGAGAACTGCCTGTTTGCTGGGACATCTGCATCAGTTTTGCCATTGTCTGCCAGCAAGAAGGCCTGACCTGCATCTGAACTCATTCCAGGGATATTTCAATAAATCTGCAGTTTCCCAGTAAGCCCAAAAGTCCTTGGTTAGGACATCCTTGCCCTGTGCAAGCTAAACCAAGTCTCCTATTTTTAATTTGGCCTGGCTGGTCCTCCCCCAGTCCCTTAATTAAACCAAAGAGGAAAAAAATAGAAAGTCTGACAAGACACACCGAGTGAGCGACCTCTCCTTGCGTGTGCTCATGTGGCTCCATTCTTGGAGGCTGACCCAGGGCAGAGCTCTGCTCTTCTACATGTATTTTCCAGCGGAAGCATTTTTTTTTTTCTTCTGTAGATTTATTCAAACTCCAAACTTCAAATTCATCAAAACTGTCACGGACCATTTGCAGGATGGGAAGATATTGTGGGTCCAATCAGCGTGGGTGTCACAAACAATTATCCGCTGCAGAATGATCCCAATTAGTAAACACCCTGCTAACAGGCCACCTCCCCAAGGATGCTGATTGCCTGTGACAGTGGTTTTTTCAGGATGTCTGCTGGAAAACTACAACTCAAGCCTTTATGAGCTGGCTTCTGGCAAATTCCTTATTAACCGTACAAAAGAACCGACACATGAATAATTAAAAATAGATTGGAGTAGAAATTTAAAGTACATTTAGCTTTGTCACCCAAATCCTTTATAACAAGACCTACTTCTCATCTGGAATAGAATGGAAATTCTATTCCCTGTCTTGGCTTGTACGAAGCCCTTTGCGTTTTGATGCTTTGCTCAAGGCTTCTGGAACTAAATAAAGATTTCAATATAAACACTCCCTTCTACTTTCTCCTTTCTTCTCTTCTTTTCTGGTGGTGCAAAACTCTTAAAGATTTGCCTGAGGGACCAAGCTCAGTGAGTGTTTGAAACCTAGCTGCTTACTCCTTGCTTAAGGCACGCTGCCTTTGCTGCTGTATGCCACTGTCTAAAAGAACAGTCTTTAACAATCACAGAGCTATTTTTATGGGATGAAATGACAAAGGCAGGAACAAACGAAGATATAAAAATAAGTAACTTTTTAAAAAGTAACCTTCTGACCACTCAGTTCTCTACTGAAATGGACTAGGGAGTGATCAGTCATTCCTCTTCATCCTGGTCTACTATCAAACCAAAAGATAGCAGGCCCAGGAATAATTCCACTCCTAGAGGAGCTGCAAAGAGACTGAAGAGAGGAAGAACAGAACTCTGCCTTCCACCGTGCGAACTCAGCCCCTGCAGTTCACACAAGACAGGCCAGAGGACAGCTAGCTACAGCTAAAATTCCATACATGGTAGGTAATGCCATGAGTAGAGAAGTTTGAAGGTGCTGTATAAGATCATGTTATGAACTAGAAATTGCTTGGATGATAAGATTTCAACTGAATGGCTCTCACATTGAAAGCATCTCATATTAGCATCACTGCCTGTAAGGGAAAGGTTATAGTCTGACCAGTTCTGGACGTCCTTTGACTAGCCATCATTTTGACTAGCCATCCTTTGACTAGCCTGTGAGGAGCAACGCAGTGATGCAGGATTGTTTCAGGTTTAGCCCTTCTATTCTCACAATGCTGACTGTGTTTTACAGCCTTGTGGACGACGCAGGTGGAAACTCACCCAGCACAGGGAGAACAATAAACAAAGTATTCCTGTTCTCCAACCAGGTGGGCAGCACTTTATCAGATGCAAGTTGGATGAGAAATACACCACTGAGGCACGCAGGTTCCTTCCTGAACTGGCCACAGTACGTAAATGACCCGCATGCATGCATCTCTCCAAGGATAGGAGCTGAGTATGGACTACGCATTGATGGTAATGTCATCATAACTTGCCTCCTTGGATTGTGAGTGGGCAGCTTTCTGAAAGAAAATCTCATATTGAGCCACAATTGGCTGGGCTAGACAATATTCACATCTGCCACAGGGCTGAGTAATTCCTTCTTCCGTGGGACTGTTGGGTAAAATCTCGTGGCCTGCCTGTAGTGAAATCCTAGCCATGATCCACAGGGTGCACTTATACAGGGGCGGTAAGACCGATTTGGTCACCAAGGCTGCCTTCCAGCCAGCAGTCCTGCTCCCCAGGAATGGGCTTTAGTGCCACACTCCATTTCCCTTCCCGTGTGCCAAGTCTTCCCATACTGCTCAGTAATACTCCCACACCTCTGTCATTTTGGCAGGCTCCTGTACAGCCTCTCTCCTTCTCCTCTGGCCTGGGGGAAGCAGACTCTGTTCTTTAATATGCAGAGGGAATTAGATTCATTTAACTCACCCCTCTTACTTTCAGCTCAGTTTTCAATCCAGTTGATTGGTAATTTCTTGGCAGTAAATTCGACCCCAGCTATATCTTCAGCAGGGATAAACCACCAGACCTGTATAGATTTCCATGGAGCTATGCTGCTTACCCCAGTTTCCAGTTTGGCCCAACAACCTGACTTCAGTTACCTTGTTGTTAGCCTGTCACATGCACCCAAGTATGCAAGACCAAACTATACACCGCTGTCTTGCACATCAAAGCTTTCAGGGTTCCTCGTTCCTAAAGAATTTTCCTTTCAGATGTTTTTTCTCAGACAGAAAAGCTTCTTTTCCTTTTCTAATGTTCCATCGCTTTGATTATTTTTATCCCACCAGAATTACTTGGCTTCTGCCATGCTTCATGTACCAGGTACTCAGTAATGTTTGCAAAACATCGTACCTAAAACTGACACTAAACTGCCCCTTCCTGCTTTGCTAAGGCACAGGAGGAGCCCTCAGTGAAATAGGTGAATCAAAAATTTTCATCAGGTCAGATTGGTCAAAAATCTGCCTGATCAGACCTATGTCATTTCTACTAATCCACATGACTGAGTTCCTGTTCAAGACAAGCCAAACAGTTTTGGAGGGAGGGCAAGATCTTGTAAGAGCCTGTATCAAATGCTCTACTAGGCTCCAAATGCAATATATCTAATACAATCCTTTTGCCCAGTAATTTGCCTTTGCATGATTGAGGATGAAATTGCCTAACTGCTGCCTCCCTGCCTCTCCCCCAAGCACAACACCCTGTGGTTTGGAGGAACATAAGACTTAGTTCAAGAATTTGTCTCACTTTTCTCCCATCCTGGTGGTCCACACCAAATCCCACCTCTTTCTCCTTCGCTTTCTTATTCCTTCCTTCCTGATCCACTATGGTCCAAGCATCCAGAATTTCACCATTCTTTTTCTTTACCTTCAGACTGCGAAGTCATTGGGACAAAATGTGAGAGAAGATGTCCAATCTGACCAACTCAGTTCACGCAAAACTTAACAGTGGCGCTACTGCTTTTCTATCCACCTCCCTCTTTCCAAAGGAGGTTAGAAAGGCTCTGGATTCCTGTCTCGGTTGAAGAGACTGTTCAGCCCTCTGTAAAACTGCCGGGGGTAACACCACTTGTGGATTTGGGAGAAAAAGCAGGCTGGCTCTCTCCCAGGGGATGGGCTTTGCACATCAAGCTGAAGACAATCTGGCCCTGCTTTAAAGAGGAGGGGCACAGTTCTATTTCTAGCAGGGACATTGTGTGAGTAACTCCCTCTGAAGTCAAAGGATTTTGCCCTCAGATATCCAAGGGCAGAAACCGGGAGCCATACAGTCAGTCTTTGTGCCAGCTGATGGAACAAGCACCCTCCAAGCTATAAAAAAATAGCCCTGAACACTGGGATAAAGCTGGAGCCACTGGAAGTGTCCTTGCAGCCGCAAACAGATTTATGACCCAAAATCCAAGCAGGAATTGTCATTGCAACCACTGTTGATGGCAGGAGACGTTCATTCCCTGCCTATCCATCCTGTTTGGCTCGCAGATCCCAGTGGTCCTTCACACGACAGCCGTACAATCTGTGTGAAAGCACTTCGCCTCTGTAGATGCCATGGATTTTCTGCGTTCCCTACTACACACACTCGCCAAGTAAGTCTTGATTTAGCTACAGTAATCTCTGCTGCCTGTTCCCACAGAGACAAATATCTCTTTTATAGGCTCTGATCTCCAGTGGATGGTAATAAACAGCCTGCCTTTGCATCAGAATAAGGTCACTGACCCAATCTGCTGCCCAGCAAACATGTATACACTCAGCCAACCCCAGAACTGCAGTAAGAGCCAAGCCTGCCCCAACCACTTTGGCCTGCAAGCTGGCCACCTTACGTTGGTATATCAGAGGCAGAGAAAGCCTGGCCTGTAAATTTGACCTGAGAGATGATGGGAGATCAGGGAATTGCACCATCGGAAGCACACCAGGCCCTAATTGCTTTCGCCACTGCAGGTCCAATATAAGCTACACAACCAAAAGGGAAAGACTTTACAGC
This sequence comes from Psophia crepitans, assembly GCA_013399095.1. Lineage (NCBI taxonomy): Eukaryota > Metazoa > Chordata > Aves > Gruiformes > Psophiidae > Psophia > Psophia crepitans. The sequence goes on from VWZZ01004413.1 coordinate 1,580,229, forward strand.
TTGGCCAGCAGGAGCTTCCTGAGCTATGAAGGAGCAACAGCACTTTGGCCTAAGAGGACGTACCCCACACACAGAGCTGGAGCAGCTCCAGGCACCTCTCCTTCACAGGGAAAGCGCACTGACTCGCTGACGTGCTGTAGATCAGCTTGAGAAATGGGAATGTTCTGGCAGAGCCTGCTTTCTGGCCACAATGCAACCAGGCCAGAGGACTCAGATGAATGTCTGACTGGGCTTGAGGCGTTTTACTGCAAGTGGCCACTTTGACACCACCACATGCGCACGTACTGCCAGGCCTCACAGCACTTCCAGAGCTGACAGCTTCGCAGCGCCTCACATCAAGCCAGCCAGCAACTCAGCGTGTGGCCACTGTGCTTTCTTCGGCCTCGGACCCCTGACCACACGATCCTGAGCCCGTTGGGACTCTGGTATGGGCACACAGTCTCATTTTGGTCTACATAGCCAGGACACAGGCAATGGCATTTTCACCAGTTTTATGAGCTACACCAGGAGGGCAGATGACACCTAGCCCAACGTAAAGCTTGCCACTACCAAGGGAATCTGCAAGGATGGTTTGAACCAGCAGAGAGAGCTTGTTCTGGGCCAGCATGCTCCTCATGTGGCTGCAGTGTTTTGGATCCAGTACTAACAGCCCTAAAGACAATTTTATGGTATCACTGGGGTGAGGACTTTGCTTGAACTCCTTTGGTTTGAGCCTTGATTTAAGCTAATGTATAATTCATAATGGGGATGATAACAGATGGCAACTTGTTAAGCCACAGGAACTCAATCAATTCTGATCACATGACAACAACCCAAATAATTTAAATCATACCTTACTGCGAGAGCTTGTCTGCTGGAGCCCTGTGTTATGGAGAGACGCCAATGCCACACTGTGGGAGTCATCTTGCAAGGCAGTTGTTACCAGGTCCCCTGTCTGCAGAGGGAGAAACTGAGGCACAAGAGCAAGTGGCTTCCACAGCCCCACTCCGTGAAAGAGATCACTGGTGTCCTCCTCCTCCTCTGCACCAGATCCCAGCCATGAGGCCTTGGTCTCTCCTGCTCTATGTATTGTGCATATTTACAAAGCTATTTGCAAGACGTAAGTTCAGACAAAAAGCATTACTTTAAAAAAGGGGTGGGGGGGTGCCTGTTCTCCACAGCATGGTTGCTACCTCCAGGCAGACCCTCCAGAGAAGTTTATCACCAGACCTATTAGCCAGTATGTGACCCAACCTGGATAAAGGGGTGATTCAATCCATAAGGACATCCACTGAAATCAATGGATCTAAAAACTAGATTCAGATCTAGTTTTCTCTTAAGAGTTTCAACACCTTCTTTTTCTTTCCATCAGTTCCCAGGCTGCCACGTGCACATGAAATCTGGGGTTCTGCAGAAAAGTTTCATTCCCAGTGAGTTGAAGCAATCTTCTGAATGAGAACACTCTTTAGGAAAGAAACGTTCCAACAGGCTCTGGATTACAAAAATGCTTCTACCATCACATGGGACAAAGCACCATAAAGAATATAAAACTTTAATGATTTATCATTATCATCCCGGCATACTTATCTCCCCCTTTGAGAAGACACACTGAGTTTGAGTCTTCTCTGGAATTCCAATCAATCATAATCAGCACAGCTAGTCCTAGCTGAAGCACAGGCACTGGCTGCTAACCGTAAGGACAATTAACACAGACTGCTGCCTCCCGCCTCCTGACATCCTACAAGGGAACACAGCCTACACTGAATTCATCCTTAAACATCACTTGACTGCCAGACCATTTTTACTCTTCCATTCTAAAATCACCATCCCCTTTTTGAAACACTTCAAATATAAAAGAGCTCATGAAGTGACCAGCTAAATTCTCCTGCAGTAACTGTTGTGGGCACTTCATATACTGAACAGAAAGGAAACTACCACCTAAAAGTCCTTCCCCATCACAGGGGTGGTTGAAGCCTTGTGTGTTGGTCTGAGCGCAACACATGGAGTTCTTTGGCACACTAATTCTCACCAAAGCACAAGAGTGAACTTTCTCTCTGGTGCATCATTAGCACTTGGCAAAGACATTCGCGGAAGTACCATTACATAAAACAAAGCCCTGTGTGTACAAGACGGATCAGATTCTCAGCTGGACTAAACTCTCTGAATTCTAGGCAGCTTTGCTAAATGACAGGGGCAGAGATACAGACCCGTGTTTCCTCTAAATCTGTGTGTTAGCAGTGAAAGATGTAACAGCAGATGCCAACAACCCTGTCCTGATCTTCAGGCAATGCTGCAAATCAGAACATACTTCATGCCATGGAGGATCCTAAAGCAGAGGAGCTTCCCCACCAAAACAATAACCATCTCGAAACTTCTCACAGATGAAGAAGTTTTACATTCAGAATGAGGCCCTGCAAAATGTCTCTGCGCTGCCTGGAGCAGGGTCCAATTCTCCATCACTTTGCTAAGTGGCTCCAAAAATCTACAGAAGTTGTGGCTGGGGGCAGCCAGTACTGAAGCAGGCCACAAGGAGAGTGTGAACCATGGGTTTAACCACAGAGAATCAGTCAAGAGTGATTTTGTCCATTTGAGTTTGGACCTAAGGAAACCCTCTCTCTCTGTGAGGAGCAAAATCCATTTTTGCCACCACAGCTGTCCCCAGACAAGGCTCACAGTCTCTCCTCCATGCCCCCATCCCCAGGGCTGCCTACATGAGCACCAGCATGGCCACACAGCTCTCCCTGGGCTGAGGTGTCAAGAGGAACATCTCACGGGTGGCAATGGATGCTGCCTCTCTGCCTCGCCTCAAGCCCAGGCTCAGCAATCAGCAATCAGCCCTGAGCGGAGGCTCTTTTTACACACGAGTTATTCAGCTTGCTACTCAGAAGGAACCTGCAGGGACACATCTGGCTCACAAGTCCACCTGTTCGAGCTCCTTAAGGAATGCCTCTTTCCATCTGAAAAAGCAACCTGACAACCTTCTTTAATTTCAAGCACGTAATGACATGTCTGTCTTATTGCACAACCATCAAGGCACTAACTTCAAAAGCAGTGAACCTTACTCTTCACTCTTATTACTGGGAATGGAATTATAGGACATTTTTTTAACATGGGGAACCAGAGTGGTCTGAACCCAGACTGAACTTAATCTCCTACACAGGCCCAAACCCAAATCTCTACTCTGAGAGCTTCCAAACTTCAGGGCAGGTTGTGTCTGGCGTATGTCTCTTGGTCCCCAGCACGCCGAGCCCTGCAGCTCCACGCAGGTCCTTGACACGCTCCCAGCAAAGTGTCTACCTGCCGCTGGGGGGGAGAGACAGACCAAAACACAAGACACTACAACACGGTGACCTTGGGCGATAAAACCGCCCGAGGAAAACGAGCAGCCAGGAGCAGTGACCTGAAGCAAGCAGCGCCAGAGCAGGGAGTGCCAAGGACACNCAACGCGCGGCTCTGTCTTCCAGTTACAGTGACTAATGTCAGTGGGTAACTACCAGTTGCTGAGGCGTTCCGATGTTGCCTGGAGCTATAAGGTCAGGGTATGGTTTCGGTCAAGCTGAAGCATGAGAACTGCAGGACAAATTGAGTATGTGAATGGACACGTCGCGGCCCTGGACTTGCCCACGGCTACCTGCAGACCTGGCCGGGCTGGCCACCGACAGGCAGACCTGCAGAAGCTAACCGCTCAGCGAGGAGCCTGCCACACGGGCAGTGTCCGTCCTACAGCTGGCCAGCAGGAATCCGAGGCTTTCTTCAAACCCTGGCTTGTTGCATTGGAAAGAAAGAGAGAAAAAAAAAAATCCGTTGGCTGTTTTTCCAGCTTTCCCTTTCCATTGCAGTTTTAAAGAAAATTCTGGTTCAAAGGCGCAGCCTCAGAAAGGTGTAAATCACTGTAAAAATACCAAGAGGAGATTTGGAGTGAACTCAGCCTCGGAGAGTGCCTTTCGCTCGAGCCAGCCAGTCCCGGCACAGAGCAGGGAGCCTGCAAGGCCACGGAAAGGAGAAACGAGGCTGGGCACTAAGTCAGGAACTTTCCACTTTCAGGTGGCTGGTTTCTCACCGGCACGGGCGTGAGGAAATCACAACACAGCCAGCAGACCACTGATCCACGTGAGCAGTCACTGCATGGCAGCCTCCCAGAAAAAAGATGTCACAAACCTCAGAAACCACAGAGGTCCTGAGAGGAGGCATGAAGCAGCAGAGGCAGGGGAGATCCAGCAAGATCGAAGCCATTTCCTCCTGTGGCAGCAAATGCGTGCTGAACTTTTTTCACGGAAAGGTTCCCTTTCCGCAACCCCAACTCCTCCCACCATAATTTGACTTCTGGGGGTCCACAGCCCAAGACTGCCAGGTGTAGCCCATGGCCTGAGGAACCCATGGGCTGTCAGAGGAAAAGGCAAGCTCAGGAAATGGCCACGGGGCTTCGCTCCTGCTGACCAGTCCCACCCGCCAGACGTGTTGTCAGCCGGAGCAGTGCAGAGAAAGCCCGGTGCTTTGGGGCTGTGGCTGACCCACGCTCCCCAGCACTCTGGGGGCAAATGTCAGCCAAGCTGTTAGCCAGCACATGTTCTCCCACCTAATGCCGTTTTAGGTGTCACAGGACAAAGTAACCAGTTCCATGTTAACCCAATGTCTCTTTGCACCTACAGCCCCCCCGCCCAGGATTCAGAAACCCAAACGAGGGGCCTCAGACACCCCAGTAAGCATCAGGCATAAAAAACTTATTTCTTGGAGCGGGAACTGGCAAAGGCCAGCAAGCAGAGATATCACTTGGATGCTTCTTCCTCTGAACACCTTGTGCTGTCAGGCTTTACGGTATCTGCAGCTGAGAATGCTCTTCAAGGGCAGGCACTCCCTGCTGTGGGGTACTGCGGATCAGAAGCGATGTTTTTCCTTTTAAAAGCATAAGAAAGAATATCAGCCTGGCAGAGCGCTGAGCGGGTGTCCAGTACCCCAGGGCAGTGGGTTCCTAAAACAGAGATGTCTCCTCAGGATCTTAGCAAAAGCGTGCTGCGAGCAGAGCCCAGAGCCTGCTCCTCCTGTCTGAGCACACAAGGCTTTCTCATGTGGGTAACTCTACCCTGCTCTACCCCTCTGCTTCCCAACGAGAGTGCCCCAAGCCCTCCGTCAGCCTGCCCAGGCCTTCCCGGGCAGCTCGTGGTTTCAGGCAGTCTCTGGGAGGTGTGTACGAACTCCCCCGTGACGGGGAAAACCCAGCCCTCGCACTCCCTGTGTCGGTGTTTAGACTTTGCCTTTGCCTCGGGTTTGACTCCCGATGTGGGCATGGCCCCCGGGGACTCCCCAGCTGCGGGGAGCCAGGCAGTGACAGCGCAGAGCAGCCCGTACTGGGACAGCCAGAGCTGCAGGCACACAGGCGATTTGCGGTCCACGCGGGAGGGGCACAGTGAGGGGAGATTACCCCTCAAGTAGGACATTTGGGATGACAATATCTTTTTCTTTTTAACTTTCCAAACTAGCTCTGTGGCTCCATGTGCCTTTGGATGAAAGGGGAGAGATACCCATCAACTCGTGCAGCCCCAGGACACTCACCGTTCCGGGGCACTCTGACCCAAGCACTGCCTATTTCCATCTGTTGCTCCTTCAGGAGCACGCACAGTGAGTACATTCACTTCCAAGCCACATTGGGTTTTCTGGCTGATAATAATTATTTTGATAAAAGACCCAAAAAAAGAACACAATCGCTGTGAAGAATGGCTAACTTTTCCTAGCCTCCCTGTCTTGCTGTAACACGACATTTCAGTAATCTAAAAAGGAGGCAGAGAGGATTAATGAGGTTCTTGAGGACATGGTTGAGGAAATGGTTGAACACAATGTCAGACGCTGCCAGTACAAAATAACACACACAAGGACAGGAACAAGCACACCACGCAGCAGAAATGTGCCAGTGTGAAACCATGACATCCCATTTGTTAAAACACCTGCATTGAGCAGCCCAGCGCTCAGCTTCACGCTGAATGACTCAGGCAACAGCCAGGGACAGGCTCTGAGCTAGAGTAACCCCAAAGGGCTCCGCTGAGATCAAGTCAGAGATGTGTCTCTCAAACAAGTCTCTGTTCCCAGATTGCTCCCATACCACCATTACATCTGGAAGTGTAAATTCTCTGAAATGCTTATGTCATAGTTATGATACCCCAACATTTACATAAAACTCGCATTTACAAGAAAAAAAAAACAGATTAAAGTCTTCCACCACTTGCTCAAGAATTCAGCTAGCAGATTTCTGCAGTTTCTTACACCACTTTCTTGCATACAATGATAAAATCACTCAGAAGTTATTTTCCCCATAATTGATTTCACGTGGTGCTGGAGCTCCACATAAACCCTCTCATGAGGTTCTGGAGGGGATGTTGGAATCACCTACAAAGTCTGTAACTCTGACGGAGTTTATAAATCACAGTACATATCAGATCCCCCCCTCAAGGCTCCAGCAATTGCCCTTGGCCACCCGAACACTCAGGAAGGGCAAGTTTCTCAGCCCAGATCCAGAGCCCACCGAGGACCATGAGAGGGCAGTGTGTCCTGCAGATACAGCCAGCATACCAGGAGCTCTCAGAGAAAGAAGCAAGAGTCATTTCCTCCCTGCAAGCACACAGCATCAGCTTTGTTTCTCACGGCACTTAGGCTCACGCTATCTCTTTGGGGTGCTCTGTGTCCCTCTAATCCTACTTGAGTCCTTTGGTCAGCCCTAACCAAGCTGGACGCTGAGGTGCAGCCCTCAAAGGTAGGTAATTTCCCTCAGCTTTGTGAAAATTGGGCAGAAGAATCATGTTCCCACTGAGGACAGGCTGAGAAGCTTGCCTGTTACTTGGTCGTCAGCAAATCCACATGTGGAAAGGTAAAAGACAATCAGATACACTAGAAATACAACTATACTAATCTTGCTGTTCGAGAAACTGCATGCTTTAAAGGGTAAGGTAATTTGCATCTTACAGGAAAGGACTAGTGAAAGCAAGTTGCTGTTATCTACTTTCAGAAGAATATCTGAGAAGTGCAGAGACAAATAAGGTTGGAAGAGACACTTGACTGCTCCAAGAAAAGTGCCACTACCCCCTGCACACCAGGCTGAATCTGCTCTGGACAGGGAGAGGAAAAGCAACCGAAGGCTGCGGCCGAATGCAAGCCCAGGACTGAGCTGCGGGAGTGCATCTGCTGGGTAGAGGGAGAAGACAGGAGAGGGGGCTGTGCAGCCGGCAAAGTGCCTCTCTTCACCCTGAAAATGGGAGATCATGCTCTAACAGCCAGAGCTAATGCTTCTCCACTCCTGCTCCTGCCTCCATAAATCCACCCCACTGTAAAGACAACACTGAGGCTCAGAAGTGGGTTATTCTCAACTCTGCCACTAGCCTCCTTTGCAGTCCTGGACATATTCTCCCCTCCTGGTGGGGATTACTCCTAACTCGGAGCACAAGCTAGAGATGTAGGATCTCTCTGCACATTTATAAATAGCTCACCTACACATTTCACAGGAGGGCAAATGCCAGCAAGCAGCTTTAATGGCAGCCCCAGCAACAACCAAAACACTACCACCTTTCTCCAACGTGTCCTTATTTCCAGCATCCATCATACTAATAGGAACAACTAAAACCTGGAAGAAGCCCCAGGACAGTGACAGTCAGTGACTGTAAGCCAGGCCTGAAACATGGTCAAGGATCAGTAGTTACAAGTCTGTGAAACAGACCGGGTGCATCATATGAGTTGAGCACATGACTGGCACCTCTGATCCCCACCTCACCCTCCCCAGAAGCACTGACCGCATCTCACATGTTTTCCACACCAGGCTGTGGCCCTCCTCCTGCCCACGCACCGGGCAGAGCTTTTAACTTGCCAAACAGTTTTGCACAGATCACAGTGCGGGAGAGAGGAGAGGTTTTAAGGCATAAATAAAACAAGCCCAACCTGGCCAGTGGCAGGGAAGTGTTGTGTCACTATTAAATGACATTAGGATCAGCATACCATGGTCAGGACTCCCAGTGTTGGGGATGTGATCCAGATAGGGGCTGTGCCAGAGTTTCTGCCCCAAGTCCCAGTCAGGAAGGCTTTGCTAGGGCATCTGATAAGCACCACCTCCAGCAGAACCCGCTCAGATGTTGCTACTGTTCTTTCTTCCAACACTACTAGGAATTTAGCTGATTTTAAGCAAATAGGTTTTAAATTGTTGTGTTGTCTCCTCTTGCCCATTCATCACTGTAAAAATACCCGTAAAACACAGAAAGTGTCTTCAGTCCTGCCGCACACTGAGCACCTTTCTTTCCACTGACGTCTCTAGCTTTGACAGAATCAACTCCAATTACACAAGATCCAGCCTGGCCAGCAGAAGGGGACTTTCTGCTGGAGGACAGGATTCATCACTGCTCAGTAACATTAGGATTTACAGACCAGTCAGAGCCCACAGCTCCAGGTGCTGTACGGATGGAGTAAACATCCCCTGGGCCCATAGCTTTTGGAAAGCAGCAGCCAGGAAAGTGCAGCAGGGAGAAGGGAAAAAATAACCATATCATTATACCTCCATGTTGTGTCTGATGGAAATTGCCATCTTGTAGTAAAGTGAGTTACCCTATGACTATTTGAGGATTGAGGGGAACAAGAGTTTATTTCATGCTTTAGCAAAAAAGTATGGATGTACTTGTGAGAGCAGCACTCAGGCAGCAGAGACTGCGGCATTCGGAGACTGACGACGGCCTTGCGCAATGTAATGCAGCATTACTAACCAAGGGGAGTTGTTGCTGCAGTATCGGAACAGATCAAAGGCTGGGAGCACCCTAGGCGTGAAAGGAGTAGCTGATACCAGGGTACAGTAACAGAGCTGATACATGGGTGCAACTCAGCCCTGAAGCACCTTGCTGGTGAAGACAGACAGCCTTCAAATGAGTCACTGACAGATCAAATGCATTGTGAAAGGGACAACATGGCTGTGCGTGCCAGCAGGCAGATGAGGCAGGAAAAATCCAAGGCTTTAGGCTCTCACAGCCTTGAAGAACCTCTTGGTATTTCTAAAAACTTAAGCTTTGTGTTTGAACCCAAAATAATCACACTTCCACCTCCCCTGTACCCCAGCTGCAGATCCCTATGCACAGCACCGAGGCCGCCTTCTGGCACAGAACGGCTGCTGCTTCCCACCCCAGAGCTGAGTTTTGGTTTCAGTTGCCCTTTGGTCTGCACCTAATAATCTGCATGAAATGATAGAGTCTGCCTGAAGGAGAAATTGAGAAATCCTCTGTAAATACAACTGAAGCACTGGTAATCTTCAAGAAACTCAAAAAGGGTAAGAGGTTCTTCCACCACAGCCCCTCTGCCTAAACACCCTCATATTTTCAGTCAGGGTAGTGGTTTTCACCTCTCCCACCTCCAAACTCCTGCCAAGCTGCTGCAGTGCTCTAGTGTAAAGCCCTGGCAGCAGCAACATGATTTCAGGTTTCCATGTCGCTGAGGGCAAACGAGGTGGTGTTTTGATCACGAGGCAGAGGCGCTTCTTAAAAGCAGGAGAGGAGTTGTGCACCAGTTTTCAATATAAACCATTTTTTATTCTGATTTAAGCCCAGCACCACACAGGCCTGCGTTGCTGTAGAACGGAGTAAAATAAAAAATAAAGGCACCAGATCTGTAAAATGGTGTCTGTTTGGTGATTCTTTTCCCTCAGCAGACTCCTTCCTACCTGTTTTGTGCTTCACTAATCAGAGCTTAAAAAATCCTCCAGCTCCACAGACTTGTTTCTCAAGCTTCAATGCAGCATTTAGACAATGGGAAACTGAAGCAGCAGGTCTTGCTTTAAAGGTCAAAACCTAATTCAAAAGGAATCTGCACAGGACAAGAAGCCAGCAAGGAGTTCCCTGTTGCTCTATCACATTGCACCACCTTTCAGCCTACACCAGGGAAACACCAACTGCTTTTGTTCCTGGATATCAGATACACACGCACCACAGAAAAAAGCCTTCGCCCTCAGAGCACTGCGTGTTAGGACAAGCACTGTCACCACGCTGCACTGCACTGAGCTAGACTGATGTAGTCCGTACGTTGAGCATATCCCATCGGCACTGGATCCACTGTACTGTTTCCCACCTGCCTAAACAGTCTCCATGCTGTTCCCCTCCAGTCTCTCACTTGTTTGCCTTCAATTCATACTCCTATTCACAGCTCTACCGATTAAAATAAGACTGCGAAGCCTGTAAATGTTGGATTGGTATGACACTCAAACACAGCGTGTCACACCACATCTCCCCTCCCTACAGCAGTGTCTAAACATCAGCGGCTCTGTGTCACAGGATGGGAGTGCTCCCTGAGGAGGGATCAGCGGGCAAGGCTGGGATGGTCTGAGGACCAAATAAAAGTGCCCAAAGGTTGCCCTGAACAACTGCGTGGTGCCTCACAGACTTGTTCGCTGTAACAAGAACACCAGAAGTTTCCATTTTAGATTGTTTCACTTCTAAAATGTCACTGCATGAGCTTGTCCCGGCACTAACTGAGCTCTACAGCCTGCTATTACGTCAAGTTTCCTCAGCTAATTTGGCTGAAGGAGAGAGTGAGCATTCAAGTGCCTGCCCCTGGGTGGGTCCCTCAGGGTGCCTCTGCAGCTTGACACTGAATATCCTGTTTGTATTGTTCCTGCCCTTCGCCAGCAGCTCAGTCAGGGCCACTCCAGCATCAGAAATAATTCTGTCATTGCAGTTCATCTGACACTGAACTCACATGTCAACACGTCATTTATCTAAAATGACAGTAAAGAACTGTAACCAACATCGGGAGAGAAATGATCTTTTAAAGAAGTGATTCTACCTACAACCACACACGTTAAAAATGGATTAGTCATAACTGCAGGCTTTTTCAGGGCTCTGTTCCAAATCTGATTCTACTGAATGGCTTCACTCGCATTTCTGCATTTTAGTGCTTTCACCTTGTCTTAAAGTTCAGCCTTAGCTTTCATTTTCCACAGCCTGTAAAGCTTGTTTGAGGAGGAATGAACATTCTTCCTCTTCTTCCTCTTCCTTGCAATTGTTTCATTTTCCAGCCCAGAGCTTTGGAGATGTGTTGTGAGACCCCCGAGACGGTCCGAGTTGAAGAGCTGAAAACAAACCCATACAGTGAAGCAGAGGGGGCAGATCTGCTCAGCCCCTGGAGTCAGCTGTTCTCTCCTTTCAGTCATGTTTCCCTGAACATACTGTTCCACTGTTCATGCTCATGTCATGCTGCTTCCATTCAGGGGAAACAGTATGAAACTTCAGTTTTGTATTCAGGAGACCAGTGGGTACTCAGCTTCTGCTGCAGAGAAAACGGACATGGTTCAGCTCCTGTTCCCTTTGGATGCTAGAACAACAACGGGACAGGCTTGCTAGAGGAGGCACATCAACACCACGAGATCTGCTCACCTTTCTTCTTTCCCTTTCAGTCCCACTATGGTTTGTAGCAGCTGTAAAAATTAATACACGTTGAGGAGCTAACCATACCCCTCCATTGCCCTATAATGCTTGTTAGAGACCCATCTTAAAAGCACTGTATTAGTGCTAAATATTGTAATTATGATTAACAGTGTACATGAGCTTCAGCTTGAAACCAAGGTAAACCGTCTCTTTGCAAACCACTGCTGGAAGCAGGCTTTGCCTTGGCAGTTACCGCAGTTACACTCCTTTCTAGGTGGCCAAAAGCTGTGAAGGCAGCAAATATTCCTAGCATAGACAAAGTCTAAAAGTATATTGTATTAATCTGTCAGCTGGTGCTCGTGAACAGACTCACACACTTCTTGTGTCTGCTAAAATCTTTGTTTCGTGCGAGGCAGCACAGCTACCCGAGGAGTCCAATGCGTCTTATCTGTCCACTGCAACTGTACTTTTCAGGGAGTTTACGTTGTTCTTCACTACACAAGTACTTTTAACCCCTCTGCAAGAGGTAATCAAAGACCATTCATCAATATCTACATATAAGAAATGTGATTTTCAGTAATTCAGGGAGATTTGCATTATCTGGTCCCCAAGTCGTTTTCTTAAAACCCACATTTAGCTATGAGTAAAGCAGAAGCAAGAAACTGGAAGAGAGTGGGTGGGACAAGGAACAAAAGGGAGGAGGGGAAAGGAGGATAAGGTCATTCCAGAAAACCTAAATGAATTCTTTGCAATACCATACAAAAACTGCGTTCTGCAATATATCAAATACTCTTTCTTCAGGTAGTGAAGAGTTCCTTTGCCCCAACAGTCAGCTGTACTAAAAAGCAAGAAGTGCCTTGCCCACTCAAACTTCTGTAAACATGTTCCTCTTGTCAGTACTTGGTAGATTTCCTAAATATGCTGCTGGGACCCAAATGGTGCAGGGACAAGATATTTCTCACCAGCAATTTACCTTCTTGTCTCCACTGCGTGATGGGATTTCCTGCAAGACAGCATCATTTGCTTTGCTGTCTCTTCTGTTAATCTAATTCAAGTCTACAAAAAAGCATTTACCCTGCAGGCTGTGGAGAGTGTTTCTGTTCATCTGGCAGACAGGACAGAAGCCTCCTCTTAGGCTTATTAGGATTATTCCTAAGACCCAGCTATGTTAGGTGCCTCATCCCAAACCATTAATATCAGTGAGAAAAAGTGTGTTCTTCCCTTCCGAACAAAGGAGCTGAGTTTCATACAGGCTCACACACACCCCTCATTCATGCAACTGCAAAGGAATTTCTTCTAGCTACTGTAACTCCAGTTTCCATACAACTCCTGTGCTTATATAGTGGTGGAACCCTGTAATTAAATTTTGTCCTGATTTCCCATATTTAGGCATTATTTATAGAAGATTTATGAACAGTTTTAGCTCATACTAAGCTGCCCTTGGTAATATATTCCCATGATATTTCTAACAAAATGTGAGAAAGATACTCTTTTATCCTGAGTAAAACATATTCATGAATTAAAGATTTGGTGGTAACATAATGAACTTTACATTCCCTTCTGTAAAAGTCTCTTAAGTATATCCGTAACAATCGTGGCTGGGAAGGTACAACAAAGAGGGAAACAAAATCAGGGTTGCAAAGGATGTTTTCTAACTACATCTGAGATTTTGGTTGGAAATCCCCAACAGCTGTAAACAACAAGGGAAACCTCGAAGTTCAACAAGCCAGGGAGTCACCTCTTAGTTTGGCTGCCTGTGTATGTTCCACCAGAACAATACAGCTGTTTCTCTTTGAGGGAAAACGCTGCATTCGCTGTTTAAATAGTGAGAGGGCTGTAAACACGGGACTGGTTTTAAAAAAGGCTTATGGAGAAAAGCAGAAAAGCATTTTCAGTTAAAGGGACAAGTAAACCAAACCCTCCTGCTGCAACATCTCTGCAGAAGTCATTGCAATTCTCCATCAAACTCTATTTTTAGGCTACCTGGCAACACCATGGTGAACCCAAAAAGCTGGGTTCGATGTCGAAGCACGACCACTTACCAGAACAGTAGTTTCTGTTCCAAAGTGTCTTTTTTCTGTAACATAGAGGTTCCTCGCATCCAGGCACGCTTCTGGATACACATACGATGCATTCCGTAGAAATAAACTACCTCCCATAAAGTAGCTCAATCAAATAACGAGTAAACGTGTGTCGTATCAAACTGGCAACTACACAGGCACAAACTGAAGTTATCCAAAGGCAGATCTTGAGGATATTTGCTCCCCCCTTCAATTTCTTTCTTCCTTTCCCTTGTGTCCCTGCACCTCCTGGCGCCTCGTCAGGAAAGACTCACTTGCCACTTTTCTTGTTCTCAGTTAGACAAGATTGCTGTGCTTCTCCCTGCAACTTTTCTTGAAGTGACAATGCATGAAAAACATTTGCAGCCTGGGACTTCCAGGCTGAGTAACTTCCAGAATAAGATGCACCCTTTCCTTCACCAAGCTGGGCTGTACGATCTTGTCCTTTAAGTACTCTCAAGAGAGATGAAGTCAATGAAGCGTGTAAAAACTGATTTTAGGACCAGTACACCTCACCATCAGTTATGTTGAGCTGCTCTGTCCAAGTGTTACCTTTATATATTGGGAAATTGAAATTCCCTTCAAACTTCCTTCAGGACCACTGGACTATAGCGTATAGGTAACTTAACAGCAAAGCATTCTCTTCTTTCTTAGTCACCTGGGATTACAATCTGTTCCTCCATTACTTTTGGTATGTTTTCATTAGTTAGCTCAGCACAAATTTAGAGAAGCACTTCCTGGAAATAAACCTGAAAGCAATAATGACATCTAATAAAATATATTACTTTTTCCTACAAACTTTTCTTTCATTAGTAGGGCAAAATGATGCCAACTGACTTCATCGGGCTCTGAGGATTAAACCATTATTTATAATCTGCTTCAAAATGAGAAAGTGTAATTTAAATGTTCATCACGTGAGTAAGCAGTGAGTCAATATTCAGCATATTAACTGAATGCATTTGAAGCACTGGAATTTTTCTGAAGCCTGCCGAGCTTGAGCCATAACAGTTTCTTTTATAACTGGAAATCAGACCTTCCTTAGATCCAGAAGCCGAAGCTGAGAGTAGTATGCACGTTACCTCCATTCCACTGAATGTCAGCCTACAGAAAAATAAAAATCAGAGATGAATGAGCAAGATGAAGGAGCTGCAACTACCTTCTGGGTCAGTATATAAGGACTATGAGACCACTGGTGGCATACTGCATTCTAAAAATTAACCCCAAACCCTGCCAGTCCAACAGACTGAACCATCAGTTTGTCTCTTTTTACAGAAAAACTCAGGAGCGGGCACAGGACACTGAGCTCTGAAAGTTCACACAGGTTAGACACCTAAATACTGTTGGTGTCCCCTACATAGAATCGTAGAATCATTAAGGTTGGAAGAGACCTCAAGGATCATCTAGTCCAACCGTCCCCCCACCACCTATTACCCACTAAACCATGTCCCTAAGTACCACATCCAACGTTTCCTTTCCACTGAATGTGATCTGTATCTAAGGCTTCAGACAGCAGTTTCCAGATTCCTAACTCTGGTGCTTTCAGTGATGTCAGCCACTCAACACAAAATAGTTTGCCAGAAAACACGGGTCTCCAAAGACAAATGTGTATTTGCAGATGCCAGCACTGATCCTGACAAATCTTTCACCTGTTTCCTCCTTCCTGCTCTTTCCTGGACATAGAAAAGACGTTATTAAAATGGGGTGGTAAATTTTGCCTGGGAGAATCCCAGGGGGTTCAGGCCTCCTGACTCGTGCAATAACAGGGTTTGCTGTGTGCAGGAAATCCATACAACCAATTCTCTGCTGTGGGCACTAGCAGTTTGGAAAAACACTTTGGCTAGCTGACTGCACTCTGGTTCCTTTTCTATGGAGCTGCATCCCTCTTTGCTATTTATCAAACACGTGTTTAAAATTATACGTGTTCCTTTTCCAGGTTAAATGAAGGTGGCCCATCCCCTTAAGTCCAGACCGGTAATTATTCTCTTTGACCAGGGTATGTTAAATGCTTAAAGCACAGGTTTCTACGGAGAAATAAGCCGGCGGCACTGAGCACTGACCCAAGGTCAGGGAGTACCGTCTCACTTTACCCTGCGCACCACAGGGTTTACCCTGTCCCCCGCCTGGGCAGGCCCAAACGCCGCCGCTCACCTCCCGGGTCCCCGGACTGGCCGTGGGTGCCCGGGCAGGAGCGCTCAGCGCGGGCCAGGGCTCCGTTCCGCATCGGAACCGACCCCCCCCATCTCAGGGAAGGACACACCTGCCCACCGCCCGCCCCGGGCCCTGCCCGCTTTCCCGCCTCGCCCCTCGGGCCTGTCTCGCCGGGAAAGCCCAGTCACCGCCCCGCCGGCCGTGCCCCTGCGGGACTTATTCCCGAGTGGGAGCCGTAATTAAAGGAGGAACTACCGGCAGCGGGGCAGGAGACCGGCCGGGCAGCCTCCTGCCGGCAGCCT
>VWZZ01004413.1:1597140-1668647 GCA_013399095.1 Psophia crepitans
TACCTTCTTGCATAATCCTTCTGACTAAGGACTGTAATTTTTTTTAACTGTTTGCACAATATGAAGGAAAGTGCAGTCTGCGTGTTACTTTGCCTACAGTTTTATTTGGGTAAGCTCAGCATAAATTCTGAAATAGGAATGCAATGAGTTCAAATACTTAAAGGAAAAAAGGCTGTAACTTAAAATATAGCTGTGTTCTACAGTGGACCTGGAGCAGGAGTGCCGGAAAATGCCAACCTTTCTCCAGTTCCTCTCCTTCCTCCTTGGCTGCCTTTTTCCCTTCTCTCTTCCATACTCTTCCAGAACTCTGAACTCCTCAGCCAGCAGAGGCGTTCGTGGTGCTTTCCCTGCTGCCTTCTACCTGTAAAGCCTACT
Organism: Psophia crepitans; assembly: GCA_013399095.1. NCBI lineage: Eukaryota > Metazoa > Chordata > Aves > Gruiformes > Psophiidae > Psophia > Psophia crepitans. Next base: position 1,597,516 of record VWZZ01004413.1, read on the forward strand.
CCTCCTCCAGGTCTTTTTCCAGAACTTCCCAGAGTGCCCATATGAAAAGAGACAGCGGTGTTCAGGCGGTGGAACCCCTGGGCATGAGTACAGAAGAGCAGCCCTGCTGTGCAGTACCAAAGGGCCACCTTCGTAGTCTCTGTCTCAAGAAGTGGTCAATATAGCAGACGTCTAAGCACATGAATAAACCCAGGGAAAAGCATGCGTTCTCCCAGGCTTCAGTGAACAGTATCTCAGGGTTTTCTTGCACCAGAAGTGGTATCTCTCTGTGTGTATATAAATATATGTATATGAAGAACACGTGCACATATCTTGTTCATAGCTAAGCTCGCACAGATCATCTGTTTCCATGGCCCCAGTACACTGAAGTCCAGTCTTGGGGAATAAAGATACATGATCCCGGTCACTGAATTAACTGGGTTAGATCCTTAGCTGGTATAAGCTGATGGTGTGTGCTTGCGAAGTAAGGTGATCTGTGCGACAGCGTGTGCGCTGTGCAGAGGAGGAGTCGCTGTTCACTGATTGAAGCAATAGGGAACTGGTTTCTAACCTTTGCTTTGGAGGGTTGGGAGTGAATGAGAGTTCTGCTTGTTTGTATTCAGGTCTCTGTAGCTACCAAGAGGATGGATTTTCCTATCAGATGTAGTTACAGTTGGGGCAATCTGGGTTGTCAGCGTGACATTTCAAGAGAAGCTGTTGGTGTAAACTTCAGAGAAGCACTTTTTCCCCCTCCTTATTACAAATGACACTTTGACAGCTCTGACTAAGAGGAGTTTTTTCCCTGTTATTTCAACTTGTATGTCTGATCAAACTTACACAGACATTACAGTTTCCTGTGCCGCTCATGTTCTCGTTTGCTTTAACTTGTGCTCTTGTTAACCCACAGGAGGGAAACCAAAACATTTCAATGTGGGCAAATGCCTGCAAATCCACAGAGTAGGCATTTCAGAAGCATTGAAGTATGTTACTACGTGAAACTTTATATATTCGGGCCTCGATTTAGTAATTGGTTTAATCTGCATATGAGCATCAGTCAACTTCTGCACGTGTATGCAAAACAATATTCTTGTAATATAAGAGTTATACCTGTAAAAATCTTAAGACTTGGGATTGTTCACTGTACCTCTTTGTCTGATACTGCAGTACAACCCGGCAGCTTTTGACATATCTTTTTTCTCCCTTTTATAAAATATATATGATCAGTTCTTGTTGTTTTTTTTATATTCTTCAAGTGTAATCTAGAAGTACATTTAATAAACTACAGCTATTATTTACATGGTTAACCAGTAAGTAGTTGTCCATTCAGCACAAGCTCATGGCATATGAAGCTGTACGGAAAACTGTCACACAAATAGCTGTATCATTCATTGTAGTCATATACATTATGTTGAAACATATTGTAGCCCATACTAGCGTGTGGTGATTCAGATGTTATTTCTGGTTTTCATCCTCTCTTTGTAACAGCTCTTAGACTGTATGTTCCTCCTCATCATAATACCCCTTTTACTTAGTGGGGAGGTAGTGGTATGTTAGGTTTTTTGTTTGATTTTTGGATTTTATATATCAATAATGTACATGAACATAGAAATCAGCATAATGAAATTTTCTGGTCTAGTAATCTTTGTGAACAAAAGTTAAGATTAGATTATTTTTTTTTAATTTAAAAATAAGAAGAAAGCTTTAGTCATTCTCCAAGACGTGTGTGTAACAAGTCTGTACTTTGTATTTACATTCTTTTTTTGTCTGAGCACAGTTTACCATGCATATAAGAATAGATTTATGAATGATTAAACACTTTACATTTTCCCCAATCAGTAATGAATCCATTATGTTTGCATATGCTTATTTGGTTTCTGTTACATAATGTTAGAGTCTGTTCTGTTCAGTAAGCGTGTTGATCAAAGAACACACTGTTGTCTGTTGGTTTTCTTTTTGAGACTAACGCAGCAACCAGATACATATCGTACTGGAAAACACATGCTTTCTTTAGATAAGATAGTAAAACCAGTGTGAACCCTCTTTCAGCGGTCCAGCCTGTTGGTCTTCAGGGTTGCCTGAAGTGTTACAGAAGCCTGACTTTGGAATAGCTGGCCCAGAAGCAAGACAGCCGCTATGAGCTGGCTCAACATGTGCTCTATGCCCTGTATGTGAGACTAGAGATGAAGATTTACATCAATTAATTTTTACAAGGGCTGAGACTTTAGTTGCAGGATGCTCAGCTTTAGTGTTACAGTTGAAGTTTTGCCCTGTGTAGTGCCAAACCACTTTGACAGGCTGAGACCACCTGCTTTTACAAGAGGTAGCTTTGCCTGTTTGGCAAAACTTCTGTGTTTACGTCTGTCAGCTGAAGTAAATCTGATAAGTGCGTTTTGGCAGGAATCTGGGATTTCTGTGCTTATTCCTTAGGCAGCGTACAGATTTCTGTGGTGTGATTCTTTGCCGAGTCAGGGAGGTGTGGAAGGATGGTATGCTCATCCTTTGATATGGCTGGCAGATAAGCTATTTCATGAACTGCTGCTAAATCCTTATAATTTAAGATAAATGAATGTGGTGACAGTGTCTGTCAGTGTGTCCATGAATTGCCGTGAGTGCCACAAGTGCTGACTTCCATGGCTTGGGGGGACTTGGAATGGAGAAGAGCAGGCCAAGTGAGTGTGGGGGTTGTGACCGGAGAACCTACAATTACAGTGAGGACTAAGAACCCCTTTACACTGGAAGTACTGAACATACAACAGCAGTTTGTATAACCTCTACTAAAATAATCTTGTTTTGTTTTTAAACAGCTTCTGAGAGTCACTACCGTGACCTTTTCGGTAAATTGTGATTAACGGATTATATTACCTTCTAGCTATTCCTGTCTCCATTAGCATGTGCTCTTTTGATATTTTTTTTTTAGTTGAACTGGATCAAAAGCTCATATACACCTCATTTTACTAGGTAAGATTTATAATAAAATTTGCCCAAGATTGCTTTTCGAGCTGCTCTTTGATTTTAAGAGATGGTTTTTTTAAAAAAGAAACAGGCCAGCAACTGTAGTGACTAACAGTGCCAGGAACATTCTCACTAGTCATGCTGCAGAACTATTGTGTTTGCAGCCCTATTTCTCCTCATTATTAGAGCTCAGCGCTGAAAGCAGTTCTGCCACAGATGTGCTGCGTCACGGTGGGTATGTAACTTAACCTCTGGTTTAGCTTCTAGTGTGTAAAATGAGGATAATGGCCTGTGCTTTATTAGGAGTATCACAGACGTTAGGCTTGGGAAGTTCTTTGATCTTTGAATGGAAGGAGCTGTGTTGATTTAAAGACAAAAAGGGTATTTAGCCTTCAAGCAAATGAGATGGATTTTACGCTACAATTTTAGAAATTTAAAGTCAGTCTCCTGTCTTCTAAGTAGCGTTGAGCTTTGCAAAAGTGAGTATTTCAGGCATTCTCCTGTGGAAGTTTTACAGTGTGGCTTGTCTAGGAATTGGCCTCATAAAACAATTAAGCAATCAAATAAAGCTTTGTGGTGGATTCTGGCACTGAGTCCCTGGCTGCATGCCATCAGAATGTCAAGTGGCATTAGTATTTTAGCACTCCTGGTTTTCTGCATCACTGGTCTCAAAAATGAGTGGCCCTGGTATAGAACCTCTATTTAGATTCTGGTTACGTTAAGGCTTTCTTGGATTTTGAAAGAAAATACCCTGGTTTTCATTCTTGATACAACACAGACTAGTAGAGATGCTATGTGAAGTGAGGGAAAATAGGGATAATACAGGGAGGTGCAGTTAGTTAATTTCAAGTGTAAGGTTTGTTTCAAATAATTTATAAACCCATTGTCATGTAACGTGATTGTTAGAGTGATCTTTGGATTGAGACTAGCACTTTATAATTATTGGTTCACCAGGGAAGGCGATGCCTGTGGGGTCAGTGGAGGTAGGAGATGGCTCCGTGTAGCCAATTCCTCAGCTGTGCAGGAAGTGTCTTTGATGTAATGTGCTCTGGAGCCATTTTCTGGTCATCTTCCCAGTTTACACTGCTATTCTGTGGCAGCTGTTTAATAAGGAAGTGAAATGCTGAGAAAGGATGAGAATAAAAACAAATTAGCCAGTGTTAGAAGTTAATTCCAGCAAATCATTTGGATTGCTTTTGGATAAAGGAACAGTAGCTCTTTGTATGAGGAGAGCAAGGATGGAAAGGAAATGCCTGTTTCTTTTGTAAGCTCTTAGTTTGAAAAAAACACGTTTGTGTGTCGTATGTATGTTTCAGTTATGCTTCATAGGCCAAATTAAAATCAATTAAAAAAACCTAATGTGCACAGTGTTTCTTGCCACTTGAGCTCCCTGCTGGCTACTTCACAGCCATTCTGATCTTTGTTCTGATGCCCAGCATCAGACGCCCGAGAGGCATTTAAAGATTTTTCTGATTGCTTTATCACAACTCTGTGGTGATACCTTGTAGAACTTGAATCCAAACGCATTGTCTTCTGCTTTGTCAGTTCTAGTTTCTGTCTCTAGTTTCTCATCAGTTTGCATCCCTTGAACAGAACTATAGATGAGTGTTTAGCAGTGGTATTAAATTAATACTCCCTTCCAGAGCTTGACATTTGGTCACTAAAATGTTATAACAAGTACTTAATCAAGTGTTTCTGCAGCACTTCTCTACTAATGTCTGGTGTTTTGGCAATGCGAGATAGAAGTATTGACTTAATTTTAAGTACTGAAAGGTTAAGCATTTGTGATTCATTGTTTTAGTGTATTAAAGCACAATGTTTATCTGATAGCACGCAAAGTTATTTTGAGGTATTTGGAAATAAGCATGAGGGTTTGTGCTTATGAAAACTCAAGGGTTGGGAGGAATAATGATAGCAACTCAGAGCCTGGCTGTTTGTAGTTACCCTAATGGAATAAGTGCAAGATAAGTGTGTTTTCCTTGGTTTCATAGAATGGCGTTCTTAATGGTGCTTTCCGTGACCTCCCCCTGGCCTACAACTAGTTATCAAACTTTAAAATACATTGCCAAATGTGGTTCCACCAAATCTCTGATTTCACTAAATATTGTGGAAATAGTAGTGTAAAAGGGCTCCTCTGTTTTCGGGGGATTTTTTTAAGTTAAATGAATCTTTTAATTCATCTGTGATTTTTATAGAGCCTCGATTATTTTGTTTTGCTGTAATGCTTAGTACAGTGTTTATCTCTGAACAACTAGGCAAGTACGTTGGGGAATATTGCGTAGTATCATCACACCATCACCCTGGAAATCAGGGACACCAGTACAAGCAATGTTTTTAGAAAATCCTAGTTAATTCCTAGCTTTGCTGAGTTTATTTTTATTTTTAAAATTCATATTGTGTTCTTACGCCCAGTCTTACACACTGACCAGTTCTTGGTTGTGAGAGATGTGGGGAAGAGAGAGAGCCGTTGGGGTTTTGTGGTTTGTTAGAATCCCTCACAGCTACTAAGGAGGGTTTGGTCTGACCGTGCATGCTTGATAGTGCACTTGTAATACTCTCAGTTAAGGTCAGTGTCCAGAACTTCCTGTGAGACCATTCACTAAAGGAATCAGAATTTTCTTCAGGTGTCTTTATGAGGCAAGAGTCCAAACTGGCTTCAGTTTAGTGAAATCTGTAACATTGGATTTATTTTCCTTTAGTGATAGACTCGTATCATGCCTTTATACTAACATGATGAAATAGTAGTATATTTTTCTTTATGAGAAGACTACATTTGATTGTGTGAAGTAGTGGGTAATAAAAATTTGGACTAAAGAGCTTAATTTTTATGCAGATAAACATGCATAGAAACGAGCTTACTTAGCAGAACATAAATAACAAAAAGCACTCCTATCTATTGCTGTACTCAGACATTTTGCATACGGATATTTTCCTTTGGATGAAAATGCAAGAGCACGATGCTGTATCTGTTTAGGACTTAGAATGGTTAAAAACTGTTACTGTACTCTGCAAATAAACGTCCGTTTGGCAGTAAAACATTTAGGGAAGCAAAGTGGGTTTTCTTATTGCCAAGTAAGGAACACAATGTGGAAATTCCATATATGACACCATTTTATGAGACTTATTAATACTGTCATATTCACGAGGAGATACCAGGCTGGCTCTTAGCAATGTGGGCTGAATGAGTTTGATCTGATGGCAAGAACAGGCAACTGTGAAATACTGTTTGATTTTGTTCGCACATCTGCCGCTTAACGTGAGTTTAAAGAAATTCTTTAAGCTCCTGGAGCACTAGTTAAAAAGCAAGTAAATTACAGGTATGAAAATGTAACCGTTTCTTTAAATGTTCAACACCTCATGCTTAGTGTGTTCCAGTGTAAGTGCAAGGTGGGAGCTTTGATTTATTTGAAAGCCTTTTAATTCTTACCCCTGTGATTCAGTTCTAGGTAACAGAATATCCTTTTAGGAGTTAATTAAAAGAAAAAAGAATTGACATCCAGGTGTGAAAGCAAAACCTGCTTTAATCAGTAGTCTGGCAGATAGAGAGGGACTGTCAAGTCATGACTTCAGGATTCACGGCTTCTCCCACAAATTAATGGACGCAATAGATCAGAGCGCAGAGAAAAGCTCAGGTTTTATGGGTATTGATGTATTTCTCTTACATTGCCTCCACCGGCGCATCTTGCAGCGCTTTGCAAACCCTAGTGGATGGTGCACCAGCGTGCTGTGGCAGAGGGAGGTACCACGGTCGGCGCTTTAGAGCTGGGGAAGCTGCAGCACTGAAAAATGGATTTCCTCGTTAGTGTGTAGTAGGTCTGTGATAAAACTGAAAGATGGACCTAGAATTTTTGGCTTTTAATTCTAGGTGTAAGCATTTTTTGTTACTGCTTTTCAGAGCAACGAAGTTTGGTCGCTCATAGGTACATAGTAACAAAATACGGTTTCTTCAGGGTTTGTGTGCGTTTGTAGTGTTGGGTGGTTATTCGGTGGTTTTTTTTTTACTATACAGTGAAGGATCAAAAACCTGTTCTCTTGGCTGTAAAATGGTGAAAATCACTCAGAGGCATGAGGGTGAAGGGAACTGCTTGGTCTGCTGGTGCCTTAGAAAGTCTGCTGCTGTTGCTTGTGGAAGGAAACGGGACTTTGGGGTTCTCTTTCACTGTTATACTAGGTTCAGAAGCGCATAATGTGATTTAGCTCTGAGGATAACAAATTCCATTGGTAGCCTTCTATCAAAATCGAATTAACAAGTTCAAATTATAATTTGACTGTAAGGTCATTACTAAGACTGCCAATTAGCATCAAACCCCTTTCTTAAACGCCTTGTTGTTTAACGTAAAGTTACCAGTGTGGTAGACATCAGTGGCTTTAGTTAAACAGTGTTTGAGTTAATTAGCTGAATACTGCAGGCATACATGTTGAAGCTTTGAACTGTGATCTTTTGGCAATTAAAGTTAATTTATGTTTCACTTGTGTGAGGGCTAATCTTTGTTCTGTGTTAGTCTTCCATGGAAGGTTTTATATGATGGACTTACACAATGTTTTATTGATAAGATATTTAACAATTTTTGTTTATGCAGCCTTGCAAACAACTCTGGGAGGTTCCAGGTGCCCAGAGTGAGAATTTTGAATCATGTTGAGAATATTTCTCTTGGGAACCTGTGTTTCTATGTCTGGACATAACTGCATTTTCACACCTTGAAAATAAACCAAAAGGGTCAAGTAATGCTGTTAGAATGGGGGAAACGTCAGGGCTTTTGTGTAATAAGAGTTATATCAGAAAGCATGGGAAATTATATTAAAGGTTTAAAGCTTTAAAGGTTAAAGCAAATGTTTTCTGGTCTCAAGATTTTGGCTGCAGAATGGAGAATAGTCACGGTATGCGCACCGCAGTTTGTCTTTGGATGGCCCACTGGCTGCCAGGAATAGTTTCTCTGCTTTTTACTATTCTGTTGATGGAGTATATCCCTACAAATCCTTAACATGTCAGATGCCAGTTCAGTAATAAGTCTGTTCAGCCAGAATTGTACAGTCCTGTCATCAGCTGGCTCACCGTTCTTAAGTCATCTATTTGAGGAGAGGAAGGGAGTTTTGTGTTTTGGTTTGGTTTTTTGTTTCTTTTAATATATATGTATATATTTTAAAATAATAGTAGTATGTGATTCCCCAAAAGAGACCCAGAAAACCAATTTTTGGGTGGCTGACATGGTCTTGTGTACTGTTTATTTTCATGTACAGCATACTCTTTCTTTAAAAGCTTTTATTTCGCCTGTGGACCCATGTCAGTAGAGCCTGTAGTGACAATTCCTAGCACCCCAGTTACACAGTGTTAATTGTGGGTACCTGTTCAGAGCTGTGGTGTGTTGCGGTTGTGAGTGTCAACAGAGCGTGTAAGATCCGCAGCCTGTGTTGGTTAGTTGTGCAAGAGCTGAGCTGACATTGCACCTTGCTAGCTGCTGTTAATAAATCCCTCGCTTTGAAGAGCAGTACAGAAATCGATTTAAAAGTTGGATGGTGAACAGTTTGGGGGTTTATTTGTACAGAAGGGCACTAATTATGAAAGAGCAGCAAATGTCTTTAAAGGGACTGTTACTCGTACTAGATATGTTGTAAGAAACAGGACTCAGTCTGCAGTAATATAAACTGAACAGAGCAGTGATCTCAAAAAATGAAAGGTATTAAATTTATTAATGGTTTGAAGTGGAATTTGAGTTTTAAACTGCATGGGCATTTAACTGAGACTGTTGCAGGTTTCACACTAGCTGTGAAGCTATTTGTATGTGATATGTTATAAAATTAATAAACAATTGAAGTTGATACTTTCTGGACAGTGTTTTAGTAGCAGAAAACCAACGAGCAAGAAGACTTGTCTCTAATTAGTGGAACGTGCCAAAGATGTGCTGCTTCAATGCAGATGGTTCCCTTTGTTACTATGGCAATATTCCCAGTACCACACCCGTTGTTAATTCTTCCGTGTAAAAAAACTAAAACAAAAGTGTTCACTATATTGTTTGTAGACCCAGCCCAGCAATAGGCCAGACATATCATTGGCAAAACTTATGGAAATGCCGTTATTTGTGGGAGCTGAGTGTGCAGTGAAGAACGTGTTATTTCATTCTTCCCTTCTGACTTTCTGTGTTACGGACACGGGCAATGACTTGTGTGCAAAGAGGTAATGAAGAGCAACACTGCTTAGGTGCAGATGGGGAGGCAGAACAACAGGTGGAATTCTTCAGCAGCAGTTGAAGGCATGCACTGCTGTTAGACTACACCTCCTCAGGTAGCGTTTAGCAGCAGATATTTTTATTTGAGGTGCGTAGTTTCCTCCAGGGAACGGAGCAACCGTTGCTCAGTGACTGTAATCGCTTGCTGAAATGTTGCTTTCCTTTGCTACACGTCTCTGCTCAGCTGAAATGTGGGGCCTAGCAATGGGGTGTTTATGTTCTACTCAGTTTGCCTTTATTAGAGGGATCGTTGCATCCCATACTGTTACTGTAAGGGCTTTCTTCGGAACTGCACATTTCTTTTCTACAGGGAATGAATTTGTGTTCTGGGTGCGTGTCCTTTACAAAAGCTGTAAACTAACAGTTGTTTGTTTAGGCAATACAACAGGATATTTCCTAGAAAACTCTTGTCTTAAACCCTTTCAGTGTCTTTTCATTTAGACCTTCAAACATCTCTCTTCCAAAACGTGAAGTATTTAAAGAGGGCATGATTTGCTAGATGTGAATTACGTTAGATTTCCATGCACAGTACTGAGTCAGACAACTACAGTTTCATAAGTTGATATTCAGGTCTGTTACAGTACAGCTTCCCATAATGACAAACTTTTAGGACTAAATTCTCAGTAGAGAGTTGGGGAAAGGTGGCACCTTGCTTCCCAAACACTGACATGTTGGGGTTTTCTGAGCGCTATTTTGTGGTCCATTCCCATCAACTTCACTTCTGCCCTCTACAACCTGGTAGTAAGCTCAGCCGCTGTGTGCTGCCGTCACCTGCACTGGTGAGCTTTAAAGGGTGAGCTCCGTGCAGCTGCTGTTTCCTTGGCTTAATACTTTTGAATCATTGCGAGAGCAAATGACACCTTTACTTTCTAACAGGTCTAACGCTGCAAATAGCACATGCAGGGGGAGAGCTGGAAGCACGCTTGTCTGCGTACATTGATTTCATTCTTTGTATACCGTGTTTTTTCTGAGTTCAGTTCTTTCTTTTGGTTTATTCCTTTCTATTCATTCCGTTCACTTTCCTCACACTGTTTTTTAAACTCTCGAACGTGTTTCCTGCTTGTCCTTCCTCCGTACATGTCCCTGGCTTCTCTCTCGGGGGATCTGGTTACCGTCACTGCAGTGGTGCTTTGCTCCATCTCTGACAGTTGCTCTTGGTTGCTGCCAGGCCCGATCCAAACATTCCGTCCTTTCTCCTGCCTGAGTTGTTTGCTCCTGTGAAGGCAGGGAAAGTTGGTCCACGTGAACTCTCCACGCATTGGGTAGCTAGCATCTGTGTGAGGTTAAAGAATAAACAAAAGAAAATAAATGGATAACTTGCCTGCTCTTTCACTGGGCTTTGCTGAGGCTGTTACCTCGTATGGCACTTGGGAAAGCACATGGGGCTGATTCTGTGTTCTGCCTGCACACAGAAATAGCTGCTGTTCAGTGATGTTGAGGGATATGGGTTGTTTAACATAAATAAGTACTAGCAAGGAAACTTGTAAAGCTTAGCTGCAGGCATCTGCTTGCTTTTTCCCTGTTTGCCTTCCAGAATGTTTTCCAGTAGCTCGTTTTGACTTCAGGAGAAGAACAGTTGTAGTTTCCTTGTTGGACAAATATATTTGAGATGTAAATTTTTCTTTAGCTAGTAAAAAAAAATAAATTCTGATGTACTGGATTAGTGCCTTGTGTTTCGTAATGTGATGGGGTAAGGGCGTGATGAAATTGGCCTCCCTTAGAATAAACTACTCCATATTCTGCAGCTGTTGAACAGAGGATTAATTTGCAGATCTGTGGAGATCGAGGTTTGTACTCTACAGTCTTACAGGGACTGGAAGTACTTAGCACTTGGCTCTAGGATCTGATATGCTAAGGAACAAGATTTGCCACTTAAATAGGCAATTAGTTAGCAATTAGTTACGTAAACACAGTAGTTATCACCTAGACGAAATACATAAAGGTATGTAATCCCTTCAATTCAGATTGAAACATTAAGTTCTACTTGGAAAAACAAAAGCAGCCTCAGGGCTGTTGAGAATTTGACATGCTTGTTACAAGCACAGCCGCTTTTTCTGAAGCTACCAGGTCCTTTAAAGTGCCTGGGAGAGAGAGAGAAAGGGTTTCACTTGAACTTCCTTTTTATTCACAGAAAAATGATGAAAATGGGAATTGCTCTGGTGAAGGTATTGAGTTTCCAACAACGAACTTGTATGAGCTGGAGAGCAGAGTTTTGACAGATCACTGGTCCATACCTTATAAGCGGGAAGAGTCTCTAGGCAAGTGCCTGATAGCATCCACCTACTTAGCAAGACTAGGTAAGTTCTCTCTCTGCACACAGAAAGATTATCTGTTCTGAGGGTTTCCTGGTCAGTATGGTGGGCAGCTACCTCTTTCGTATTAATCTTGCTGTTGTTTACTTAGCACCCTGCAGAATGATCACATCTCTCTGAAAGTGGTTAACAGTGAACTATTCTACCCAGTGCTTTAAAAAGGATGCTGGTCTCTCTCTTCCCGCCCCCCTAATTTGTTTACTTAAGCTTTTTTAAAAATTGAGCACGTTTCTTTATGTTCTAATCATTGTAGGAATTACTGTTTTCAGAGCTGAATTACTGGCTCTTTTTTTCATTGTGCTGGTTATTTTCCATTCGTAAAAACAAGCTGTCATCTAAATCCATGCTGTACCACGCTTGTGCAACTTGTTGTTTTTCCCTAGTGGAATGCTTATACTGCATTAGACCTCAATTTGACTTTTCTGTATTCAGTACTTTGGCTGGGGTTAAGAGTGTTACGGAGGCATCATCCACAACAACTAATACATAACAAGAGTGCAAGATAGTTTTTCCATCGTGCCTGTTGGCAGGCTAAAAAGAAGTTATAGTCTGCTGGAAGAATGGAAGTTCATAGGTGGTTCTGGTTTGCTGCTTTGTTTAACCTGTGTTAAAAGGGTGTGTTTAAATTTTGTTTTGGGTGGAGGCTGTGAAGCATCAGAACCGCTCTGGAGTTAGAGTCTAAGTTACAAACTTTGAAGGGAGAAATGGTGCTAATAATGCTTGAAGAAGTTGTAAAAGGTGGAATACTGAGAAACTTCTTTCTAAAAGGCAACCATTTTGTGGCTGAAAAAGCATACTCGTTATGAATGAACAGTAGCTCAATTATTTCTGCTGGTTTTGGTTGGTGTTCCTAAAAACTTGCAACTAGCTCCCTGAGGTAATCTTAAAAATTATGTATTTTTAAATACTTTAAAAAAGCACTCTCCTTTCTGTAAAGGTCTTTCTGATTCTGATGAGAATTGCAAGAGATTTATGGACAGATGCATGCCTGAAGCATTTAAAAAGGTAAGTAGGTACAGTAGACCAAGTCAATGTTTCTTTATATTGTTCATGGTGGAAATAGTGTCTTGTAATCCAGAGTTCAGAAATTATGGTAACTAGTGAGTATGTTCATAGATTAAAGTCACAGTCAGGTTCTTTTCTTAGATTAAAATCATACATAGACGTAGATTAAAATCATACAAAGCCCCAGTTCTTCAGTTCTGCCCAATTCTGGAACATAACTTTTTTTTTCTCTCTCTCTCAAATTAAGAGCTCTGTAGTCTTTACATGTTCTACAGCTGTTAATGGCAAGTCCAAAATCAGATTTCCTTTAACTCTGTTCTTTCTACTCCTTTTTTGGATGGTTGCTAAATTCTTTCTTGCCTCTTTGCATGATCTGTTTAGAATTTGTCGTTCTCCTCCTGGCTGTTCTCTGGATTATTGTGGCTTTTCTTCACACAGTCCCCAAACCAATTTACTTCCCACTGTTCTATCTGTTTTGGATACTGCCAGTTTTTAGACCAGAACTTAAAAAAAACTTTAAAAAGTTACTCAGTCCTAATCTTAAAATATTGAGAATATAAGTATATTTAGGGAAGATAGAAAAATATTTCCCCCTAAATTTCTATTTGGTTATTAGACTAATAACTTTACATATAATACTTTTAAATCACTTGGTATTTTTGTATATTAAATAATGTAGATTGTTCCTCCAGAAGGATAATCCGTAGAAATCTAAGTTCAGAATGTGCTGAATTACAACTTGCTGAAATATTTGCAAGAAACTGTCTTGTTTCTTAAAATGGTACAAAAAGTAGTTGTGTTTAAAGTATTAAGCTTTTAACTGCTTGTGTTCAGACACAACTAGCAGAAAATTGCAGATGGAAGCTTTGTGTCCTTTGTAAACAACCACATTAAGCCAGATTTAAAGAGCATGTTTCAGTAGGTGGGAAAGCAGCATTAAATACCTCTCTCTTCATGGTTAAATGTTCTTTGTTTTCCAGTAGAAACTGCTCAAAGTGTAAATTGATAAATGGTTATTACAACTGAATCAGTGCAGCTTTGTGGCACGCCTACTTGAAGATTTAATAGTTGTGTCTTCAATCTGCAAACAAGTTATTTGCATATTAGTTGTTCTTTGCAAAGGTTACGGTCTTTACTAGTGTGTGAAAATGGAAAACAACTTGCTGCATCTTATTTTCTGTCATAAACTGTGATTTAAGGTGTTCTTCAAAGTAGAAATTTAATTACCTCTTAAGCCATTAGTGCAGGAAGAGCATCTGAAATACACACCTGCTTGGTACACTCTAAGAAAACATTTGCTCTGAAAACAGTCTCAGGGGCTGATAAATTTCTCCTGCTTTGTGATTTATTTAAAAAAACAAACAAATTTCTCCTGTTTTGTGATTGATTTCAAAAAAAAAAGATAATTGCTTTTTTTTTTAAAAGCTGTTGACCTCCAGTGCTGTTCACAAGTGGGGAACTGAAATCCATGAAGGAATATACAACATGCTTATGCTGCTAGTGGACCTGGTTGCTGAAAGAGTAAAACAAGATCCTATTCCTGTGGGCCTGCTCGGTGTGCTTACAATGGTATTTGACTCTTTGTTGTGGTTTCTAGTATTTGGGTATTTGGCATTTCATATTTATGCTGCCACTTTTTAACTATATTGAAGTTGTAGTATGCTGTCTTTTTCTAAAAAAAAAAACTCTCAAAACAAATAATCTGCTGTCACTTCACTGTTTATTTTTTTTAAAAGTGGTACTTTGATTTATTTGCCCCTTTGTAGGGATATCTGGCTCACATGGGTGTTGGGTCTTGTCCGTACAGGATGGAAGATTCAGAATGCTTTATACAGTAGGGACTGAGAGGCAGGAGCAGGGCTCTTCTGTTAAATTTTGTTTTTTGCTAGATCTTTAACTGTCAACCAAGAGAATGATCAACTGAAAAAGTCAGGCATTATCAAGATAAGTTTTGAGACTGGCATAAGCTGTGCTGTTCATTGCCATGGACTTTTCTTTCAAGGCGTTTAACCCCGACAATGAGTATCATTTCAAGAATCGAATGAAAGTGTGCCAGAGAAACTGGGCAGAAGTCTTCGGGGAGGGGAACATGCATGCTGTCTCACCGATATCCACTTTTCAGAAGGTGAGTGTGGCCGTGCCCTAAAACCTATTTTTAGGGTAGATACATTTGTTTCAGAAAAAATTGTTTGATTAGTAGGTATTTATAACACAAGAAAGTTTAAATGTGTCACCAAGAATTACAGCAAATAGATCTTCAGTATACGTTGGTCTGTAGAAATTAATTTGTTCTCTCAAATTGTCCCAGCTCTCTGTTAGAGTCTGGATTTAGAAATTGGTGTACTTTCATGTCAAAAGCATCGCAACAGTCGGACAGGTAGATCTGTTGGATCTAAGGACTGACATCTGTTTGGCTGTTGACTGTGAAATGGCCAGGATAACTCAAAGCGTACAGCTCTAGCAGAAAGTTCGTGCCTTCCTGACAGCCAAGGATAGGATATCTTCAAGTCAGGCACAGTGGCAAGGAGGCAGTCTTTGAGGTTTGCACTGTCTTGTCACAGTTGTTCCAGATGGGTGGGTCTAAAGAAGGAGCCTCAGTGATGTTGATCTCTCCTTCAGGAAACAAGTTTGTGGCTGTAGAAAGTTCTGCATCTGCTGCTTTGAGAAGGGTTCTTTAGTAATGTTCCACACTGCTAATGTGCTATAAATACAGTTGCTTGTGAGTCAGCAGCTACAGCGCGCACTGTTGCCACAGCACATGGTCAGTGATGCCAAGCAGAGTCCAAAAAAGGATGATGCCAGTGGGAACCTGCCAGAGCTCCAGCTACACGCTCAGTAAAGGAGCTGTTACAAACACATTGCTGTTTTCTTTGAAATCGTGGAGCATGCATTTGGGGTGTCGGTTAATGGGCTGAGTGTGTCTGTCCAAATCTCTGTTTCAGAAGAAAAATGTTTAGCATTCTAATTTGATCATATTTTAATTGTTCAAGGAACCTCACGGGTGGCTGGTGGATCTGGTAAACAGGGTAGGTAAATGTAAACTAAGCACAAATGTTATGTCACTTGAATTTGTTGGGCTTCAGGGATAATTTTTTTTTTCCCCCTCCCCCCAACTTGTTTTTCCACTCTTCATTTTTGTGCCAACCACTTAAAAAACAAAAATTTAAAATTTTAATCCCCCCTACATGTAGGGAAGGGGCCTTGCTAAACAAATCGTGTTGAATTGCTGCTTTCGCCCTTTACCACCTTTACCCCAACATGATAGCTGTGACTAGTGAAAGTCAAGAGCCCAGCTTAGGCTGCTATTTCCCAGTCTAACATGCTAGACCAGTCAGCTATTGGCAGCTTTCTTCCCTATATCTGTTTTTACAGAAGACAGATTTTCTAGCTTGACCTTTAAACTGGTACCAAGTGGAATTGCACTCCCCAGTGTGCTCCTGAATTCCCCTGAAAACATAAAAGCTTATGTTGAATGTGATGTTCCATGGGAAAGGGTTCTTGTTGGTATCCCAGGAACTCTCAGTGGAGTATTTTCTATAATAGCTTATTTAAAAGAGAAAATACTGTAGTTCTCTAACGTAGCACTGATTATTTTATTTCAGTTTGCAGAGTTGGGTGGATTTTCAGCTATTCAGTCCAAACTCAATTCAGAAGATATTGAACTTGGGGTAAGTTCGTCTTCTATCGTGAGACTTGTCCTTTTCCATTGCACGCTTCCTGCAGAACCAGTACCGTCCCTTTTGGCAGGGCTCTTACCTTTGCTTCGGTACCAGAGCAACATTCCCACAGAGCCCTGGAGAAGCGCTGTCAGGCTGGAGGTCAAATGAGGTTGTGCATAAGAATCTGTGACTGAAGAGCTTTTGAGACATCACAGAAAAGAGGAAGGGTTAGTGTACCTTTCTGGCTAACATTCAGCCTTCCAGTTAGGCATCAGTCGGTCTACTTTCCATGTAAATTCACAAATATGTCCCTCGTCTTCTGTTTACTTCAGCTGTAGCTGCGTTTATCTGCAAGTGAATTGACTTCTATCATTTACTGTAGAAATCGTTGCTTAAGGGAAAAAAACCCTTAGGAGGACAGACACTGTCTAATCCTAAGCAACTTTTCGAGATCTGTGTCTGAAAACTGACTGGTTCAACAGTTCCAAACTCTTTTTGGTGACAAAGTCTGACTTGTTTAGTTTTAGCTTCCTAACCTATATTCAGGGGACTTCATAATCTTTCAAGCTTCGAAGGACAAGGAACCTAAGGGAAAACCACATCGTTTAGAATCTTATCCCTCAGTGTAAAATCAGTTTGCTTCCAGTGAAATGCCATTTGGAGAGAATTCAACTTATTTTCTTGGGATATTGATATTTGCTACTTTTTATGAAGAGATACTTTCATATATAAGCATGACAGAACAATAAGGAAACTCGGTTTAAATGCTGATATTGCAATAGAAACTTTGACTTTGTTTAATGACTAATAACTGCTTGTTTAGGAAGGAAGTCTGATTCAGCATCGCTTAATTTAGGCCTTTGATTGCGGTGATGTGCACTCAACTTCACAATTCTTGATCCAGTGTGAGAAGAAACCAATTTTGATACTATGTATTGGCAAACAGCTGTCTTATATGTTTACTTTCTTGTTGATAGATATCCCTTGAAAATCATAGAATAGTTTGGGTATATAATCCCAAATGTAGTTTGGGTATTACAGGTATATAGTTTGGGTATAAAGTAAGTAAGAATAAAAACCACCGCAAACCTTTTTCCCACATAATGCTTTGGGGAAGAAATTTGCCATATGGCTTTAACCTTCAGTCTTGCATTTACGCTTCTCATTTCTGTAGAGAGCAACCAAAATGTGATGTGTCCCTTTCCGTCTGTTCACTTCTGTGACTGAAACGGGATTAGACAGAGAAGACTGAGCAGAATGATGAGAGGACCAAGGCTGGTGAAAACTGGGAAGGCATTTCTTATTTCAGGCAAAAATATTTAATAGATACTGTATGCCAGAGAGTAAATCTCTTTTCTGAGCCTTTGTTGTAAAGGAGTTGTACACCAAAATCAATTGTAGCAAATGACTGGAAATTATCATATGAGATAAATAATACTTATTCACCCTCATTTGCATTTTAAGGTGTAGATCACTAGTTCTGGGAAGATCTCTTGGATGTGCGCCTTAATACTTGCTGTATTTCTTTCAGGCAATCTCTGCATTAGTTCAACCATTTGGAGTTTGTGCAGAATATCTTAACTCTTCTGTAGTGCAGGTAAAATGCCTTTGTTCTGAGTTCTTTTCAGCATACAGTAGAGCCTTGAAACGTGACTGTAGTAGTTTGCTCAAACATAGATGCAGCTCGCTATGTTAAAGTGGATCTTGGGCAGCATGGTGTGAGAGAGGCAACTACATGAGAACCTCTTCTTTTTATTGTAGGAATTTGAAAAGCCAGAGGACTGAAAGTTAGTTTACAACTGTGTTGTGGTGAAACTAGTGACTAATTCAAAAAGCCTTCAAAACTCACTTTGCATAAAGTACAAGAATCATTTTGAGCATCCTGAGGGTGGTGGATAGAGGGCTCAGGCAATGATCAGGTTCATTTTCTTAACACAGTGATCTGTACTCCGTTATCTACATCTGCAATGATGAGAAGCTTTGCCGCTGCCATTAGCGAGCTTCATCAGTGCAAAGCATATGGGGAAAGAAACTAGTTTGGATGCATGGATTTTGTTTTTAATTTAATTTTCTGCTGAGATCAAGCAGATGGATATGAGAGCTTACACTGAAAAAAATTGTGATACAGGAAAAAAAAACAAAACAACCCACATGATATATTTGTATGTGCAAATATACCCCAGTCTTCACACCTACACTCGCTAACTAAAACAATTGATTTAATAAGTGACTGAAAGTCTTTATTTGCAGAGGAAGTAGTTTAGAAGCCACTGGCAGTCAGAGCAGCGTATGCATCTAATAACTGATGCATTTCGAAAGATTTGTTTCTGTTTGGTTTGTTTTAAACCTGTATTGTGGTGGTCTGAAATGGCTTATGGCTGTAACTTGTTTCTTTTTCTGGACTTACCTAGCAGGGTAGTTTTAGGTGTGCTGCGGGTGTTGCTTTATGTCTAAGATAATTGTGAGCTTTCAGCTACGTATTTCATTTTGCTGCAGCCAGATCTTCTGAGTAATGTAATTGATTTCAGGAAACATAAAATGATAGTCATGCCTTTTCTCATGTTCTTTAGCCCATGCTGGATCCAATCATTCATAAAATGATTAAATATGTACAGAACGTAGAAGAAAAGGACTTGAAAGACAAGGTAAGGTTTTATATATTAAATATTTAGGAAGAACTTCCTGCGTGTCTTGGAAATGCTGACAGTGTAGACTAGAACAATAGCTTTATTTTCACCGGCAAAAATACGGCCCGTTCTGAATTCTGACCAAATGACACAGAACAAAATGCATTTACCCCATTCCATTCAGTACCCTTTTCAGTAGCTATCTGATGTCATGTCCCTCCTTAAAATATTGTGCTGCTGTTGCTATCAAATATGGTTTTGTTTGTCGCTTCCTAGAGTGTACAGAGTGCTCACTTCTCTAACTGACTTGAAGATGTTTACTATCTTGCAGTCTGTTGAATTCTTACCACTTGTGTTCATACAACTGTTGCGTTATCTGTTAGCTTCTCAGAATTTGGTAACTGTTGATAAAATGTCCATGTAGCTTGTGGCTACTTTCTGTATTACCCTGAATTTGGCATTCAGTTCTATCTAAAATTTTGAGTGTTGACTTTTTACTTAGGCTTAAATTGTTAATTGTAAACTCTAAAGTATGTGTAGGTTGTGTAACTACAGAGGAGCAATTTAGTGTACCAAATCCACAGCAGGAAAGTCCACCTGAACCAAAGGTTTTGTTATCTTAGAATTTCTGGTGTTCCAGTAATACTTTCAGATGTACGTGGTAGGGCATTTCATAGATTAAACAGTCTGTATTGGGTCACTAAACATAAATCATTGCAGTCTGAAACAGAATAGCAAAAATAGCAATGCTTCTATTTGTCCTTTTTATTTATTTTCTTTCAACAGAGACTAGTCAGTATCCCTGAGCTCTTGTCTGGTATCAAACTGCTGTGTATGCGCTTCCAACCTGATTTGGTGACTGCGGTAGATGACTTACGGCTGGACATTCTGTTGCGCATGTTAAAATCTCCTCACTTCAGTGCAAAAATGAATTCCCTCAAAGAAGTAGGTTTGCGTTTTGTGTGTGTATACATGTGTGTTTGCATACGTTGGGCTGGGTTGTTACTAAGTCATTGAAACCACAGCCTTAAAGAGATGATGCGATTATTTCCCGACAAATTACGTTGCCTTAGCAAAAGCTTAGTTTATGAGAAACAAAAAAACAAGGTAATACAACAAATGCAAAACAACTAGACATAGTCTGAACCTTTTCTGAGAACTACAGTTTCAGACTGATTTATAAGCAGTGGTCTATGCTATTTATTGAACAATCACTCTGAGATAACCCTGATAATTCAGAACATCCTATGGGATATTCCTTTTCTCCCCTCCTCTCATTGAGAGAAAAGCCATGGGGAACCAAATGGGACTTAATTCTAGGTTGGTGTCTCAGTGCAGTTAGGTCATTACACTATGTAATTGTAACTTTTTTTTTTATTATGGTTGTATGTGGACACTGTAGTACCTCCTAGAAAATGAGTTTATGGACCAGGGTGCTCTGTGCTAGAATCTTATAGCTAAGCAGGAGAAGAAAACTGTTTATTTTTCATGGGGGTTGTGGTTTAAGTATAGAGTTGTTCATTCATCTCTTCATTCCAGAAACTGTACAATTTAAGTGTCTCCAAAAAAGACCTTATTTTTTTGGTATGCAAATGGTGTAAGGTGTCTTAGAGTCCCTGTTCTGTGCTTTTTGCTGTATTTATGGGGAAATTGAGATGTTAAACCTCATCGGTGTTTGGTTCTTAGTCATAAATGCCAAGTACCCTTGGTGAAGTTATAGAAGTGCGGATTTTGAAGGCTTTAGCAGAAATGCACTTTTTCTCCTTAGAGTGAGGAGCCTGTATCAGTTCTGTATTGGATAAAAAATAGGACGCTGATTTGAGTGTAACAAGCAGAAGCTGGAGATAACCTACTTCTGGTATATCTGTAGAAATACACCTGCCAGCACGGGCCAGCTTTTCTGTGTCACACTAGGACTAAGAATCTGCTGCGTCAGAGACTGATGACGAGGAGGTATTTCTGGTTAGGAATTTGCCTTTAAATAGCTTATTAAAAAACCAAAACCAAACCATGCAAAACAAACCCAAACAAACCAACCAACAAAACAAAACACCTGAGCATGGAAGATTTCAGGATTCACACTTACTGCAAAGCTTAAGCCTTTTGAATAGATCTTACTGTGTGCATGGAGGAATCATTGTTAGAATCTCACATTTTGCAATTTCTAGGTAACGAAATTAATAGAAGACAGCACTGTATCCAAGTCAGTGAAGAATGCAATAGATACAGACAGATTACTAAATTGGCTAGTAGAAAATTCTGTCCTGTCGATTGCCCTGGAAGGTAAGCACTTTCACAAAGACTTTTGGCATGTGCTTTGAATGTCTTAAGTTGAAAAGTTTCATCTGTCCCTTTCAATACATTTTAATGGAACACCGGTAACGAAGGGGTTTGGGCATCTTCAAAATAGGGTAAGGAAAACCCTGCAAATACTGCTACTATCATCTAGTCCTCTACTGGACATCTGTGCAGATGTTTTCTGTTGTATCTGGGGTTTTGACTCTCATTTTCTCTTTGTATATTGTTAGCTCCTGGAAAAGAGAGACAAGAGGTTTTGGGGTTTTTTTCCCCAAGTAGTAAGGCCATGTAGGTGGAAATTGCTATCAGATGTATGAAGTAACACAAAATAAAAATGAAAGGAGTCTTTTCTTTTTCTTTGAACAGATTTGTCTGTAACAGTAAAGGAAGAGTTTTCAAATGAAGATAATTTTGTTCTTCTCCCTTTTGAAAGAACTTGTTTATTCTTATGCATTTAGTGTATCTAATACTGGTTTAAATATATTAATTTAGTTGCCTGCCTTTGTTTCATAGGTAATATAGATCAAGCGCAATACTGTGACCGTATAAAGGGAATTATTGAACTGCTGGGCAGTAAATTATCTTTAGATGAGCTCACTAAAATTTGGAGAATTCAGGTAAGCCACAAAAACTGGGCAGGTACTTTCAGAATGTCTTACAAAAGCAGATGTTCTGGTGGTGGGATTTCTTGGTTTATAATATAGGCATCTCTGCATAGTGGAGGTGCTGAGATTTTAACGGTATAATTAACGTAAAGGCTTTCTTCTACTTCTTCCTTTACCATCTAAAATCAAGTCTTCTGGCAATTTCTTGTAACACAGCTGTTAACTCTTACAAAGTTCAGTTTTTTGCAACAAGTGTTAAGGGGCTGCAAAAATATTTGACTTGGAATAAGAGGTTGTCAGCCTGAAATAAGTGATACAGTGTTTGTCTAGACCAAAGACCATGCCCAAGGATATTAATTTTCATGGCTGGAGGTATAAGTTTGAATGTAGCTCACAGCGTGACTTTAAAGAGAGTGGGCTCAAAATGTACGAATTCCCATTTCACTTCCTGTACATACATAAAATTGACTGACAAGTGGTCTTTTCACATTCACTTTATGTATATTCAACTTACCGCTGTGTAGGAAAGGTGGTTTGACTGCTTAATGCAAATGACATGTGGAAAATTTGACCAGAAACATAATCTTCCACTGCAGGAAATTGTTTTCGCCTCTGTCCAGATGTTGAGGTTTTAGACCGGACTCACTGGACGCTATCTGATCCGCAGTATGTGCGGGCACGGTAGCAACTCTTGCGTACTTAGTGGAGCTGAAGTATGATTCCAGCTCATTGATTTTTACTCTTTAATAAAATGTGATACTTCTTCCCCGCTTCTGGCTGTTGTTACCATGGTGCTCCTGTCAGTGTGGGAGGAGACTTTGCATTGCTCACTTTTGAATAAAGCCTGAAGTGTGTCAGGGATGGAGCACCCCACACATGAACTTAACCCAGCAATAAAAATGGTGATGTTTGCGTTGCTGGCACCACGCCTTCCAGTGCTATGTGCCATTGCAGCCTCTTGGAGCTGCTGCAATAGCGGCACGATAACTTGTTCTTTCCTGCTTTAGAATTACTTCCAAAGACCTCTCTGCTGGTGAAATGAGGGGAAACGGGTATCCTTACCTTGTGTTTCTAACGTGGCAAAAGCTGTTGTTCTTTCTCATTAGTAAGAATAGTAGGATAATGCTTACGTGAAGATTTTTCTCTGTCTCATTTGGGATAAAGACCTACCTTCATGTGTTCTCCTTCCTCTTTTCAGTCGGGACAATCCTCCACTGTGATTGAAAACATACATACCATTATTGCTGCAGCTGCTGTGAAGTTTAGCTCCGATCAGCTCAATCATTTATTTGTCCTGATCCAAAAGGTAAGTTTCCATGTGAATTTACAGTCCTTAGAAAGAGAATTGATGAGAGCTACTTGTGCATCCAGCCTACCGAAAGGCAAATGCCTTGAATACATTTACATTTTCTGTATGAAAGTGTAAATATGAAATTTGCTATAAAATAAAACTCTTAATGCTGAGGTTTTTTGTTGACCCAAAAACCTGATCTGCTATTGATACTTCTAATTGATTTAGATTACATTATATAGGCAGTGCTAAGGCACTTAAAAAGTGAGATGTTGTTATATTTAAATCTCTTCTAATTTATATTTGAAAAAGAGTTGGGCTGTACTGTAACTCCCAGTCACAAAAATAAGGAAATAGGCATGGTGAAAACATACTGGTTTGTATTTTGATTTTCCTGCAGTAAACAGCTGTAAATTGTATTTTTGTGTACGCTTGAGACTTAACAGACTGACAGTGTTGGCTGCTGTAATAGTGAACGTTATTTCTTTGCCACACAGAGCTGGGAGACAGAGAGCGATAGAGTGCGACAGAAGCTGTTGAGCCTGATAGGGCGCATTGGTCGAGAAGCACGGGTGGAGACAACCACTGGAAAGGCATGTGAATGTGAAATAAAATCTCTTCCCACCCACCCACCCCCTTTATTAAATGTAGGGTTGCTAGTCCTGACTAATCTTGCACTGCTTCTTCTAGGTTCTGGAGGTACTTTGGGAGCTGGCTCATCTTCCAACATTACCGTGTAGTCTTATTCAGCAAGCCTTGGAGGAACATCTGACGATCCTCAGTGATGCCTATGCAGTGAAAGAGGCAATCAAAAGAAGCTACATCATCAAATGCATAGAGGATATTAAGAGGGTTGGTTTATTATTTTATCTTTCCCAAAATGAAATGTTATCTAGCCTTGATGTTGTCCTTTCAAGATGCACAAATTGTGTGTCCCATCTGTAAGTTCTTACCTTGGGGACTCCAGGAGAGGGGTAGGCTTTTTGTGAGCCAGTTTGTTGACCATGAGACTCATAGTAAGTCTCTTGCCTTTGTTTTAAGCAAATTTTCAGCACAAGGAGTGATCAGTTTATGGGAAACTACCAGGATGGGCCCAAGGTTAGAATTTGCAAATGGAACCACTATAAAGGTATGTCGGTATTTTAACTGCCCCTTTCATGTGAAAGCCTAGATTAGTTTTCTTTGATTAAGCATGTGTTCTAGCATGGCCATTAAGTCTCAAAATGCAAATTGATATTAAAAGCATAGTAGTTTTATATTTTAATAAAATACTTACAATCTATCATAAAGAAGCTGTTCCCACAGCTGCCTGCCCTAAGATGTTTCCTGGCAGCAGCAGTCACGCGCATGGCTTAAAAGACTGAATCTACTCTACCCTGCACTGTTCACATAGGCAGTTTTTCTTGAGGTTTGTAGGAATGCTCCTGTCTTCTTTTTTCAGACTGAAATATACCTGTAAATAAAGAAAGAGGCTTGTACTTTTTTCATGGTAAATTAAGTTTTGTCTGTGTTGCAGCATCTGTAGAGGGTTTTAGTTTTTTGGGGAGGCATAGTGTGTTGCTTCTTGGTATCAATCACACCTTTGTGTGCGTGTGTGTGTTTATGAATACAGATTGCAAACTTTGAGTTTTGAATCTCTGTGAAACTAGCAGTCTTTTTTTCTTGTGGATCTTCTCTTGTCCTTTCATGTTCTTGCATTCTTTTTAATTACATTCTGGCGAGGGCCTTAACAGAGGTGCTGCAGTGGGGAACACTAAAGGAAAGCTGATTGGGGTAACCATACAGATGATGTTTAAAAATATATAATTTCCATATTTCCCTTGATTAAGGGAAATTAAGACATAAACTGGGAGGGAATGTAATATTAAGACAACATTCTCAAATACATAAGGGAGTCTTCAGTAGAGAGCTCCCTGTTACGGGCAAGTTACTTTAATCTCTGTGTAGGCGGTGTTGGTTGTTAGTGTTTAAACCAGACATCACTTCTCTGAACAAGCAACCTCAGTGCTGGTTTGTGTGGTCAAACTTTACAGAAAATGAAGCCTCCCAGAAAAGTGATGAGCAGTTCTAACAAGGAGGTAGGAGGGTTATTCTCTGTAGGATCTCTTTCAAAATGCAGCTTAAGTATCCTTCGCTTCCTATCAGAGGGCTCCTTGCAGCACCAATCAGAAATTTCTTCTCATTTCTTAACCCACGGTGGTATTTCAGGTTCGTTCTTCTATTACTCTTGCTTTAGCAGTAAGTAACATCATTTGACTGGGTTTGCCCTTTTATGCCCTAACAGGCCTGCTTCATCTCCCATAATTGAGGAAGGTGGTGGTTATCATCTCTCCCTGGTGCAACTGAGTTCTTTTTGTCTACTTAATTTGCATGTTCTCTAGCAAGGAGGTGGTACTTTGGGCTTAATGATCAGGATAGCACAATGGCTTGTGTGTGTCAGAGGGCTTCTTGTAGAAAGTGAAGAAGGACACCTTGAGTGTTTTTGGAAAGGGACCAGGAACAAGTAACTGAAGCCTTCAGAGCTAGTAGCTGTTGTTTTGAAACAGCATCATTAATATAAATCGTTAGCCTTCTAGGAGTCTGAGAAGAAAGTTAATCTGTTGCTGAGCATGTACATGCGTGTAATTGTTTTTACCTTTCTTGCTACTAGTCGTCCCAGCACAATAATCCTCAATTTGTGTGGGTGGTGCCAGCATTACGTCAGCTCCATGAAATCACACGTTCATTTATTAAACAGACTTACCAAAAGCAAGACAAGGTAAGAATATATGCTGAGATGATTATTTTTTTAAGCCCTTGTTACATCTGTGTGGATCTGCTTCTGTAGAACATGGAAGTTTGAATTTAGAAGTGAGGGGGGAAAACAAGCTAAAAAACCCCTTTGACAAGTACAGTTTAGTGATGTAGCATAAACAAACTCTTGAAGCAGAGATGCTGTGTTGTGTGCCGTCCGTTTGTGTGTAGATATACACGTATAAACCTATTTGCTGTGTCAGGAGTAATTTATTTTATTCTCAGCTTTTTGTAGAATAATTAACAGATGTCTCTGTTAAATGAACACTGTCTAATGTTCAGACTGGCTGCTTTGTAGTTGAATTGGCATTGACTCTTGGAAAACAGGCTAAAATACCGGCAAGTCATGTGTGTTGCACAGTGGCTGAGTGGAGGTACAGGACTTTGCCATCTGCCACACGTGTATTTCAGGGCATGCTGAAAACACAAAGGTCAGGGGGCTTCGGATGCTCGGAAGGGTTGCATCTGGTGAGGGGGGAGCATTACTCCTTCTGATAAGAGAGATATCTGTAGAAGAGCAGACTGTTGTGTGCATGTGCCTGTTTAAGTATTTTCTTAAAAACCTCCTTTCTCAGTGGCTTGTGTTTTGTTTGGGTTTGATTGTTTTGGGGTTTTTTGTGTTTGTTTTTTTTGCCAAGAGCATTATTCAAGATTTAAAGAAGAACTTTGAAATAGTGAAGTTGGTGACAGGAAGCTTGATATCATGCCACCGTTTGGCTGCATCTGTGGCAGGTCCAGGAGGGCTTGTTGGAGCAACGTTAGTGGATGGCCGATACACTTACCGGGAGGTACGGAACCCTGAATTTCTCATACCTTAGGTTTTTGGAAACCTGATGTAATGTATCGCTGACCAAGTTGCATAAGATTAGGAGATGTTTTATATTTGGAATTCACCAGTATCTATGTTCTCTCTGGTGAATAATTACACTAGTTTTTATTTATAGTCCTGACAGTTACCCGTTAGGGCTTGTTGTTGCCTCGTTGTTAAATTATAGAGCAGGGGTGAGCAAACAGCACAATCTACAAGTTTCTTGGCAAAGTCTTTCACTGCTCGAGAGCTGGACACCACCCCACCCCCCAAAGACCTCCTGTCTCCGAGCTTGTACAGCTTCCAGCTCCTCCACCAGCTTCACTTCAACTACTCTTGTAGAGACTATACCTTGAATTTGGCGTGAAGCTCTTGAAACCTGAAACAGATTTGCTCATTAGGACGTGGAAGTCACACACACAGATAGCTTGTAACGGTTTATTGCTGAGGTTTTGATAATAATATTTTTCCATGCTAGTTGTGACTTAGTAACTAGTGTTAAATAATACCAATATCGGGAAAGTAATAACAAATCCAAGGGGACTTTAAAAGTTCCTTTTTAGAAAGGTATTCAAACACCAGTAATGTTAAAAATTGTGTAAAATACAAATAAATCTCACTGCAAAAATTTGTTTTCCAGGCTTTGCAAAGTGTACCATTATTTGACAGCTAAATTTGCAGAAAAACACAAACGATGCTCAGAGTTCTTGTTTCAGAAAGAAAAGTCTTAAGCATGATTTTTTTTCGTGTGTTTGTTTCTTCTTTCTCAGTATTTGGAGGCACATCTAAAATTTTTGGCATTTTTTCTGCAAGAAGCCACCCTTTATTTGGGCTGGAATCGTGCCAGGGAGATCTGGGAATGCCTTGTAACTGGCCAGGATGTTTGTGAGTTAGATCGAGAGGTAAGAAAAGCTTGAAAAGTTGGTGTCTGCACTTGCAGAGTGGATCTCAATGGATCATGAATAGCACGTGTATTTGTTGAGACATGAAACGTAAGTAGTAAACACAAACTAATAATGCATTTACGTGCTTTGTGTAAGCTAATGAAGCCACTCTTACATATTCATTTAAGACTAGGATGCTCTTTTAACATAAAATTTGGCTGAGGGAGAAACATTGGCCCGGAGATTACTTGCAGGTTTATAGATGCTGGTTTGTAAAGGGGAACGTGTGAGTTGGTGGGGTCATAAAAGAGACATTCAGCATTATTTGGGTGAAAGATGACAATGAAGACAAAGTGCCCTAATGCTGCATGCAGCCTGTATAATATTTGAGGATACTCAGAGATTGGATTTTTGAACCTCTTGCTGTAGATAAACCTTCTGTAAGACCAGTTACTGTAGTGTCTGAGATAGTTTGCCAGTGCTGTATAAAACTAAAATATTTGCCATGAAAATGGGTAAAAATATACCTGCCTTTCATTCCCAGATGTGCTTTGAGTGGTTTACAAAAGGACAGCATGATCTAGAGAGTGATGTACAGCAGCAGCTCTTCAAAGAGAAAATTCTTAAACTGGAGTCGTATGAAATTACTATGAATGGTAAGAAAATGGCTTTGGTAAACAGATTTGTTGTTGAAATATATACCAGAAATTTGCTTCCTAAGCCTTCAAATTAAATATCCAAACAGTTCTGTGAATCAATATAATAAAGGGATCTTTTTTTATCATTTTGAGTTGCAATAGTCCACAAGAGGGGTAGGTTTAGCTTGGACTGAATAAAAAGCTTGCACCTTTTTTCACTTTCAGGTTTTAGTTTATTTAAGACTTTCTTTGAAAATGTAAACCTGTGTGACCATCGACTAAAGAGGCAAGGAACTCAGCTGGTGAGTGTTCTGGCCCGTTCATTCCTGTATGCTACCGGTGGCATCTTGGGGACGGGAGGAGACAGGGACTCTTTAGCAGCCATTTGACACGGTTGTGTTTGTAGTAATATGCGGACTGTTCTTCTAGCATCAACATTGTTAAATCCTGAAGCTCAGACTCCAGGATTATGACACTAGACATTCTGCAATTGGTTGCTGGAAGCTGGTATGTGGCTTCTAAAACTTTTGCAGGAGGACCAAATAGACTACTACTTTATTAATAATCATGAATTCCAGTGTGCATTTTCTTTGCTTCTGCCTAGCAGGGGAATATTCCTTTCTTTTGTTTTTGGTTTTTTATTACTATTTTTATTTGTTACTTCTTTACAAGAGATTTATGCTTATATTCAAATGCTAACCTATAATAATTTTTAACTCTATGATCCTTCAATGCTTTTGTGAAATTAATGGTTATATGTGAAGTAGTTTTCCATGGGCATTTTAGATCTTTATCACAGAAAGTTAATTTACCTAAAATGCATAATTTTATGCCAAGTATCAAAGTAGGTTTTGTGATGGTCTATTATGTGGTTAGTTACCAGGTTGATCTTTGTGAAACAAATCCCATTCCCTATTCAATTTCTCCATGCTTTTGAAGTTTTTAATTCTTCAGTTGTCTTGACTGAGAGTGTTCTTTGGAACTTTTGTTTATCCACCTGTAAACAAATATTTTTTTCTAGTATAAATATACAAATCCACAGCTGTAAATTTCACTCTGCACTGTGCCAAAGCTTGGCAGAGTGTTGCAGGAGAAAATTTTGAAGATTCAGTCAAAAGATCCTTTTCCAGCCAATGGAAATTGTTTTATTCCTCTGGTTCAACTCACTATTGTGTAAGAAATCCAGTTGTGTTTTCCTGTTCTTTCTTGTGTAGAGTGTAGAAAAACTGGAATTAATAGGAATGGATTTCATTTGGAAGATTGCAATGGAGTCACCTGATGAAGAAATTGCCAATGAAGCTATTCAATTGATAATAAATTACAGCTATATTAATCTAACTCCTAGATTGAAAAAGGTAGGCGTATATTTGTACATGACAGTGCTTTGACATTCATAGAGCCTTCATGCTGTGTGTTAAGATGTGTCATTTGTCAGGTTCTGTCAGTTTATGAGTAATTCTTATGATTTTGGTGTAAGTTCTGATTCATTTGTACACTTTATCTTCAGGATTCAGTATCACTGCACAAGAAATTCATTGCTGATTGCTACACACGATTAGAGGTAAAGGACAAATTTTATTCTTGTACCTGCATCATTTTTCAGTTTTGTATCTTAGAGTAATTAAAAAAAATAATTCTATTTCAAGAAAAAATTCTTTCCACAAATATTTTGTCCTCTTAGCTCCCTAGGCCAGTCCATGCTGGTTTACATGGACTAATTGTCCATGTAAACCAGCACTTATACTCTGCTTTGGATTCTAGGCAGCCAGCTCTGCACTCGGTGGTCCAACGTTAACACATGCTGTTACAAGAGCTACAAAAATGCTTACGGCAACGGCTATGCCTACAGTAGCAACATCGGTTCAGTCTCCTTACAGGTAGGCCTGCCTTTGAAAGAATAAATAGGACAGGAGACACTTGCTCCCAGCTGCTTCCCACATGATTTTTAGTACTAATTAAAATTCTCAGTATTGTTAGGTCTATATTCCTAGTGGTTTCTCAATTGAATATTCCAATTACAATGCAATTTGAGTTCCAATGAGACTTTGAAACACCTCTGTTCAAAAAAAAAAAACACCAAACCCCACAAAACAAACAAAAAAAACCCCACCAAACCAAAAAACCCCAACACCCCCCTGTCTAACCTCCAAAAACCCAAAACCAAGCAAAAAAACCCCACAAAAATCCCCACAGACTATTACCAGCCTCTTAGTCACATAATATTTCTGGGGTACCAGGGTTTGGTTTTGGGTTTGTTTTTTATAACTGGGAGAGAAAAGGATGGTTCCTCACCCTCTAGCATAATTTATACATGCATTAAATATACACAGGGTGGGACCTTTAGAAACACGAAGTTTCTTCTGGAGCTGGCTACTGCTCAAGCAGTAGAACACAAGCTTCTTGGCCTGTTTGCCTAGTTAATTTCAACTTAATTAACTCCAAGTTCAAGGAGTTTTATTTGAAAACAGCTAGTTCATGGTAGGTATCTGTGGGCATTGAAAATTAATCTCTGAGACAAGTTACTCTTGTTTTCACTGTTTAGGTCAACTAAACTTGTAATAATTGAGAGACTGCTGCTGTTGGCGGAGCGTTACGTGATAACAATAGAGGTAAGATGTAATTTCTTACTAAGCAGGCTAAGAACACAACTTCCACTATTAAAAATTAAAATAAATTTTAAATAAAGTGATTTAAACAGAGGCAACACTAGTAACTTTGTTACATATCATCACAGAAATGTCTTTGTTTTCAAGAGTGCTATTTACTGACATCCTTCTCTTCCTGTAGGACCTTTACTCTGTTCCCCGAACTATTCTACCTCATGGTGCCTCTTTCCATGGACATCTTTTAACACTTAACGTTACATATGAGTCTACCAAAGATACCTTTACCATAGAGGTACGTGTGCTCAGGTTATGTCTGTCATGCCATGATGATCACATAGCTACTCTTGGTTGTCTTTGATGCCTGGACTGAAGCTGGTTTTAAGGACTCCAGTCAACTTGGAAACTATTTGAAATGTTAAAAATGTGTATAAGGCTACTGTAATGCAAGTGTCTGTAGACTAAATGTATTTTGATCGTCATTCCTGGATAGGAAAAAGTCACTTGCTTACTGTCAGTGATGGAGCAGTTCTGCTGCTGTCCTACCCGGTCAGTCTCTTGTGGACAGTACCTTTACCACCCTATACAGAGGAGCGGGAAGACTTTAATGGGAGATTTTTCTTTTTTTCTCCTGGAATTTACTGCTTGAGCAGATGTACTGAAGCAGCGTTGTTTAATTTTACAGGCTCATAGCAATGAAACTGTAGGGAGCGTCAGGTGGAAGATAGCAAAGATGTTGAATTCGCCTGTGGATAATATACAGATATTTGCCAATGACAGCCTGGTATGTTAACTACAAACAACCTCTCATTCTTTATGAAATTGAGTCTCTTTTCCAGAACTAAATGATAAATATTTTCTTGCAGCTAACTGTAAACAAAGATCAGAAACTACTCCACCAGCTGGGCTTCTCTGATGAACAAGTCCTTACAGTAAAAACATCAGGAAGTGGGACTCCATCAGGGGGCTCTGCAGATTCCTCAACCAGTTCCAGCAACAGCAGCAGTGTATTTAGTTCATCCTATGCAATGGAACAGGTACAGTGTATGAGCCTGAAAGGATTTTTCTTGGAGGGGGCGATAATTGTGGGGGACACAGCTGGGGTGGAAAAGGTACAGTAAGGTAACAGAAACTTTTCACGTCAGATTGAGTATCCAGTCTTTTGTAGTCTGGTTTTGCTTTCAAACTGCAATTGAAACAAAGCATTTAAATAGACAATTGCCTTATGCGTGCAGATTGGACTTTATAATCTGCATGCTGTCACCTAACCTGCTTGGTGTGTGTTAATCTCTGCAAAGTCTTTTAAACAAACAAGATCCATGTGATTTAAGTTTGAGATTGTGTATTTGTTGGGGAGGGAAATTTCCTGCTTTCTATATAAATAAATCTGCGCTATGAAAATAAACTAAGAAGCATCAGCTAGTGTGTTCAGACCACTCCTGGTCTGCTTTGTGTGTCAACCCTGACTAACAGTTGACTTCAAAAATTGATTGTTAAAAGGGAAATGGGGTAATGTAAAAATTCAAATGTTGTCTCAGTCTAGAAAGTAGCTGGGATTTTGATAGGTCAGGTTGGCATCTGGGTCAGTTGCTTCAGTGAAGAGCTTTCTTAAATTATTTGCAACAGGGAGGGGAGAAAAAGACCTTTGTATTTCTACTTATTTCTCAGGAGAAATCCCTCCCTGGAGTAGTCATGGCTCTCGTGTGTAATGTGTTTGATATGCTTTACCAGCTTGCCAATCTAGAGGAGCCAAGGTAAGCAAACTAAATGGTTATTAAATACTGAAAAAATGCTCACACTGCAAAGTTTGGATAACTGCTTACTTCGCAGTGTGTAGGCATCCACCAGGCCACAGTGTGGCTGAGCCTCATTTTGCACAAGTAACTTCTGATAACTTTTCAGGATAACGCTGCGAGTGAGGAAACTTCTGCTCTTGATTCCCACTGATCCAGCTATTCAGGAGGCTCTTGATCAGCTTGATTCCCTGGGAAGGAAGGTATGGATTAAACAATAGCTAGTCTTGGTGAGTTTAACACAAAAGGAATTTACTACCAGGTTTCTTAAATTCCCTGTCACATTATCATCTGTGAATGATTTGAAACTCTGCTGCAAAATAATGCTCACGTTAAGGATTATTGACTTATTTAGAAGCAGCTGCAGGCAGGAAGTTAATATGGGGATTATACAAAATGTACTGCCAATTACAGCAAAATGCAGCAGTCTCAAAATACTTCTTCTGTGGTTTACTCCTCCTAGAAAACACTGCTATCAGAATCAAGTTCTCAGTCTTCAAAATCGCCATCCTTGTCTTCAAAACACCAACATCAGCCCAGTGCTAGTTCCATACTAGAAAGCCTTTTCAGATCTTTTGCTCCAGGCATGTCCACCTTCAGAGTGCTCTACAATTTAGAGGTAAGAAAACAAATTTACTTCTTTCTACTTGTGTTCCTGAGCACTAAAGTTTAAGTGGTTCTAAGTTTCTTGGACAGGAGATGACCGTGACAGGGTCACTATGCAAAATGCAAGTGTCATGCCATAGTCTGCTTTTCTGTAAGTGATAAATTCTATGCAGAACGAAGGGGGTGGAAAGTTCCCCTTTAGAGACTTTACTGGGAAGCCAAGCCCCTCTTTTTGTGGTTGGCAAGGCAGAAGAAGTATTCTGAAGTAAGTGGAGAGGAGCAAAGAAACATCGAAGTCCTTACTGTTAAGGTGAAATTCCTGCTTGAATCTCCGGAAACTCTGAATATGTGATTTTTTAGTGTGTATATGTATATATATTTTTTTTTCTCTTAAAAAAGCAGGGTTTTTTTAAAATTAATTGGAGCTGTTTTATTCGGGTTTGTTCAATGCAATTTGAAAGAAAAAGCATGCTAACCTCCCTCCTGTATAAGGAGAAATATTCTGTCCTCCATATTCTGTCTGTTAGAGGCTAAGGAGGAATATTTTTTTGGGAGGCATTCAACTGTGAAGAATTTTCACTATCCAAATGTGCAGGGCTTTTACCCAGAAGCTTCTGGCCTCTTTTAGCTGTGCATGCAAAGTGAGTGGAATACATACAATTTTTTTTTACTCCTAAATATTCTCCTAAGTTCTCTTATTGAAAACACTTGATCGGACCCTGTGAAAAGGTTCTTTCTGTCTGTTCAGAGCATGGTTTTTAAAGAGTATAAGATGTTCATCTGATGTTGCTGTTAAGATACTGTAATCTGCATGCTCTAGGAAGCTGGACAGTTTCTGGTCCTACTCACAGGTCCCACTGTTTGTAAGGACTCATAAAAAATACAATTTAAACAACTTGAAGTCGGAGGACCGATTACCAGCAGCCTCAAAAACAGTGGACAAAGTTACTCTCTTTCATTCCCCACGTGTGCCAAGATTACTGCAGGGATTTTCTTGTAGTTGCTCTTCTTTGGGTTTCTGCAGTCTAAGTGAGCTCTTGGTCTTTCTACCCTGTCACACTGCAGCATTAGGATTCCCCCTTTTCTGTACAGCTGCATGAAAGATGTATTTGATGTCTTTGAAATATGTTGACGAGTTCTACAACTGAAAGCAAATGGTTTAGCATATTGCAGCAAGGGTGTCTTGTTGAACTGGCAGGTGATATCACAGCGTGACGAGACAGTTATCTGCTGCTTCTATGCCAGAGAAAATAATAAAAGCAAGCAATAAATAGCTTGCTTTTCTGGCAAGGGTTGAGAAGTAGCAAATTGGCTTAAATGTGTAGGTTATATGAATGGACTTGTTCCTCAAGTCCAGTCAAGCCAACTGGAAGATGATTTCTGTCAGGAAAAGGATATGATGTGTTCTTTTATTCACCGAACTGGTGATATGCTGAAAATAAGGGAACCAGTCTGAACTGCTTTCTGAAAAAATGTGCACAGGAAATTTGCAAAGCATATGAAAGAGATGAAAATTAAATGTTGCAGATGTTCAGGGTTATATCCTGCAGTGTGTGATAAGATTTCATGCCTGGAACTCTGTAAGCCATTCTTCTGACCTGTGAACCTGGAAAGGATGTATTTTGCTTTCCCACATGCAGCATTGTTGGCTGTACATGCCAAAGACACTTTTCAACAAAGTAAATAACTTCTGGGGATTTTCTGGAGTTTTGGGAGGAGCTGGGTTTAGTCTGTTTCAGTGGTGTTTTGGTTTTTCTTTATGTAAAATGAAGTGAAATTGATTATAAATGCAGAGGAGGTCTGACCCACAGAAACCGCAGGCTTCCTTATGGCCGTGTTTCTGAGTGTAATTGCATTTTGTGAAGTTTAGTGCTGACTTAAAACAGGAGGTGTTCCTCCTGTTCAGACACTGCTGATGTTCGTAAGGCCCATAGGATTGCCTGGTTCACCTTTTACAAAAAAAAAAAAAGGCAGCAATATGGTTATGTTTCAGAAGGCAAGAATCTAAAGGCAAGCCATCTGTAGGATGTTCTATGGGATACTGTCAACTGAAAAATCTAGAAAGGAGAAGGATTTGGGCTCTTAAGGAGCACCAACTGAGCCTGAAGACATTTCATGTGCTTTATCCTTTCCCCTAACAAGCAAACTGCAATGAGAAAAAAATTCTCTTTGATACAGAATAAATATCTGTAATAGCCGTAGTTGTCCTGAATATTTTTAATGTGATTTCTCTTTACTGACTGCAGCTTTGCATAAGTGTATTGTTAATTGCTTCATTTGTAGTGGTTTTTTTCTGTTGTACTTTTAACCTTCAGCAGATAAAGAATGTGGGTGGGGAGGTGTCTACATGCTTATTTATTCATTTATTTTAGGTACTGAGCTCCAAGCTGATGCCAACTGCAGATGATGAAATGGCAAGAAACTGTGCCAAGTCTTTCTGTGAAAACTTCCTCAGAGCAGGAGGTTTGAGGTTAGATTTCAAAATCTTGACTCGGTTTAGAACCCTTCATTTAGTTAGCAGTTCTGTGTGTTTTCCGATTTCCACACTGTAGCACGCTAGTACACCTGTCAGCTTCTTTTTCAGAGGATAAAATATCCCCCCCCCCAAAGCTGTTTTTTCGTTATCCAATGTCTGAAAAAGCTACTGCAGCTACCATAATAATGTAACAGAGTACGTGTTGTTAAATGCCAAAATAAAGTTAGGCACAAATAAGCTTGTTAAGTGTAGCTTTTACTAAGGCAGTTGATATTTAGATAATTAGTGTTTAAGTATTTCAGTTCAAATTTGCAAGTGCATATGTTACTGCATAGATGCCAGTGGACATTTTAAGCAGTCAAAGCATAGGTCGTGCAGTGGGAACCAAATTAAATTTTACAGTTTCCAAAATTCAGACCCTTCAGATAAGAGTTGAGGCACAGTGTGAGTGATTTAGAAGACCTGGCAATACTGCTTGTGGCAGATTTTTCAAGTAAATGTTGCTCTTAGTAACTCTGTCGACTTCCCCTGCCCCATAGATCCTGAAGTATTTTTCAGCAGGAACAGAAAACTTCCATCTATTGATGTAGAAGGGGCAAATGGAGACGTTGGTCTCCAAAGACACCTGTTTGGCAGTTTTTACTGGCACTCAGCTGACTGAATGGGAGGAATCAATGGTAGACATAAATTAATTGCAGCTGTCTCCTAATTGAAAACACTTTCAAATGGAGCCTGTCTTATTGATTTGTTTTTAAGTTTGGTGGTGAATGTGATGCAGAGAGATTCCATCCCATCAGAAGTAGACTATGAAACAAGACAGGGAGTCTATTCCATCTGCCTGCAACTTGCAAGGTATGTAATTGCCTTTCATTAGAGAAAGTGCTGCTGTCTTGGCTTAGTGTTTAAGATTAATTGGTACTTTGAGTTCTGTTTCATTCTCTTGCTGTGAACATTCAGAAAAGCCTGACATTTTTGCTCTGTGAATATAGGTTCTTGCTTGTTGGCCAGACAATGCCTACCTTACTGGATGAGGATTTCCTTAAAGATGGGGTAGAAGCGTTGTCCTCACGCCCCTTCCGTAATGTCAGCCGACAAGCAAGTAGGCAGATGTCCATTTGTGGAACGCCTGAGAAGTCATCCTACCGACAGCTCTCTGTGTCTGACAGATCCTCCATTAGGGTAGAAGAAATCATACCAGCAGCAAGAGTTGCCATACAGGTAAGGACGCATTGCATGATTTATGGTGACATAGCGGTGTGGTCTCCAGTGACAGCTGTATAACTCCTGGATTTTTACTCAAAAGTCTACCTTTATGCTGGTTCTTGCCCAGGTTCCATTTAAAAGCATCCAAAAATTCAAACCGTCTGTGTCTCTTCCCAGTCTTGATTTGAATTTTAACAGTCTGAGGAATTATTTTTGCCATACAAAGGGAAGCAGTGTCCCAAAAGTGGTTACCAGAAATAGATCTACTCAGAAGTCTTACTGGTGATGTATTTTCAGTCACACTCAGCTCTAAGACGTTATTCATGTTCATTTTCTGTAAATAAAAAGGAAAAGGTTCCTACTAGAACTCGTGGTTTATAGTCCATGTTTCTTTGAATTAGAAATTTTGGGCAAGTTTTTTTGTGGAATATCTCGTTAAAAATTAAATTTGCTTCATGGTACCCTGGGGAGAAAGGAAACTTTATTTTTAATACTTTAAGAAAATACCATTTTCCCCTTTATAGGCATGTCAGTGTAATTAATCTGAGCCTGGGTATTTACTAAAACAATCTAAGCTGACAAGAACTCAACCCATTCGGAAGTTGAGTCCAGTTGAAAGAAGTTAATGTGATGAGTATGCTATGCTACGTTGTCGGGCCGTGCTTCATAAATGGATTGATGTGACTGAAATCAGCATGCCTAACTTCGATAGGTGAAAAGGGAATCTGCCCTAGAGGAGAATTTAAAGACGAACGCCTTCCTATGAATGAAGCAATACCAATATCTCTTTGGGAACAAAAAGACTACTGTATTCTTGAGCCTATGTAGAGAAGAGAGAGGCAAACAAATCCAAATGTCAATTTGATATGATCCAGACGATGCGTTCCTCTTACCCCTATGATTAAGAAAGGGTGTTACACAGAAGTAACTGCTGTTTTCTTGTTCCTTCAGACTATGGAGGTGAATGATTTCACTTCCACAGTGGCTTGCTTCATGCGACTCTCTTGGGCTGCTGCTGCAGGACGACTGGACCTCGTGGGAAGCAGTCAGCCAATAAAAGAGAGCAACACTCTGTTTCCTGCTGGGATTCGAAACAGACTTAGCAGCTCAGGTGGGTTAACTGTGTCTCTCAACCAGTCTAAAGAAAGCGTTTGGTTTATTCTTAACTCTTGCAAAGCTTGAAGCTGAATTCACTGGAGTTGGATTCCATGATCCTCCTGGGTCCCTTCCCGATGAGGATATTCCGTGACTGAATGACACAAAGCTGATAAAAATGCTGTACATCCATGTGGAATTTGGAGAAGTTTTTTTTAAACTGCAGAGAACTGACCTCTGAAAAACGTAATGGATTACAGCACTTGTTCATTTCTTACTGCAGGAAGTAATTGCAGTTCAGGAAGCGAAGGAGAGCCAACTGCGCTGCACGCTGGTATCTGTGTGAGACAGCAGTCCGTATCCACCAAAGATGCTCTGATTGCTGGAGAAGCCTTGTCTCTCTTAGTAACCTGCCTTCAGCTACGCAGTCAGCAGCTGGGTATGAAACACAATTGGATTAATCACTGTTTTGTAAGTGAGGTGGGGGAAGGCTTTTGGAGACAGACAAGTACAATATATTCATGAGAAACTTAGGGCTTTAAGCTGAGACAGCTATTGTTAAAAAACACAAAATGTCATTAAAAAATTCAGGTGGTTTTTTTCAAGGACTGAAGAACAGGTGGCGTGAAACAAAGTGGTGTCTTAGTGAAATGTATTAGGAGAGCTGACTTACAGCCAGTATCTAAATATTTGCACTGGCTTTGAAGTGTGTAATTCTGTAAGTGCTGCTGTCTGCACAGCTACTGTTTAGTACTTGAACCTTTGTCTACACGAGGTGTAAATCTTGGTGGTGGTGGAAGGAGAAGTATAAATGCTGTTAATAACGTGGTGTCGGTCTGATGAGGGAAGGAGATGAAGAAATACACAAATAGCCGTTACGGCTTTTCGGTGTTGATGGGGGATGTCCTCTAGGTCCTACAGTATTTTAATGCAAGGCTGTAGCTGACTGACTTTAAAGGATTATCTTTAAAAAGCGTGGTACTCTTCTGTTCTAGGATCTTTTTACAATTTGCCTTGTGTTGCTGATTTCATCATTGACATACTGCTCGGATCACCAAGTGCTGAGGTCAGGGTCTTTCTCTGAAAACTTCTTAAATGTTATGCCTCAGAAACATGTATGCTTTGATCATTTAATATGGT
This sequence comes from Psophia crepitans, assembly GCA_013399095.1. NCBI lineage: Eukaryota > Metazoa > Chordata > Aves > Gruiformes > Psophiidae > Psophia > Psophia crepitans. The sequence continues at coordinate 1,636,507 of VWZZ01004413.1, forward strand.
CTTGAAGATAAAATTGTTCACTGCAAATATTCCAACATTTTTTTTCAGTTTTTTGTGTGTGAATGAATCACTTTTGTATAGTTAGTAATTCCAGTACTAGTGATGTGTTGACAGAAAATGCTGAACTATTACATTCTTTAGGCTTGTTTAATCCATGAGGTACACAGGACTGCTGTGGCTAGTGTAAAGAAAATACTCTCATTTTGGTGAGACAAATTCTGTAAAACTGATGCTTCAGGGAAAGTTGCAAGTAACTTTTGTCTCAAAAGATTTGGATAAAAATCTAATGGACTCTGCCAAACTTTCAAGACATGCTTGCAAATGTCAGAACCCTTCTAGAATTCATTCTTTCTGATTTAGGATTATTCTGGGTATTCTGAAATCTAGAGATTTTCGAGCCGCACTATAAATCATTTCACTGCATCTCATATATTTTGCATGAAGTCGTTGCATCTTTTCCCCCTTATCTGAATTTAAAATTGTGTTTAATAAAGTATCAGAGCTTTTAGCTCAGGGTTGAAAGTGGATTGCTAAATCCCTGTAAATTGAGAAACCCTGGCTGACGGGCGCAGAGCTTACAGGCTGGTTTACACAAGCTTCTCGATGTCTGTTTTTTCTGTTACGCTTCTGTTTTGTTAGAAATATGGCTCTTTGTGACCTTTGAGCAACTGCTAGTGTTTGACAATGACACTGTTTCAGATTCGTCGTGTTGCCTGTGACCAGTTGTACACCCTCAGTCAGACAGACACATCAGCTCACCCAGATGTTCAAAAGCCAAACCAGTTTCTCCTGAGTGTTGTTCTCGGTGCGCAGCTGCCTCTTTGGTCACCAACAAGCATCATGAGAGGAATCAACCAGAGGTAAGTCAGAAGTGTGGGTATTGAGGGAGCAAATCTATCACATTTTGAAATGAGCAGCGCTGTGGAAGCTCTGAGACACAAGGGATTAGGACTTGGCAAGTCATGCCCCAGATAGTTTTGGCAGTATGTAAATTGAAGGGAAATAAAGCTGAATCCTCAAGGTACACCTCTTCCTCTGTGAACTGTTGTAGTTGAGCTTATTTGACTTCCCATTCGGGAGGCGGTAATTGCTGAACAGGCCTGCTCTTTCTAGGATATGGTCATGGCAGCCGGAACCTGGCTGGAGTCCTGCATGAGGCATAGAGGCGATGGGATGTATGACAGTAACATTGAGTTTATTTGGCAGTACTGCATGGATCCAGATCAGAAACCAATCCTAAAGGCCGCAGCCTTTTCAGTGACGTCTGCGCCCATGACTTCACCTGGCGTCTTGTTGCCTATGTTACCCCTAACACCCGTAAAAGCAGTAGGAGTCAGTCCTGTTAACTTGTCCCCAACTGGCCAAAAGTTGTTGAATTTAACAGCAACTTTAAACATCAATTTCTAGAGGAATCTGAATAGAGGAGTAACTGAGAAGTTGGAACATGTTGTTTTATCATTCCCTGATAGTTAACTAAAATTGTTATGAGGTGAAGGGAGAAAGCAGGATTAAATGTTATGAATAACATCCAGAAGTAGCCTTTGGGAAGGAATTTGTTTGAAAGCTGCAGTGTGGGCGTGCAGAAGCATACCCGTGCTATAGTGATGCCATTTTGCATTAGATGGAGCACACAGGCCTTAAAGGCAACTGCTTAGGCAAAAGCTTCTGATTTTAAATGAAACCTTTCTTCTATTTGTACATTTTTTTCAGACTTTTGTCCCAGTGTACGGAATATTTTGACCTGAGATGTCAGTTATTGGATGACCTCACATGTAAGTATGCACAGGCACACATGTCATTCTGATTGCGGCTTCCAAGCATGTCTGCCTTCTGTAGCCAAGGTATAGAATTGCCTTCACAGAGGGGTTATTACACCGTGACCTCGATGTGACCTGCCAGCAGCTGTCCTGTGCTGATGCCTGGCATGGACTGTTCTTGGCAGTCAGTAGCAGCAAGGCAGCTCGCTCCTTTTGCAAGGCAGAATGAGTTCCTTTGTGAAAGGTGTGCTTCGTACACATTGAGGGTGGGGGGGGAAACAGTTCGGTTAATGGTCTTTGTATTCATATTCTACATCTATAGAGCTGTTTAATTTTTCTGGGTTTTCTTTTTCTCTTGCAGCATCAGAAATGGAGCAGCTAAAGATAAGCCCAGCTGCCATGTTAGAGGATGAGATCACCTGGCTGGACAATTTTGAACCCAACCGCACAGCTGAGTGTGAGACCAGTGAAGCTGATAACATCCTGTTAGCAGGACACTTGAGGCTCATCAAGACTCTCCTTTCACTTTGTGGGGCAGAGAAGGAAATGGTTGGTAAGTATTCCTCTTCACTCTCAAGTGACTAGACTACTGTGAATTCTGCATAGCCCTCGCAGATGACTTGATCAGTAGACAGTATGTGTGAAGACATTGTAATACATAGCAGAAGTGATGCAGAGCTATAAGGAGTAATTTTGGAAGTACCTTTGCCATTTGATAAAATATTTGGATATGGTTTTTTTATTAATATGGTGCTACTAAGTGATTTTGCTGTTGTTATAGAACAACCTTTTGACATCTGTAGTGATAAGTATTTAACCATAGATGTGGATCACTGTGTTACAGGTTCATCTTTGATTAAGCCATTGTTGGATGATTTCCTCTTCCGAGCATCCAGGATTATTCTGAATAGCCATTCTCCAGCAGGCAGTGCTGCAATCAGTCAGCAAGACTTTCATCCAAAGTAAAAATTGGGGGGTTTTTTTGTTTATGTTGGGTTTTATCCTATATCTCATGAAGGCAAATGGCACACTGAGGCTACAGATACTGGGATTTAATACCAATGCTGGAGCGTTTCTCCAATTCTCTACATTTCCTACAGAAGTGTCCAAACAGCATTTTTGTGTTTGTGTGACCAAAAACCTTTGCTTTTCTGTACTTCTGAAGTCTGTGCTTTGTTTGTTGAATCAATGATGAAGTGCAAGCGCACCTGAGTGCTGATCTTCCTGAGGCCAAAGAGTAGTCCTTCAGCTCATCATCGCTTGGGAAGTTGGCGAAATTGCAGCATGAGCAGGAAATTAACTTTCTAAGCCCCTTGTAAATGAGAATCTCAGAAGTTCCACTATTTTCTTTTTCCCTTCAAAAGAACTGTGTTTTGTAGAAAGCTACCACCAAGAAAGTCTCCCTGCACCTGAGAGAGCTGGTAATAGCCCCGAATATGTCAAATGGGGAAAAAAGAGTGGACTTTCTCTTTCCTGTTACACCTGCCTTCTGTTGCTGCCCCACAATAGCTTATGGGGTGGGTAAATGAGCTTGCATGGAGTTTTGTGCTGCTGCAGCTGGATTGCTTACATTACACTAACCAGATGGATTTGGATCAGGCATATCCGCAGTGGCTTTCCACAAACCCTAGAGAAGGTTTTAGTGGAGTGTTTAGCAACCCCTGAACTGAAAGGGACTTGTTACACCTCAGTGTTTGGCTCCAGGTTTCCTCCGTTGCAGTTCATCTCAGGCACGCTTTTTTGTTTGCTTAAAGTAAATAAAACCTTTTCTTTTGCCTTCAGAAGAAAGGGCTAGTGTGTTTGATCCACTGAAAAGAACCCAGTGAGAAGTGTTTTGTACTGATCTAGCATCTTAGGTCTAAGGTCACCTCTTGCAGCAAGTAGGTTATCTGGCCTAGCTCTTTCAGAGCTTGTCTCCTTCTAAACAAGTCATCTCTCCATCAGTGTTACAGTGACAGAGAGTATCTGTCTGTCTGTCCTCAGACATACAACCAATTCTGTCCCTTCTATTTAGGCCCCCTACTTTTCCTTGCTACTGAATGTTAACTGCAGGGGTCTCCATGTCAGTAAGGGAGACTTATTTAAAGGACTGTTCCTGGTGCTGCTCTTCTGATTTCCATTCTTCCCTGTTCGCCAGGAAAGAAAAAATAGCACTCTGCAGTCTCTCAGGAGTGTATTTTTCATTTAAAGCGTTCCTTTTGAATGTTAATTGTCACTTGCTCTGAGTAATGTGACTTTCTGGAATTAGAAATAATTGAGTCATCTACAAAATTGATCTCAAATGTGGTTTTCTTTTTAGGTGCAGTACAGCAGATAGCCGATTAGCTGCTTATGAAGTGTTAGTAATGCTGGCTGATAGTTCACCTTCCAATCTCCAGCTTATTACAAAAGAGCTGCTTTCTATGCATCACCAGTGTGACCCTGCACTTACCAAGGAGTTTGATGTAAGCAAGAAGCCTTTTTTGATTTGTATTAGCAAGGCTGGGAGTACTGTGTATGATCTGTTTAACTGCTCCAGTCATGAAATTTCCATGGTCTTCAATTTAAAATGACAAAAAGCAGATAAGAGTGAATGCAGACCTATTTGATCTTCCTCAGAAGCAAATACTCCAGTGAGTCTTTGTCAGTTATTATTTGGATAAGAAGTATTTCCTAAATATCACCAATTTTACTTAGATACATTTTAGACCGTTTTTAACAGCTTTGTGCGAAATGTTAAATATCTTAATGACCAAATGTAATGCTCTGGCAATCTTCCAGAGTTTATATTGCTGATTTTCCATTAAATTACTCTTGACAGCTCATATAAAGGTGATTATAAAAGCTGTAGTATGTTGTTGGAGTCTCATGTTTTTTATAACTTACTGGGAGAAAAAAAATGTGTTTGTCATTCCAGTATCTTCCACCAGTGGATAGTCGCTCCATTTCAGGGTTTGTGGGACTGAAGAACGGTGGTGCTACTTGTTACATGAATGCTGTCTTCCAGCAGCTGTATATGCAGCCTGGTCTTCCAGAGGTAACTGATTCAACATCCAGTAAAGTCCTGGTTTTGGAATTACTGTTACCTGAACTGCGAGTTCATCTTAACACCATTTGTAAATGAATTGTTTTAAAAAAACCCAACTGTGTATGTATGTTTGTGTGCATAAATATGTACACGCAATAAATATATACATTATAAGTTATTGTGCTGTGTGTCATGACAACTTACAGTAATAATTTTGCCAGGAACCAATTTTAATAACTATTTGTTTCCTTTCAGGCCTTCCTTTCCATTGATGATGATACAGACAATCCAGATGACAATGTCTTCTATCAGGTTCAATCTCTTTTTGGTCATTTGATGGAAAGCAAGCTACAGTATTATGTACCTGAGAACTTTTGGAAGGTATTACATCTTTTTTTGTTTAGAATATATAGCTTTCCTACTTAATCATTTATTCAGCAGTTTATCATGGCAGAATTTCTAGAGAGTAAGTTGTAATTCAAAAAATCAAAACATGTAAAAATAACAAATTTGTTTCAAAAAGCACTTTCTTTAGTGATGTGTATATGGAACAACCACCTTTTTACATCTATTTATATAGATTTTCAAGATGTGGAATAAGGAACTTTATGTTAGAGAGCAACAGGATGCTTATGAGTTCTTCACCAGTCTTATAGATCAAATGGATGAGTACCTCAAGGTAAAAACCTCAGGGATTTCTTTCCTTGTTTATACATATCTCCTGGGTACCTTTTGTCTCTTTCTCCTTTCTTCTACAGAAAGAAAGGCAGTAAGCAATTTGGCTTATTTTGTAATCTACATAGTATTCAGAAATTTAACATTTCTGTTGCTTTCTTTCACTCTGCAATATATCCAACTCACCTCTGACTTTACACCTCCAACAGAAAATAGGAAGAGACCAAATATTTAAGAATACATTTCAAGGAATCTTCTCTGATCAGAAGATCTGCAAGGACTGTCCTCACAGGTACTGTTAAACTCAGTGCATTATTTACCAAGTTACATGCTCCCATAACTATTGAAATAATGTGGGTCGAAATAGCACAAGAAGGTAGAGTTATACACCTTTGTGAGCATCACAGCTGTTGATAGCTATGGGGCAAATACAATATTCTTTGATTGATAGAATCACAGAATGGTGTGGGTTGGAAGGAACCTCGAAGATCATCTAGTTCCAATCCCTTGTCATGGGCAGGTACACCCTCCACTAGACCAGGTTGCCCAGAGCCCCATCCAACCTGGCCTTNTGCCCTGCAACCAGCCCCTCTCCAGCTTTCCGGTAGCCTCTTTAGGGACTGGAAGGCCACAGTTAGGTCTCCCTGGAGCCTTTTCTTCTCCAGGCTGAACAACCCCAGCTCCCTCAGCCTGTCTCCATAGCAGAGGTGCTCCAGCCCTCTCATCAACTTTGTGGTCTCCTCTGGACTGGCTCCAGCAGCTCCATGTCTTTCCTGTCCTGGGGACCTCAGAGCTGGATGTAGGACTGCAGGGGGGGGTCTCACAAGAGTGGAGTAGAGGGACAGAATCCCTCCCTCGCCCTGTTGGCCACACTGTTTTTGATGCAGCCAAGGACATGGGTGGCTTTCTGGGCTGTCAGCACACACTGCCAGCTCATGTTGAGCCTTTTGTCACCCAGTACCCCGAAGTCCTCCTCAGGGCTGCTCTCGATCCATTCCCCACTCAGCCTGTAGTTGTGCTTGGGATTGCGCCGACTCACATGTAGGACCTTGCACTTGGCCTTGCAGAACTTCATGCAGTTCACACAGGCCCACCTCTCCAACCTGTCAAGGTCCCTTTGGGTGGCATCTCTTGTTCTCCAGTATGGTGACAGCACCACACAGCCTGGTGTCGTCGGCAAACTTGCTGAGGGTACGCTCGATCCCAAGCATATGTCCTAAGTGTATGTCTTGTTAATGCAAGTTGGATAGGTTCTACTCTGTCAGTGCCTTGACTCTTTCTTCTTGAATTTAGGTATGAGCGTGAGGAAGCCTTCATGGCTCTCAACCTAGGTGTGACTTCATGTCAAAGTCTGGAAATATCCTTGGATCAGTTTGTTAGAGGAGAAGTTCTGGAAGGAAGCAATGCATACTACTGCGAAAAGTGCAAAGAAAAGGTATTTGTTCTTAATGTGTGTGAAAGAAGATTCAGCTGTCGCCTGATACTTTCTTAAGCGTTACATGGTCATAGAAGCCGTACTTAGATACTGCTTACTCTTTCTATGTTGAAGGCACAAGCAGAAGGTTAAATCGATAAATCCACACAGCCGGCATTCTTTGTTCCCTGTAACTCATATTGTAGACTGAACGTTTAGAGGGGTGGCGGGGCGGTACGGTGTTCTGTAACATACCAGCCCGCTGCACAAACTGAAATGCCTGTGATAGCACCCTGTCTGTACGTGCTGTGGTCATCCTGCTTCCCGTGGCTGCGTTGTACATCAGTTTGGCACGGCTGGAATCGTGTATCTTTAGAAGAATACTGCAGAATGCTTCAGGTAGACAGAGGTGTTATTCTTTTTTCTTTTTAAGAGAACTACAGTGAAGCGCACATGCATTAAGGTCTTACCTAGCCTGTTGGTGATTCACCTGATGAGATTTGGCTTTGACTGGGAGAGCGGGCGTTCTATTAAATACGATGAACAAATAAGGGTAAGGCAACTTTTCCATGTAACACCGCCACTGCTTTGTGGAGTGGGCTTCACTCTTCCTATTCATTCTTCCTTCTTTTCCCCACATTTTGATACAGAGATTTTGAGTACGTGCTATGCTTAGAACATGGTGGTGCTACAGAAAATAAGTATTTTTCCTTAGAGTTTTCCTTGACTGCAACATTGTCAGGGTCCTTTCAGAAAGCAAGAGCAAAAACCTCCATAAAGCCATTTTATTTAACTTCTGTGTCATAAGGATAAAAAGTAGAAGCACCATGTTTTCCTTTGCTGTTCCTAATGTGGACGGTATTAATACAGTTCTCATAAAATTATACTAAGCATGTCCACAATATAATTTCTTGATTAATCTGGAATATCTTTTCAGTTTCCCTGGATGCTGAACATGGAACCTTACACTGTGTCAGGGATGGCTCGCCAGGACTCATCCTCAGAAGTGGGGGACAACGGTAGGAACACAGATCAAGGAGGCGGAGGCTCCCCAAGGAAGAAAGTTGCCCCTACAGAAAACTACGAGCTCGTTGGTGTGATTGTTCACAGTGGCCAGGCACACGCAGGGCACTACTACTCCTTTATAAAGGACAGGAGGTAATGGCCAAGAAGATCTGCGTGGGGGGTTTGAGCATGGGCTAAAGACTGCTTGTTTTGGAACGGTATAGTGAGCCATTCGGAGCTCTGTTGGAAGCACTCTTCCCTTCCTAATGTTGTGAGTGCTGAGACAATAACACAACAATCTGGGACGCCGTGTTACAAAAGCCTCAGCAGTTCTTACGTACCTTCTGTTGCAGGTTTGAGGGCTTCCTATGGCGCTTGGTTGCAGGTGATGTGCTTCTCATATTTTTAATCAAGCTTAGTTTTTAAAAATGTAACTTTGACATTGATTTAAACTCAGCTTTCTACTTACTGTCAAAGCAAGTGTGAGTTCAGGGTTGTCATTTCTAAGGTATGTGGGTGGTTCAGTTTTTCACTAGGCAAATAACTTTTTCTGTTATGTTTCTGTTCTGTTTTGGTCACAGGGGATGTGGAAAAGGAAAGTGGTATAAATTTAATGACACCGTTGTTGAAGAATTTGATTTAACTGATGAAACCCTGGAATATGAATGTTTTGGTGGAGAGTACAGACCTAAAGTCTATGATCAATGTAAGTAGATGTATAGCTTGATTTAGAGTCACTTTGTATTTCCTACTGCCTCGCAGTAGAGGTAGATCTCAGTCCATTATATCTACTTTGAGTTACTTGGTCTAGTAATCCTTCTGAAGCAGTTTTGGGGTTGTTTTTTTTTAAAGTCTTCTGGTTACTGAAGGACATAGCAGCTTGTATACGGCCTAATGTTAATTGAACCGTATTCACTGTTGCTCTGCACTTTGTAGACTTAGTGGCAGAGGAAATTCAAAGGTAAAATGGCACCCCATTAAAATAGTTTAAAAAAAAAAAAACAGGTTTTATTTTAGGCTAAAATAATTGTTCATAGAACATGGTATGGCATCAGAGTTAAACTTTTCAATGCTTTAAGGAATTAATTCCAAACACATTTCCACTGATGTTCACTTGTTTCATAATTCTGATAGTTACCTTTTTAAAATACATGTGCTTTTTGCAAAAATATTTTAGAATTCAGCTTTTTGTTATTTGCTACCATAGACTGATGCGTTGATCTGACAAATGGCTTTATACTGCCACAGTGTGTATTACTTGCACACCCAGTTTCACTTCCCTGTAGGAACGAAGAAGGTACCAGACCTTCAAAGGCCTTCCCTGACTGCCTTTTCTCCCATCAGCTAACCCTTACCCTGATGTGCGTCGACGCTACTGGAACGCCTATATGCTGTTTTACCAGAGAGTGTCTGATCAGAACTCTCCAGTCTTACCAAAGAAAAGTCGAGTGAGTGTTGTGCGTCAAGAAGCTGAGGACCTCTCCTTGTAAGTTCCTCTTCTGTATCTGTAAAGGTTTCTCTTATGTTGATAACTAGACCCTAGCTCCGGAACTAAGGAATGAGTGACTCCTGTTTGACAAAGGAGTGTAATGACCCTTCTCTTGTTTTGGTTTTCAAGCTGCTTAATGAATAGTCTTTTATCGCTTTAATAATTTCCTCTTCCCTACTGCTGTCATGGTTGCAGTAAAAAGTTTAAGTTGACTGACAGCCTCAAGAAGTATTTAGGCTGTCATCTGAATTTGCCTTAAGATCATACTAGCTGTACTGGTCTTCTAAACTTGAACCGTAGAGTTGTCGTAAGATTTCATTATTCACCTTGAGCTTGTATATATTTCAGATCTGCTCCATCTTCACCAGAAATTTCACCCCAGTCATCACCTCGACCCCATAGGCCCAACAGTGACCGCCTCTCTATCTTGACTAAGCTGGTTCGAAAAGGAGAAAAAAAGGGCCTTTTTGTAGAGAAAATGCCTGTGCGGATATATCAGGTAGAGCACTCTGGAAGTGGCAACTAAACCCTACTCGTAGGAAATTTAAGCACGTAGTAAGAGGAGCACAGTAACTCTGAAGATCTCCTTGAAGTAATTGCCTTCTTGAAAGCAAAGCTAGAAAATAATTCTGGGTTCTGACATAAAGTTGTCATGACACGAGCTTGGTGACACAAGCTGTTCAGTGGTACTTTGCTGTAAGTTTTGCTGTCCCTTCTCACAAAATTCACCCATCGTTCTTCGCAGGGAAGGTAGTCAGACATGAGATGTAGCAGCAGTCAGCAAGCAAGCAGGGAGAGAGAAGAGCAGAGAAGACACTTTGTTTGAAGTACATTTGAAGAGGAATGGAGATGATGGCAGATTACAGTCATCCTCAAATTCTTGAGTTTGCAAGAGTGTAGAAAGGAGAGAAGTGACAGAAACCAAAACCAGCTTCAATTCTGGTCATGTCTGTTAACTTACGTGATGCTGAATATGATCTCAAAGGGGAAAACACGGATGTTGAAGGCAACTTTGGAACTGAAAATGGAAGTGTGATGGCATTGGCAGAGCGTTGAGAGGATGGTAGAACCTGGGTATCGGTTGGCTGTCACAGGAGGAAGAAGGTCTCAGTCTGCAGGCCTACAGCTCTCATCCGTACAGGAGAGAGTACGATCTTGCATGTATTTGGCCTTCTGAACACACACTGTCCTGATCTGCAAGAGAGCCTACATCATGTACACAGTCCGAATAAACTGTGTGGGCTCTGTGTGGCCCTCCACATGGGTTGTCTCAGGCCGTTAACAGTCACTTTAAGCATTCTTGTGTCCAGGGTTGTATTATTACAAGAAACAGAACTCGGCTCAAATTCATTGAGAGTCTTTCAGCAAAATCTCATGTGAAAAAAGAGGGGCTTGGCATTTAAGTACATTGTTGCACAGCTTGCACTTACTCCGTGGCTCCTTGCTCTCTATGCGTAAATTCGCTGAGCAAGACTTTCAGGTTTGAAGGATGTTTTCTTGGCTTTGTTTATTAAAAGTGAGAACAAAATAGAAATTATCAGCAACATCCTTCTTTTTACTTAATGACCAAATGATTAAGTCCCTCATCTGTTGTCTTGCGTAGTCATAGAATGGTTTGGGTTGGAAGGGATCTCAAAGCCCATCTAGTTCCAACCCCCTGCCATAGGCAGGGACACCCCCCACCAGCCCAGGGTGCCCAAAGCCCCATCCAACCTGGCCTTGGGCACTGCCAGGGATCCAGGGGCAGCCACAGCTTCTCTGGGCACCCTGTGCCAGGGCCTCACCACCCTCACAGGGAAGGATTTCTTCCTAATATTTAATCTAAATCTCCATTTCTTCAGCTTAAACCCATTCCCCCTGTCCTACCACTCCCTGCCCTTGTAAACAGCCCCTCTCCATCTTTCCTGTAGGCTGCTTTATGTGTATGTTTCATCCTTGAATGAAAATCACTGGTTCTAAACAAATCTTCTAAGTCTCCTCAATGTATTTTCCCGTCCACTGTAGTAGTGATTCAGAGCATGAACAGAACAGGTCTGATACTGTTTTTTAAACACCGCACATTTACAAAAAAGATGAGATTTTAATTACAGAAACATACCTTGACAACACTTTAATTTTTTTTGCCTTTTAATTTTACAGATGGTGAGAGATGAAAACTTGAAATTCATGAAGAACAGAGATGTGTACAGTAGTGACTACTTCAGTTTTGTTCTGTCGTTGGCTTCACTGAATGCTGTAAGTACCTGGATTGTAATTTTAGAGCATTTGGAGTATGCTGGATAGGAAGGGCCACAGAAGCTATTTGGGTCACAACCAGGAAAACTGGGAGAGAAGGGTTGACATGATTTTGCTTTTCCAGATAAGCAATTCATTGTCTCCAATAATATTTCACGCTGTTAACATCTGTCTCAAAGCAAACTCCAGCCTCCGGTTCTAGTAAGTGGGAGAAACATCTCTGTGCCATAGTAAAAGTTATTTAATAACACATGCCTTTTTTAATGATGCAAACTGAGCTCTGGAGGGACAGAAATTCCTCTCTGTATGGAAAATCCAGAAGTTGGTGTTAGTCACTTCAGAGTTGGTAGACTTTCGTTGGAAATACAGTTTACTAATTACATTTTTCTAAAAAGTAATAAACAAACCAGCATTTATTAAATGTATGAAATCTACACATCTAGTGGGCCTTACAGGAAGTTTGTTCCTATTTTAGCATATTTGTTTAACTAGCATAGTCAGCACTGGAGACTGCTTTTAGCACAGAAATATGCTTTGCTTTGTTTCCATCTGAAGTAGATTACTTGAGTAGAACATGTTGATGTGTTTGAGAGACATCGTATGTGCTGCAGGCATACTTCTGCTCTGCAGTAAGTGTGATGTTTCTTTCAGACGAAGGTAAAGCATCCTTATTATCCCTGCATGGCCAAGGTGAGCTTACAGCTGGCAGTCCAATTCCTCTTCCAAACCTATCTCCGAACCAAGAAGAAACTCAGGTGAGGCCTTGTTCTGGGTGCTGTAACAACATATTCTGAGGTTTTCGTGCGTGATGTACCTACAGCACCTTAAAATACTGCGGGTGGCATAGACGTTCACAGGAGTAGCAGTACGTTTCTGCTTTGCACTGGAATCCCATCGCAAAGAAATCGGAGAAGAAGGAGGGTCATTTATAACCTGGCAGCTTGCTGCTGCTCCCAGCTCTCTGTTATTTCAGTGGCAGCAGATTGAGCGTGGAAAGGCTTTAATGGAGATTTAAGTACAGCCAGTCATTCCAAAATACTTCTGCAAGTATTTTTGTCTAAAGGCATCTAATGCACGTCCAATTAAAGTAAAAATTCTTTCTATGTGACAAGCAAGGAACACGGCTTAGGTTTGGGAGGCGTTTTTTCTCATTCAGTACTGACAGTTGTCCCTGTTCCATTCCAGGGCTGATACAGAAGAATGGATTGCCACCATAGATGCACTGCTCTCCAAAAGCATTGATGCTTGTCAGTGGTTAGTTGAATACTTTGTCGGGCCAGAGGGCCGGGAGCTTGTAAAGTAAGTACCAGTAACTGTGTCTGGGGTGTCTTGTCTCATGTGTGAATAAAGCTTCCTAATAACATGATCTGGCTTGTACTGACGTATTCCCAGAAAGGTGACTGTGCACCTTCTTTAAACAGGCATGCTAGGACATCACTTAGGGGTTTATTTCTAGTATTTTCTCTGATTGTGCAGCCTTCTGAGTAATTCTGAAAATCTAATGAAATAGTGTAGTGTGCATTGAGAAGGATGTGGATTCAGTGGAGTGCCTTGGAATGTGCTTCAGTTTATGTCTAGTCACCTGCAAAGGCGGGAAAGGAGAACGTGGTGAAAGTGTTTGGGGTAAGATAAGTTTAACACTTACCTGCAAAGATCACAGATAGACTGGAAAGGATTTTTCTGGCCAAGCTCAAGACCAGCTGATAGGTGTTTTGAAAACACCTAAGACAAATTCTTGAGGAGATGCATCCGTGTAAAGAAAAATTTATCGTTAAAGTTGCATCGAAAGACTGGATCCTATGATAGCTTTTAGTTTTAGCTCTTTTGTTCTTTGAATGAATAAATGTAAAGTAATATTATAGGCCTTGCTAGTGACAAGCAAGAACGCAGAAAAATTAGTTAAAGCTTATCCACAGAAGTACAATACAAGAAGTATCCAGATTATTACCCTTTTTAAAATAATAAACAACACAATTGTAGTAACTGTGTGTGCACGTTGATTCCAGTTCTCTTTGCAGCTTCACCTTTTATCTTCCAGAACTTTCCTCCTAGAATGCAGTGTGAGGGAGGTGCGAGTCGCTGTAGCCACTATTCTTGAAAAAACCCTCGACAGTGCCTTGCTTTATCAGGAGAAGGTTAGTGTCACCTCGTCATCACCAGAGATCCTGTTGGTTGTGTCTCCTCCTGGCGCTTGATGCATTAGCAAATAGTGCTGTATGATTTTCTCTTAAGTTTGGAAACTGTGTTTTCTTAAGATTTATCCTCTTTTTCTGTAACTGAGACATTCCAGAAATCAGCTCAATTTTTAACTGACTCTCCGTCCTCACTCGGCCTATAGCAGTGACTGTAGTTAGGAACTGAGCTATCTTGTTCTAGAGAGAGACCATAGCTATGGTTATTGGTCACAGCTTTCATTTTCTATTAGAAAATCTTGGCAGGTAAGTTTAGGAAGTGCAGCTTTGTTACATTTGACTGATCTTAATGTTGTAGGAAAGCTCAGTGGGGAAACTTGTGAAAAGGAGTGATTTGTAAAATATGAGATTAACTTACTTCCCTTGGGATACCTGAAATGAATAATTTGTATTAAGAGAACTCAGACAGAAGTGTTATCTGTGTTCTGGTGTATTCCTGCAAGCTGTCAGTGGGGGCTTGGACACTGGTAAATAGTGTCCAAGTCATGTTTAGTCTGAAATATGTGGGGGATTTTTTACCTCAAATTTTAATATTTGATGCAATAGAATGTTTATTCTATCCAGTTTTCTTTTTCATCCACCGTCCTGGATGGAAGACACTACAGTCATACAGACTTCTGCTAGGAAAGTTTTGTCTTATTTAGACACATAGTTGATAGTTTTTGGTTACTTCCTCTTGACTGTTAGTTGCTATCTGTTAACTGAGATGTAATAAATTACATACCAGTGTGCATACCCTTAGTGTGCTTTGATGCAAACTGAACGCTAATGTTGCTTTTCGCATAGTTGAGTGTGACAATACGCGAATGTGAGACCTTGAGTGAAGTTGACTTCCAATCTGGTTTGTTGTGCATCACTGTAACGGCTGCAAAGTCTGAACATCGGCTGACTCTGAGGAGTAATTTGAATTGCTTTAAAAATCTTGCAAACTTATGTAACTGCTGAGTTCCACCTCTTTGAGCAAGCTACCTCCGTGGTAGCTTTCATTGCTTTCCTGTTTAATATCTGCAGGGTTCGTTCAGAAGAGTTAAAAATGGGAAGGCTGCAACCCTTTGTTAGCTACTCGTATTCATCACACAAGCGTATCTGACCATACGTAGGGCTTTGTTAACCATACCTTAACTCTGATATGGGAAACTCTTTCTTTTGTTTTTTAAGCAGTAGGTGACTGTTTAAATTCAAGTTAATATTTGTTTTCGCAGTTGAAAACCCTACATCAATTATTGGAGGTGCTACTTGCTCTACTGGATAAAGATGTACCTGAAAACTGTAAGAACTGTGCTCAGTACTTTTTGCTGTTCAACAACTTTGTACAGAAGGTAAGAAACCAATTTTTAATGCTATTTTAATTTTAAAGGACAGTGGTAAAACAGCCAGTCATCCATACTCATAGACATTTAAGCAGCACAATGAAACTCTTCCAGAGCTTTGGAGTTTTGTTTTTTTTTTTCTGTTTTTGGAAAGTAAATGGCTTTGGACACTGGATTAGGGTAAAATCACACAAAAATATGCCAGCAAAATGTACCTATTGAAGACGTCATTTCCAAAGTCTGAATGTTCAGTTTCTGTTCTGCGAGGTGCTTTTGGCTGTTCTTATTTAAAAAAAATAAAAAATAAAAAAATCAGTGTCAGTGTTCAGGGTATTTGTCCTGTAGGAAACAGAATAACTGATGGGACTGTGCTGTTGGCACCCCAGTATAATTTCCCTTCATTCCCCTGTTCTCTTTTGATTTGTAGTTTGGGGGGTTTTTTTGCTGTTTGTTTTTTTCATATGACACTTGTTTTGCATATGCTTGTTCTGGTCAGATTTATATAATATGCTCAGTATAATGAGACATGCTTTAGAGATGTAGCTCGTTGATCTGTGTGACTTTTTCCCTGTTAGCGTAGGAAATGTGGTGTTTAGCCTATACATTGTACTTTTGTTCCCTGGAGCATTAATTCTTTACCTACAGAGGAACGACCTAACTTTTTATTGTTGTCTAAACAGCAGGGTATAAGGGCTAGCAGTCTTCTTCTCAGACACTCTGCGTTGAGGCACATGATCAACTTTCTCCTTGGCCCCAACCGACAGAGTAACCAGGTAAAGCTCACCTCCCATGTGGTTTTGTGCTGTGGTTTGACCATCCTCGTGTTCTTACAATGTTTGAATTATGGACAAATACTTTTCATGTAGTAGAATGGACTACTCCTTGGATTCGTCTGTAAACTTCATGTAAGTCTTACTCTTCCTGTGTGTAAACGTGAAAATAGCTTGATCATCAAGCTTTTGATAATACAGTTTTCACCAAATTCAAAGTGTTAGAACATGGTGTTGGACTGTTGAGGGCATTGTTTTGTTTTGACTTAGAAGTTGACTAAATTAACTAATCAAAAGTTAATTAAATCTCTCCTTTTGGCTCAAGCAGAATCGTAGGTGGAGTTCGGCACAAGCGCGTGAGTTTGGGTATCTTCACAACACTGTAGCACTACTTGTTTTGCACTCTGACGTCTCCTCACAAAGAAATGTTGGTAAGAATTGCGTCTTTACGTTTCGGTGGCTCTGCATTTCAGTTACTTTGACTGGGAATAACTTAATATGAGTGAGGAAAAATACAATCACTTTGCATTTAAGACAGTAGTGATTAGCGTATGTTTGATTACTCTTTATTTTGCTGTAAATGTACTGGGATGGTGTGGCAAACAGTATTGCGGGCACTGTTGGGAGCGGGGAGTCTTCATAATAACATTATCATGCCTTCTCTCCTCCACCGTAGGCCTAAAAGGCCTTTCTTCATGCGAGTAAATCAAGCTGTGTCGTTGCTGGCCGGGCTAACAGAGGCTGTATTTTAGATTTGTTATGCTTTTTGCTAATCTGAAGGGGAGTATTTAGACAGAGCTCCTGAAAAATAAGCAATGAAATACTCTCCTAGATATTTCTTACAAGAGACGGCGAAAGCCAGTGAGGGATAATTGGTGCAAGTTACTCTTGAGGAGATTCCTGTTGAACAAGAGAGGAATATTTTTCACAATGAGAAAAATTGGCCATTGGAATAATCTCCCCAGGGATGTGGTGGATTCCCCAGCATTGGACACTTTTAAGATTCGGCTGGACAGGATGCTGGGCCACGTTGTCTAAACCAAGCTTTTGCCAAGAAAGGTTGTACCAGATGATCCTTGAGGTCCCTTCCAACCTGATATTCTGTGATTCTGTGAAAAAAAAGATAAGGGAATGAACTGAGATTTTAAGTTTCCTGAAGAAGGAATTTGAAATTGTCCTTTTAAAAGACTAACTTGATTTCTGTCTAGGCTTAAAAGTTGCTGGAGTTGGAGGCAGTCAAAAAAACTAAAGTAAATGTGCTGAATGTGGTGACTGTGCAACAGTGATTGAGAGAGAAACTAAAGCTCAGACTATTGATAGTGAAGCGAACGTTTTTGCTTCGACCGTCTTGCAGTTCATTTCCCTATGTTGTCACTAATGTAAATGACATTTAGGTGTGTGAGAGATTACATGGGGTGGTACCATTTGAGCTATAAGCCGGTTGAGATGAATGTCATTAGAGATGGCGGGTGCCAAATGGGTAGCAGTGTTCTACACACCTTGAAGACAATCTGATTTATTAGTGGATTGTTTTTGTATTTGCTGTTATAGCTCCTGGTCTCTTTAAGCAGCGTCCACCTCTAAGCATCACTGCTTCAGGTCCACTTTTGACACTCCATGAAGAAGTGGAAGCCTTGTTATTCCTGTCCGAGGGGAAACCTTACTTAATGGAGGTATCTGTTCTATATTCTGCCCTGCTTTAACCTAAAAGCTGGTCTGACGTTGTTCCTTTGAAGTATCCTTACGTGAAAAGTACTGCGTATTGAAAAGCAGCCAGCAGGGAGTATGTGGTTATTTATTTGAGCCTAAACAGGAAGGCACCTTTGGTTTCCTCTTGAAGAAGAAGAAACCTTTATTTTCCAGTATATCTCTAAACTTTGGGCTCTGGTTAGAGAGTTTACGAAGTCAGCAAAGACAGCTAAACACGTTTTGCAAGTGCCCATGCAGTCAGCTACCATATGTCAGCTGGAGGTGCTGACTTGAACTGCTCTGCTGTAATGGATCATGCTTGACCCCAGACCCTTGGAGGTGGGCAGCAGGAGCTGGATGGAGTGCTGTGAGGGCAGCAGCTTCAGCAGACTGGGCCATGCTGGGAGAAAAAATGGCATCGTTCCTGGAAAAGATTAACATTGTATAATAAACAATTATTTCTAAGAATGGATAAAGCATGGCTGTGTCTGAGATTGTTTGCACCTTTCCCTTAGGTGATGTACGCGTTGCGAGAGCTAACTGGATCTCTGTCGGTTCTTATTGAGATGGTGGTGTACTGCTGCTTTTGTAATGAGCACTTTTCCTTTACTGTGCTACACTTCATCAAGGTAGGGAGATAATCAAGATAAGCTTTTTGCATTAAACGTTTCTTCCAAGCTTTGATCATACCATGTATTATGGGTTATAATGGCGCTGGGATCTGCAGAACAATCAGTACAGTTTGGGTTTTGGGATGAGTGTTGGTGGGGGTTTTTTAAGCTTTTACTGTTTAAAACAACAAATTTTCAAAAATCTGTAAAGCTATCTTGTATTTCTTTGCATCATCAACATATTTTACTATCTCTTTATTTCTTGACTGCAGACTCAGCTGGAAACCGCTCCACCTCATGAGCTGAAAAATATATTCCAGTTACTCCATGAGATACTGGTAGGTGAAGAGTAGAGACTTGTACCAGATAGATCTTGTATTACTGTGTAATGAAAAAAGGCAGGACTGCATCGGTTATTTCAACATCCGTGCATCTTCACTCCTTTGTTTGGAGTTTTTATTACTTTTTAAATTGCTGTCTTGATAATTCGGTGCTATAGGAAACTTGAAGTCTTGTTTTGTGTTGAGGTGGTTAAAACCGTTTTGTAGAACAGATACAGGTATCACACACAGCCTTACTTATATCGATCCTTTCCTTTCCTAACAGGTTATTGAAGACCCATTACAAGTAGAGCGCATCAAATTTGCCTTTGAAACTGAAAATGGATTAATAGGCAAGTAAGCCAGTGGGTGAACGCTCCTGTCTCCTACTGACCCTTACACTGATGATGGCTCGTATCATCTCCTCGTTTCTAATCCTTCTAAACTGTTTTACTTCTCAGGGAAAACAACTCGCCACTGTTTGAGGTAGCCACCACTATCCCACAAAACGCTCTAAGAAAATCCAAAATAAGCATTAGAATATTACAGTAACAGCAAGCTGGAAAGGAGTTTAACTGGGGAAAATTAATTATCTCCAACAGTAGTTGGCGAACCCAGAAAAGAGTGGTACTTATGTACTTCAAAATTGATGTTAAGCAACCTTAACCAAGAGGCTGGCAAGAGAGAGAACTTTTTGAAATAAGCAGCAGATCAGGGTGTATGCGTAACGTGGGGAAAACAAGTACCTTGGATTAACGTAACAAAGTAGCTCTATGAATCCTGTAACCTTAAAAATTATTTTTTATCTCTACGTATCTCAAGAAATTGCAGATCATCTTGTTTTGTCAGCATCCTAATTACCATAAAAAGAAACTGGTTCAGCATGGAAGGATGCTAATACTACTAACTGCAGGATAGCCTCATCACCTGACAGCTGGCTCCTGTTTGCTGCTCTTAGAAAGCGTCGTCTCTCCATTTGATAAGGAAACTTTATTGAAGTGAACTTACTAAAGCATTCAAAAGCAGCAGAAACGTCCCAGAAGTGATGAGAGTTTACTTCATATGAGTCAGGAGAAGATGCTTTGTGCGCAAGAGAAACGTGGGGTGGCCACATGGTGCTCAGAGAGCACCTCTAATCAGTTAGTGTCGCCTGGGCATCTCTTTCATAGCTGTTTGGATGAGGAGCTGCTTCAGATTGTGGCTTTCACCTCGCGTTATTTTGGATTCTCTTTCAGTGAGAAGGAATATTTAGCTTTGTTCTTTACTTCTCTCTTGTACTTCAGTGCTCTTCTCTTTAGTGGTTTCCGTGTACGACTGCTAGAAGATAACACGCAGCAGTGTAAGAGAATAGCTAAGTGGTTATTTTATTTCTGTGTAAGTTGGTCCCACTTGGACCAGTTCTGTTCTGTAACTTGGGCGATACGTGACTTCTTTTCCTCTGCAGAGGAGAGGTGCGATTATTCAGTTGATTCTTATGCTGAAGGCTTTTTGTGTAAAATACGTATGATCTAATAACATTACAAGAACTGCTGTGAGTTTTGGGAGTGAAAGCTGTGGTTTTACCTTGAATTTTCCTTGCACCGGCGCTGAACAGCATGCAGTCTCACTGCATGTGGACCGTGACCTGTCAGTCACGTTGGCTAGTTTTACTCCAAAAAAAGAAATCAGCGAAAGACAGTTTCCTGTGGTTCTCAAAAGGGTGTTTGTGCTTAACATGCGACACACCAGTGCTGTAATTTTAATCATCTGTTGTGCTTTCGTGGTAGAAAAACTGGCACTTTGCAGTTTCCTAGCAATTGTTTGCCTAGTTCGGAGGTTTCCCTACCGTGTTCTTTGCTGGTTCCTGTGGACAGAGCAACTTCTGAGTAACAGATCTGATTGTGGCAGCTCCGCGGAAATCTTTGTGCTTCTCCTCAGTCAAAGAATTTTGTTAAAAGCTGTGGGAAGTCACAGTACAGAAAACTTGCTGGTAGGAATGGCCGGGGGTTTTGCCCAAGTGTCCCCTAGAGGAGATTCGTGGCCATCGAATTTTGCTATGCTTGTTTGTGTGAAGAGGCTTTAAACATTCTTCAAGCTTTGCAAGTTTTGATCCAGGTGGGAGCTGGTGATCTGGCTCACTTACAGGAGTTTCAAACATTTTTCCCCCTTCAGATAGATGTAACCATAGCAATTATCTAACATAGACTGGATTATAGGGAAAATAACTGCATTAGGAGAGGACTGTTTAAAATTCAGGTACTGCATTTGGAAGAATTACTGCGTTTTCACTTTGATCTATTTTTAATCCAATAGAGTTATGGAAGTACTCAGAACTGCCAGCAAAACAGCAGCGTGTTTAACACAGATACTCATGCTAACATCTGTGGAAATAACTTCCAGCGCCTGAGTTAAAATTTTAGCTGCTGAGTTAAAATTTTATGTGTTCAGACTGGCTGGTACACAGAAACCTGAACTGTGATTTTTAATCCATGTGTTTGTCCCCACAGCCTTGATGCACCACAGCAACCATGTGGACAGCAGCCGCTGTTACCAGTGTGTCAAGTTCCTTGTTACTTTGGCTCAGAAGTGAGTAATACTGGTTTCAGAATTTAACCTCATCCCTACCTCGGCCCCCTCTGTTACCACGAAAGCTGCTGCTCTTTCTACTTTTGATCAGCTTTATCTTTTGTTACTGTGATATAATCGGTGTTCAAAGGTCTTGGTAGTACCTGTGCCAGTATGGAGTGAGGTCTGTACTGGTTAATACCTGAGATGGATTTCTCATGTAACAACCGATAATTGCTGCTTACAAAGGCAAAGGTCAGCGACGTTCTGTAGGGCAGGGACCTAGGATTAAGACCAAGATAAACATAAGAAAACTGTCCCAAACTTTTGAAATATTGATTCCTAAATTCTCTTTTGTTTGGAACTTGGCACGTGTCCCAGTAAAGCATAGTTCTGAAATGAATCTGTGTAGTAGACTACTTCGTGTAAACTTTACTCGGCATTATTGCTCTTGCTAATTGAGTTAGTAACAGGACTGTGCAGCTTAGGTCAGAGTTTGTGATGATAACAGTGCGTACAGAGGGCAGCAGCACAAAGAAAGAGAAGTCTCTGGATTTTATTTTTAAGTTTGCCAGAAAAACTTGTTCATGACTAATGACTATCATTTCAATTTCCAAGGTGCGCTACTGCGAAAGATTATTTCAAGGAGAATTCCCACCACTGGAGTTGGGCTGTGCAGTGGCTACAGAAAAAGGTAGTTTGGCCATAACTTTACGGAAAGACTGCTGCTTTGTTTGTGATGGGGATAATGAAGTCTCCATCCTCTGCGTGGCTGTTTGAGATAACTCTTAAGACAGAATATAAGCTGCCTCATTGTTTACAGGGACTGTTTGGATGCAGCTAAATGTGATGCATGCCAGAACTTCAGTAGGCCCCCACGTGTTCCAGGCGTAGATATGCGTACAGTGAATTAAACCAAGTGTGAATGATCATAATGATTATCATTCCTTGCCATGTGGGAAGCTTTTGGTGCCACTGTGTTCACGTTAGAAGTTTTCACTTATTAAAAAAAAAAACAAACCAATTTTCTGTTCCCTACATGTTGATGAAAGGGAACACGTAAACGAGTGGATTCCTGACAGAATCGCTGCAGCTTCGCACAAAGCAGAGCTGTTGACAGATACAGCTTTTTCCTCCCACACACACATTTCTTTGTTCTTCCCTCTAAACTTAACGTAGGTTGGCCAGCACATCTTTAATAAATACCCAAGGACGCTTTGAAAACTTAAAGCTCAGCAGAATCGGCCCAGGTTTGCCTGCAGTCCAGCAGGACAATGCTTGGTCTCCCAGCACTGCACGTGCAGCACGATAGTATCCCAGCTCCAGGCTGCCTCGCTGTCCTGACAGCTGCTGCCAGGCAGATGGCGGGTGCATCCGCTAGTTCCGTGCCGAATGCTGGAAGCAGAACTAGTGGGATGCTTGCAGCGCAGCTGGCACAACTTGTTGCCGCTCTTCTCTTGAAGCACAGCGAGCTGACAGGTCTGGATAGTCCTGCTTGTTCCGTTTTTTACCATCACAAGTAGATGTAAAACTCGTATGGCAATTTTGTGGCTTTCTTGGCTTTTCATGCAGATGTCTGAACATTATTGGGCTCCACAGAGTAACGTATCCAATGAAACATCAACTGCAAAAACCTTCCAGCGTACTATTTCAGCACAGGTATGTGTCACAGTCTTGGGAGACGATGTCAAACTTGTTTTATTTCCTTTTTGCTTTCCAGTTAGCGTCTTTGGTTTTGGCAGCTTTAGCATTTTCCAGTGCACTTAAGACCGTTCTTCCTTTAGAAGCCCAGACCCAGTAGTTGTTCCTGAAAAAATATAACCCTTAAATGTTATTAGTCAATACCTCGCAATTACCTGTGGTGACTCAACTATCTCACTACAGCAGTTGTATTGTTTCAGAATCAACTTTTAAAAAAAAAAAACAAACTAATAAAATTATGATGAGATGAAGGTATCAGCATGGGCCCTGACACTCTCTTGGACTGTTCCCAACTCAGGACACTCTGGCCTACGCCACAGCCTTACTGAATGAGAAAGATCAGTCTGGAAGCAGTAACGGGTCAGAAAGTAGTCCCGCCAACGAGAACGGGGAGAGGCATTTGCAGCAGGTAACTATAAAATGTTTGTCTTCTGTTGGGTTGCTCTGTCAGGCAGTCTGTTCCTGGGGCTCGGGTCAGAGCCACCACTGAATGTAGACACAATAATTGTGCGCGTTACAAAAATAACGTACTGTATCTTTCTCTCCCCATCCCTTGTGTGTGTTGAAAGGGCTCAGAGTCTCCTATGATGATTGGTGAGCCTAAAAGTGACCTTGATGATGTTGACCCGTAGAGGATTACCTGTGAACACAAAACCAGATCAACTCATACATTTAATGCCTGGTACCTATTGAAACTGGGGTCCCGTTGCTTATGCCATTAGAAGAGTCTGGAGGAGGAGTGGCGTTACAGGATCGGAGGCAACGCTGGAGGAGGTTATTTCCCTGGAAGAGAAAAGCATAATCTTTTTTTTTTTTTTAGCCACAAAGGCTAGATCAATAAATGCTGTAGAAAACTGCATCTTGACCTGCAGTGGCTTTTGACAGTCCAGACACCGAAAACAGTTTGTTCAAGAAGATTTTATCAAATACACAAACGCTAGTGGTTGAATTTTTATGTGAACATTAAATGAGTGAATGTAAAACTGTTGCTTTTCTGTGATGCTGCAAAAAAAAAAAAAATCTTTTGGTTTTTATACAGGAAAAATGAAACCAGACTGCCCTTAAGTATGGAGGGTAAATTTTTAATCTTTCTGATAATATTGAATAGGAATATTCAAATTTCTGTAAAGATGTGTGATGACTTTACATTTCACTGTAAAATATTAGTTAAAGAATGGGTTTACATAAGGACTTCTGTATTTAATATGTCTCCCTGCTAATTTGTAAAGCTCTTCATGAGAAGATCAGCAAGGTTGCTCTGTAAGGAGAGTGATTCCTCACAGAATAGTTTGGTCAAGGAGCTCCGGAATGGGTCGTCTTTTCTGGAACCTTTCCAAAAACCACAGGCAATTGGGAAGGGCAATAAAAGAAAAGCTTTGTTCTCTAAGTATGCAAGTGTTTATTATTGAAGGATGTTGGTTGATTAACAACAACAAAAAAAAAAAGTTAATGAGTAGTTCAAAAGAAAAAAAGCACTTTAAGATGGAATTCTGTTGCCGTTTTACTCATTAAATTTTTTTAACCTGCGGAGACATATTGAATAAAATGTAGTCTCAATCATGTGATCTGCAATCACTCGCTTATGCTTTGAAATTACTGAGAAAGTTGGTATTGGTTGTATATGATGAATAATTCCTTGACTAAGCTGGGGACACTGTTGTGCAGATTTTATAGCAGTTTTAACACGGGGGAAAGAATGATTCGGCTTTGTATTTTCACTTGACCAGGCAACGTTTAAAATATCACAGCTCTTTTGGTTTGCTCAAAACCAACTGGAAACCAGTTGGGATGGATTTGAACACGGTTCCGTTTTCCACGTCAAGTGCAGTTCAGTGATTTCCGGCTCTGGATACTAGCTTCCTTTGTGCCAACTAATTCTTCATCTTCTGTACGTTTTGCGTTTGTCACGTTTTCTGCACTGCTTTTTGCCTTTATTTATGGATTCTGCCTTACTTTAAAAAAAAAAAAAAGGAATTATATAAACAAACATGCACAGAAACGGGGGACATCTTAAGGAGTGCCTGGGTACTTCCAGAAGAGGTAAATTTGCCAAGTTAAAGGCACAACTAGCCAAAAAGTGCCTTTTTTTTTTTTTTCTTTTTACATACTGTTGCCGAAACAAGAAGCAGCAGACAGCTTTTCACTGTTGTGCACTAATATTGGAATTAACCAGTCATTTCACTGTTGGAAGTAAGCATCCGATCGGATTTCAGCTGGACGGCTTTATAACTCGCTGCGGGTTAAGGGAGCCGTCGCCATAAATTGCACGTGCGAAGGAGGAGGGGTGGCATCGTAGTGGAGATCTCGCTTTCTTTTCCAAACAATGTCTTCATAGACACGTGGTGGCAGAGTTAGCATTTTATAAATGTTTCTGATAATGTGCTGGGACGTTTTAAATGTGATGTTTTAAATTAATTTTGAATAAATCATTTCTTACGGATACCCCTTCTCCTTCTCCCCCCCCCATCCCTAATACTTTGTTAACGGGTCATAAATCGTCACGAGAAGTCAGTACACAGCGGTGATGGTGACGGAAGAAGCTGGTAACGTTCCTATGGGTTGGCACCACTTGTCACTTCAGGGTCCTGTTATTTCCTATGGAAACAACGTCCTCGATTACCCAGAGAGGCAGCGAATTGCATCGGGAGGGCTCATCACCACTGTATACCTGAAACCAGTACATGGCTCATCACCACTGTATACCTGAAACCAGTACAAACTTTTTCACGGTTCTGCTCACGCTTGTACAAAGTCAATGGTTATAATTTGCAATAAGATGATACTCGGTCAATTATTTTTGTTTCCAGCTGCTGTCATTTGAACCTGCTGAAGATTATTTTTTGGAAAATAGAGTTCAACAAAACTAGTTTTTGTGTAAATTGTGATGCATTTCTATGTTGTAATTTTTACTGCCAATCTTTTTGGATGAAAATGTTTTTATACTGCTTACAAAATGTTGGGTGAGGAGCAGCCGCAGCCCTGCCTGTGAGCGTTCGGAGAGGCGTTGTCTGACTAACGCGTAGACATTTGGCACTGGAAAAATAGGCAGTCTTGATGAACAGTCTTGGGATTCCTGGTCAATGGAATAAAGTTATTCCTTTCACAGAGCACTAGTGTAATCTTTAGACTGCGCACACGCTGCTACGCTGTCGTCTTACTGATCCCCTTATCTTGAAACTCCTTAGGCCAGTCCTGCGGGTGGTGAGCTCCCAGGGGTTGCGCTGCTCTGTATCCTTATCCCGTGGCGTCTTCGGGTGTGCTGTCCGATCCGTACCTCTCTGCCGTTTCTTCTGACCTTCTTAGCAGCGTGATTTACCCTGGCTGCGCCTGCCGTCACGGATTAGACGGGCTTTGTGTGTCGGACAGCAGGGTTTGCAGGTGATCTGGACGTGAGCGGTTGCTGTCTCTTCGCTGGGTGCGAGGTGCGGAACGCCGGACGGGCAGCAGTGCCGCAGCGCTGGCATTGCCCTGCTCGCCTGCCCGCTGCCTTCCTCAGCGGAGCTGGGAGCTGTGGCCAGAGCTGCTGGCCCTGCCTCTGTCCCCCAGGGGACCGTAAAACCTGTTGCATCTCAGGTGTCACCCAGCTTGCAAACCGTACTGTGCCCTGGGATCAACGCTGCGCGCTCCTCCATGAGAGGCTTCTCTGCCGACCCGCAGCACACGGTACCGAGCCAGGGCTCATCTTTTAATGTTGTTTCCCTCTCCACCAGGCTTACGTGTGCTTGAACTAAGCTGTGGAAGCTGTGTCTGGCTGCTTGTGCGTGGAACGTGCTGCTGCCGGGAGCCGGCGGGGGAGCAGGCAGCAAGATCTTCCCCTGTCCCAGGGAAGGCAGCAGAGGTGAAGCACCCGATGGGTGCTCGGCGCGGTTACAGGCTGGCACGCCTGCTGAGAAACCGCTAGCTGCGTCTGCGCTGCTCAGGAGCTCCCGGGCTGACACCCCTTTCTGCAGAGTTCAGGTTATAGCTGATGAAATTAGGGGCTGTAATTAGATATGTAGTATGTAATTACGTGTTTAGATCGGGGTGGGCTTTTGCTGTCTTTAGGTAACGCGTTGGAAATCGTTTAAACCTTTCCAAGTGGTGCTTCCCACTGGGTCCCTGTCTGCTCTTGCCAGTTAACGCTGGAGTGACAGATCTGGAAGGAGCTGCTGGTGGGGAGCAGAAGTCTGACGGGTTAACCTGGTGCTTGAGCTATCAAGCTTTATTTTCTCATCTCTCCTCAGGTAACACAAATTATGTATTGTAGTGCCAGGAAGCAGCTAATCACCCCCCAAAAAAAGTGAGACCCAGCTTTGGTGGCTTGTGGTACTTGTCAGCTTGCTGCTGTGCATCTCTCTGAGCATCTCCGCCTTGCCTTCTTTCTGGGCCCCCGTGTTTACGGAGCGAAGCCCACCGGTACGGGCAGCAGCGCCGCAGAGCACAAGGGCAGGTGCCCCAGAGCTGGGTGACGGTACCGCTGTTCTAAAAACAGGGGCAGGGGGCCCACGCTGTCTGCGCCTCCCTGCCTGGGCCAGGGATCGGGCCCGAGGGGGTGGCCTCTGCTGGCTCGCTAACGAAGCAGAGCTCGTTTGGGGGAGCAGCATCCCTGGCAGATGGGTGCCAGCTCCCCCCTCCCAGACCGCTTCCCCCTGGGGCTGTACATGAAGCCAGACGATGGATCGTATCTACTGGTCTATCAATTTTATTTCAAAAAGACACTTATAAAATGTTTATTTATAATTTCCAAATAAATATTTAAGGTACAAATGTAAAAACCAAGGAACTGAAAGCTTTTTCTTTCTTTTTTTTTCTTTCCTTTTTTTTTTTTAAGTCATTGCAGCCAGCTCTTCGTGTTTTGGGAAACCCTGAGAGGGAAACAATGCATAGCACCAGCACATCATTAGCTTCGACTTACCAACAAAACCAAGAAACTAACAAAGCAGTAGCTGACTCTGTAGCAGTGCAGATTAAAAGCTAATTAAACAAGCAGACTGTTTAAACTAAAAAGTAAAGAAGTCCCCTAGCTACGTGAGGAAGCAGTTATAAACCTGCCCAAAAATAGCTATACTATGGTTTTCCGGGTGCTACGAGGCATTAGCTGACATCTAATAAGCAGCTAACGAGGGAAGAAAGGAGCAATCCTTACATTTATTTTTTTTTATAAGAAGGTAGTGGATGGCACCAGGAACAAACAGCCCCGTGGTGCCTCGTACAGCCAGGACCCTGTGGAAGGACCCGGTGCGCGGCGGGGGGAGGATGCCGGGACCATCCCTGTGATGAGGCTGTGCGGGAGCTGCTTGGAGAGCTCTTGCGGAGCCGCCTGGGTCCCACCGCGTGTGACAGAGCAACGAGCTGGTACCCCACGGTGGCAGCCCGAGCGCTGTGGCCTCAGAGCACGGGCCGTGCCGGGAGCAGCAGCTCGGCCCGGAAGGTACTGAGCCAGGGATGGGATGGCATGGGATGGCATAGGATGGGATGGCATAGGATAGGATAGGATAGGATAGGATAGGATAGGATAGGATAGGATAGGATAGGATAGGATAGGATAGGATAGGATGATGCGGTGGTCCAGCAAGGCACCCGTCCCAGCTACGCCAGGCACGCTGCGCCTCCGGCTCAGCCCGTCCCTACTGCCGGCTCCGGCAGCAAATGGCAACGGCAGCGGCCGCACTGCTGCCCGGGACGCTGGCTGCCACGCAGGTATTGTCCACAGCGTAGGCTCCCATGGTGCCGGGGCTCTGGGAATGGGCGTTACAGCCTGTCAGCGTCCAGCCGTCGTCGCAGGACACCGTCACCTAACAGGGGAGAAGAGGTCACCCTCCATGGGTCAGCAAGGGACGGGGGGCTGCCCGTCCCCAGGGTGGTGTGGCCGGTGTCATGCTGAGCTGCTGGACCCCAGCCAGGGGGGTCCCCACTACAGGTGGGCAACTGGGGGCACTAGTGAAGGCTGGGCTTGGGGCTACAGCCGCAATGAGACACAGAAGCCAACCTGCCCCCCCGCCATTGGGGTGGCAGAGGGATGAGCCGAGGCGAGGACACCACCACGGCAGAGGAGCGTGTGCCATCCCTACCTTCTCCGCAGAGCGCAGGGACGCGTGCTCCTTCACCCGGCACTCGAGGCTGGCAGCGGGGCAGCACAAGGCGTGCACCACCACCTCTGTCCTGCCGGCGCAGCGGCTGCGCCCACTGCCCAGCTCCGCGACGGGTCTGCCACCATCACTCAGCACCGCGGCGGGGGAGTGGAAACTGCACCCTGCCGAGGGGGGAGAGGGGCTGTTGGTGCAGGGCAGCATCCCGGCTCACGCAGAGGCGCTGAGGGATGTCCCTGCTGAGCCCTGAGCCTTTTCTGCCCCCAGGCACACAGCACGTGTGCCCCCTCCCTGGCAGCTCAGCGCTCGCACCCACCCTTTCACCCGCAGCTCCCACAGGGTTTTCTGGCAGAAACACCCCTGGCCATCAGCATATCGCCTCAAGGCTCTGCAGCCCCCCATGTCCGGCGTTACCGGTCAGCACGTGGTCCTGCGGGGAGCAGCCGGCCCCCTCGGCCGCTGCGGAGCTGGCGTTGATCCGGCACTCGGCCCTGGGCCACGTGCAGCACCTGGCGATGGCGTAGACACCTTGGCCGCGGAAAGCGTTGTGGGCCACGCACCGCTTCTGCCCGTCCTTGTCCTGCAGCCAGGGCAGCACGGTGTCACCGGGGCTGCTCACGGCCTGGGGACACCCCTCTGAGGCCAGCAGGCACCCCAGAGGTAGCCTTCTGTCTCCGCTCACCCTGCTCACCTCCATGTGCTCCCCCAGCCGCCTGCCGCTGCGGGAGAAGCTGGAGCAGCTGAGCATCTCCTCGGCACCAGCGCAGCGAGCCATGGCCGTGGCGTGCCGGCTGAGCCCCGAGCGCGCTGACCACACCGAGCGGCAGTACAGCTGCTCGTCTGCAATGGGGCAGATGGCATCAGCAGCGGGGCGGACGCTCGCCGCGGCATGGACCGACACCCTAACCCCTGCCCGCTGCAGGCAAGCAGCCTCACTCGGGCTCAGCCGTCCCCGGCACAGCTCAGGAAGGACCATGCCCCACAGCGTGCTGCGCTTTCACCCAGGTCCTTCTTTCCCTGCTAAGGGCAGAGCTCTGCCGGGCACCCAGCAGGCAGCCGAGGTCTTTACCTGCACCCAGCCTGGCAGGCAGCCCGGCCACGCTGTTGGGTGTCTGGAGCCGCTGTTCCTCGGGGAACCACGCCATGTCCATGACGTTCTTGGTGGCGAAGTGCAGGAGGTGCTGCCGGAGCTCTGCGAGACTCAGCTGGGGCTCGGCGCTGAGCAGCATGGCAGCGATGCCTGCCGAGAGCCCGGGGGGCTGCGGTGAGAACCAGGGGCTGCACAGCCGCCTACGCATGACTCCCCTGGGCAACACAACTCCAGAGGGACACGAGAGGAATCACTGCAGCCCATCATCCGCATGGGATGCGGGAGCTCTGTACAGGCTGCAGCACTCAGATGAGCCAAACGTGCCAAAACCATGGCACCACGGCACGCGAAGATGTCCCCAGCGCAGGCGGCCCTGATGCCCGGTGCCTGCAGGGACACGTGCCCAGCACCAGCCAGTGGAGGACCAGCCCTGCCTCCCACCCCGAGCCCAGCTCGCCTGCCACATGCGCGGCCGCTTGTGACGTCCCGCTCTGCGCTGTGAAGCACGTGCTGCAGTCGCTGGAGGCGCCGATGATGTCATCCCCTGGGGCAAACAGGTCCACGCAGCGGCCGAAGTTGGTGCCCAGGGTGCCGATGGAGGTGGGCTGGTCCTCGCTGTTGGTGGCACCAACCGTAATGACCTGCCAGGGCAGTGACGGGGGGGGGAACGTGGGCAGGACGGGATGCCCAGCCCCAGCCCGCTCGGCTGCCTTGGCGCTGGAGCGGATGAGCCCGGGGAGGTGGCAGCGTGTCCCCACGTGTCCCCACACCTCAGGGAAGCGCCCCAGCCCATACCTCCGGCTCGGATGCTGGTGAGTACAGGCAGGCATCGTCCTTGTAGTTACCAGCAGCCGTGACCATCACCACCCCCATGCGCGCCATGCGCCGACAGCCGGCGTTCAGCACAGGGCTGTAGGCGCCAGCGAAGGGCAGCAGCACCACCAGCGGGGTGTAGGGCTGAGCCTCCAGCGCTGCCTTGACAAACTCCAGGCCTGGGAGGGACAAGAGGAGGGCCAGGAAACTATCACAGGAGGGGGACGAGGCAGGGGGCGCCGGGAGGAAGCGTGCTCCTCTCCGGCTCATGGGGCGACTCACCGATGAGGGTCCCGCTGACGGTGCCCTTCCCCTGGCAGTTCAGCACACGGAGGCTGCGGACGCTGGCGCCCGTGGCCACGCCGGCATCGCGCCCGCTCAGCACCCCGGCCACGTGGGTGCCGTGGCTGTTGCACTTGCTGGCCTGGCACAGGCACCGTGGTTTTACGCCTTGGCCCGTTGCATCGAAGCAGGTTTGAACCCCAAAGCGTCCTCCCCATCCCACCCCGCCCTTTGTGCACTGCTCCAGCTAAATCCCACTGCAGAATAAATCTTGAAAAATATTTTGGGGTAGGGGAAAGGTAAAAAAATCATCCTGTGCAGAAGGAGAAAAGCTGGCAGAAAGGATGTGTGACACAGCCAGCCTTCCCTGGGGCTGCGCTAGCGCTCGGCTCCCCTGTGCACGCAGCGATGCAAGCCATGCAAGGCAGCACTAGCACCCACCGCAGGGTGCGGGCAGCCTTTGTGGCCCCGG
The DNA here is from genome assembly GCA_013399095.1 of Psophia crepitans. NCBI lineage: Eukaryota > Metazoa > Chordata > Aves > Gruiformes > Psophiidae > Psophia > Psophia crepitans. Next base: position 1,667,951 of record VWZZ01004413.1, read on the forward strand.
CTGCGGGGTGGACCTCAACTCCCTCTCGCAATGACACCGTGACATGCACCCATGCCCCACCCAGCCTGCTCTCCCCAAAGAGAAGCCCTGCCCTGCTCAGCTGTAGCCCCAGTACACCACCCCAATCCCCCAGGACCACAGCTCCCGCTGCTGCATGTCCTGCCCGGCATTTTGCCACAAGCTGAGTGAAACTCCTCTCCTGGGAAACCCCACAAGCTCGTTCAGGGGTTGATGGGTGCAAGGGGATGCTCCTGCCAGGCTGCAGCACGCGGCACCTCGGGGCTCACCTGCCTGTGGAAGCGGGTGCCATCCTCCTCGGGGACGCTCTCGAAGTCAGTCACAAGCACCCTGCCCTCGATCTCCCGGTGGCTGCTCTGCACGCTGGTGTCCAGCAGGTAAATCTCCACCAGGTCACCTTTATCTACCAGGGATGCAGCCGGGGATAAAGGCAACCCCCGCTGCAGTCAGCCTGGACCGCCCAGGATGCTCCCAAAGCGCAGCTCCAGACCCGCAGCACCGCAGGGCAGGGGGATATCCCCATCCCCTCCAGATCAGGAGAGAGGATGGGGTGACTGACCCTTCCCCAAGCCCCCGCGGTCCTCCCCCCACACCCCAGCACTTACTGGGGGGGCTGTAGGCACCCGAGCTGGGCTGCAGTGGCCCGATCCTGCCCAGGTTCCAGGGGCTGCTCTGGGCG